>OW386292.2:101456736-102056736 GCA_936432065.2 Rutpela maculata
TCTGCAAAATTATCATCCACATCAGTCCACCCAGCATTTTCTAAGTGATTCGCGTCATTCGGAGTGAGTAGATAAGCAAAGAGAGTTCTGGAGCGGAAGTGACTTGGATGGCATGTGTCCATCGAGATCTGACCATGAGCTGTTGGTCATTGTCGTCGGAGCTGAAGAGTGCTGCATTACGCGGTATGGGGGTGTGTGTGAAGTCTGTACCTAATGCCCTTCTGGCTAAGAAATTGGTCATTGTCGTCGGAGCTGAAGAGTTCTTGTGGTGAAGAGTGAAGAGTGCTGTATTACGTGGTATGGGGGTGTGTGAAGTCTGTACCTAATGCCCTTCTGGCTAAGAAATATTTCAGCATGACTGTGCAGAGATTTTAAATTTAGGTAAATTGAATATAAACGACGACGACGACGGTTGCTGGCCCCGAGACATAGGAGTGAGAGGAAGTGATAAGAAAACGGATATGTGATAAGAGAGAGTGTAACATTTGTATAGAAATGCAAATTAAATGAAATTTTTATCATAACCGCCGGTTAGGGTGGGCAATATATTTATTTATTATTATTATATTATGGTGATGTTTGAATGTGAACATAGGCGTACATAAATTAAAAAAAAAAACTGTTGAATTTAATCAAATTCAGATATAAATTAAACAAAAATTGTATTGCTATTTCATTTATTACACAAAAAAAAACATTATAATATTATTCATTCACACTGCTGCGGAGAGACATGACATTTTTCCTAATAATTTTAATTATACACTTTACAATTAGGAGAGAAGAACAAACTGTAATGTAATACAGCAAACCAGACACCGCTTCCACTCCAATATCATAATTTTGTTTTTCAGAATTTGCATTGCTGATGATGGTAGGTGCAGTACAGGGGGTGGCAGCACAATAATTTTAATTATACACTTTACATAAATTAAAAAAACTGTCGAAACCAGGATTTGAACCCGGGACCTCTAGAACTTCAGTCTAATGCTCTCCCCACTGAGCTATTTCGACTTTAATCAAATTCAGATATAAATTAAACAAAAATTGTATTTCTATTTCATTTATTGTACGATACTTCCAATCTCAATAAAAGTGGCCGTTAATTAATTATATCGCAAGGAAATAAAACCGAGAAAGCGTTGATATGTTATTTCATAGGAAACAGGAAAAGATGATAAACCTGCCTACATAGCCACAAAGTGCACGTGATGACAAAGCAAGTTGAAGGAAGGAAGTTGATAAATATATTCCATTAGTTGGTTATGTGAAAATATCATTTAGTACTGATGTAGATGTCGACGAGTATAAAAGCATAAACTGAGATTGAGATCACTTACTTTCCAAGTTATAAATAATTTTGTTAGCAAGTGTTTGTGCGCATTACTGATTTAACGTAAGTTCTATTAATTTATTTTATTGCAATTTATCTCAATATAATACAAAAAAATATTTTTAGATGGACTTAAATAAACTGAATGCCGTATCACTTTTAGATACAAAGCCAACCATCAAATTAACGGACCTCCCACTAGATACACCTGTTCCAATAATTTCAGCAAAGCTAATAAAAACCAAATTTGGAACAACGGTTCTATTAGAATTCGGTGACAGCACAGCATTTTTACCAAAACGAGTGGTTCCCCATATGAAGGATAATTTGGAGAATTTCACAGCAGGAAAATACAGCCTGATCTTTAAAGGTCAAAAAGATGTTAATAAGCCTGCATTAGGAACAACATTCGAATTTATTGAAACCGAAAGTTGGACTCAAAGTGCATGTAAGTAATTTATTATGCATTTTGAAGATATTTATTAAATGCCATTTTTCTTTTAATTTTAGCTGATTCACAACAATTCTAAAAGTGGCTGTGGGCGGATCCATACACATAAAGAGCTGCAATAATTTAGGAGCTGCAATAATTTAGTATGTATAAGTGCATTATTTGTAGAAAGAAATTCAAAATTCGCTTTTTTGTTGAAAATCACGCATTTTTTTATAATAATAATACAATATACTCGAAAGTAGATATTTCTATTTATTTGTTATATAATGAAAATTTATTTAAACGATTGATTCATCAATTTGTGGGGTTAGATTATACACAAAACATTGAAAAAGTAAAACAATTATTTATAAATATTCAACCTAAGTTTACTGCAGCATTAGAGTTCAAACTCTCGAGCATAGAAGTTTGCAAGAAGTGTATTGTATTATTAGATAAAATTTGATAATGGATATATGTAATTTAAGTGATGAAATTGTGAAGAAGTTTCAAAATGTAACAAAAATTTTGAGTGAGTGTAAAAATATTATAGGTCGGGAAAAATGGTTAAAATTAGTGAAAGGGCATTTAAGTTTGCTTAACCAAGCATTAAAAAATCGCAATTCTATTGGAATTCGTAGAAAAATTCATACAAATATTGGACATTTAAAAAAAGTTAAAATTTTAATAAAAAATTTAGGCAACATTGGATGGGGTTTGAGTGGTAGAGTAAATAGAAGTTCTAGAATTAAATGGGAGGATATAAATTCGGTATTTTCAGGTCGCATACGTTCAGGTTTAATAATAAATTTAATACATAAAGATATGAGACAGTTCCTTGATGATTCCTTCTTTCTATTCAAGTCACGAATAAATAATATTCTCAAATCACAGCCGGCAATCAAAGTGAATGCATGTTTTTGTGGGGAATTCATTAAAAATAATAATATTAAGTCAGAAGAAATGGAATTTAAATATTTCAACACTAAAAATGCCTCAATTGATATCAGCACTGATTTAAAGTTGTGGTTTCAGGAATATATTATAGATAAAATTTTAAATAAATTAGAGGAATTCCAGGAAAAAGAGTCGGGATTTGTGCTACAAAAAATAATAAGTTTAGAAATAAATATTAATAAGGTTGAAATGGGTAACGGCTCATCTTTCATTAGACTTCCCAATCAAATAGCTAAAAAACATGCATGTGTCAATGTTAAAAATTATGATGATGAAGCATGCTTTGCCTGGTCCATAATTTCGGCTTTGTATCCCGTTGACAGTAATTCCGATAGAATATCATCGTACCCCCACTACTCCGAAATTTTGAATTTAAAAAATATTAAACTTCCAATGTCACTACTACAAATTACAAAATTTGAAAAACAAAATAACATTTCTGTTAATATTTATATGCTAAAATTGTTTGGAAATAATTTTCATTCAGTACCAGCTCGTTTAACTAAAACCAAATTAGAAAAACATGTAAACTTATTAATGATTCAAAATAACTATACAGATGAGCGTGAAAAAAGTACTGATGATGATGATTCCAATCTTGAAATAAAATATCATTTCTGTTGGATAAAAGACCTTTCCAGACTTGTGTCTAGTCAAATGAGTAAACGTAATGGAAAACTGTACATTTGTGATATATGTTTAAATTATTTTTCTAGTGAAGCAAAATTAAATTTACACACAGTAGACTGTAAAAATGTTAATAAATGTAAAATATCATTTCCAAAGGAAAAAATTGTAAAGTTCAAAAATTATAATTATAAAGAGCCTGTACCGTTCATATTGTACTGCGATTTCGAATCAATGCTAGAACCATTTTCCGAAATTAGTCAAACTAAAACTTTAAAATACCAAAAACATACTGCTTTCAGCGCAGGATTATATTTTAAATGTTCGTATGATGATAGCTTATCGTATTATTGCAGCAATCGTGGTTTTAACTGTATAGAGTGGTTTTCAAAACAATTAGAGAATATCGGTGAATTTCTCGAATCAAAATTAAAGACTATTGTACCAATGGACATTTCTGAACATCAGCAAAAAGAGTTCGCCGCATCAACTCACTGCCATATTTGCGAATCAATATTTAAACCTGAAGATAAGAAAGTACGTGACCACAACCATTTCACAGGTAAATACCGCGGACCGGCGCATGAAAACTGCAACTTAAATTTTAAAAAATCATTTATAGTACCGGTCGTCTTTCATAATTTATCTGGATATGACGCTCATTTTCTAATCAAAGATCTTGCAAAAACCGGTCAGATCACTTTATTGCCAATCAATAAGGAAAAATACATATCGTTCACAAGAAGTGTTGAAGGCTCGGTAATAAAATTTCGGTTTATCGATTCTTTCCGATTTATGGCCGCATCGCTGGATAAACTATCATCATATTTAACAAAAGGGGAATTAACAAATTTGCAAAAAGAATTTAGTGATTTAGATAGTGAAAAGTTTAATATGCTTACGAGAAAGGGCGTCTTCCCATATGATTTTATAGATTCTTTTAAAAAATTATCTGAAACTGAGTTGCCGGCAAAAGAACATTTTTACAATAAATTAAATGACTCTAATATAAGCGATGAAGATTACCAACATGCTCGGAATGTTTGGGAAAAATTTAATATTAAAACACTAGGTGAATATTCAGACTTATATCTAAAAACTGATGTAATTTTATTGGCAGATATTTTCGAAAATTTCAGACAAAAATGTTTAAATATTTATCAATTAGATCCGGCACATTACTATACACTACCGGGCTATACGTGGGATTGTATGTTAAAGTTTACAAAAGTAGAGTTGGAACTTTTACAGGACATCGACATGCTTTTATTTATTGAACGTGGTATTCGAGGTGGTGTAAGTCAGTGCTGTAATAGATATGCTAAGGCTAACAATAAATTTTTGTCAGAATATGATTGTTCAAAACCTAGTTCTTATCTATTATATCTTGATATAAATAACATGTATGGATGGGCCATGGAAGCCTTTTTGCCCTACAAAGGGTTTCGGTGGGTGGAGAATTTTGAAAATTTTAATGTGATAGATGTACCAGACGACTCAGAAAACGGATATATTCTCGAAGTTGATTTAGAGTACCCGGAACATCTACACGACAAACATAAAGATATGCCTCTCTGTCCGGAACATCTAGTGCCGCCGGGATCAAAATTACCAAAACTGATGACGACACTCTACCATAAAACCCGATATGTAATACACTATAGAAATTTAAAGCAAGCTTTATCCTTGGGGATTAAACTTATAAAAATTCACCGTATATTAGAGTTCAAACAATCTCCATGGCTAAGACCGTACATAGAGTTAAATACAAAACTGCGCGCAAGTTCGAAAAATGAATTTGAAAAGAATCTATTTAAGTTACTAATTAATGCAGTTTTTGGTAAGACTATGGAAAATATTCGTAAGCATCGGCTTGTAAAATTGGTGTCGAAATGGGAGGGTCGATATGGTGCTAAAAATTACATCGCTAGCCCCAATTTCCATAGCCGTGCTATATTTGACGAGAATTTAGTGGCTATTGAATTAAATAAGTCTGAAATTTTTTTCAACAAGCCTTTATACATCGGATTATGTATTTTAGATATATCGAAAACTTGTATATATGATTTTCACTATAATTTTATGTTGCAAAAATTTGAAAATAATGATGACTGTAAATTGCTGTACACCGATACGGATAGCCTTATTTATGACATAAAATGTGAAGATGTTTATGAGAAAATTATAAAAGAAAACATTGCTAAATTCGATACTAGTGACTATCCACCCAACAACCGATACAATATCCCTTTAGTTAATAAAAAAATTCCCGGGATCATGAAAGATGAGTTAAATGGTAGCATAATGACCCATTTTGTAGGTTTACGGTCAAAGATGTATGCGCTTAGAGTTGAAGGGGAAAATGTTATAAAAAAATCTAAAGGGGTAAAGACTAATATTGTAAAAAATAAAATTTCATTCGATGACTATAAGAACTGTTTGGAAACTAAAACCGAACTGTACCGAACCCAAAGAACCATCCAATCACATTTACATAAAGTCTACTCGGTTAAGCAAACTAAAGTTGCTTTGAACCCCTCCGATGATAAAAGATATTTAATCCAGGATTCAACAGATACATTACCTTGGGGTCACTACTCAATTATGATAGAATAAATTGTTTTTAGTTGAAACGTAAGGGTAAACATGGAATTACTGCCGCACCATGCCAATTTTATCAGCGAACCATTTTTTACACATCTTCTTAGCAATGAAGTGAAAAAGATGAATCCAAAAAAAAACTTAGTTTAATAGCGTATACTGCTTTATGTCAAAATCAAACTAAAATAGAATGTGCTTATTGTTAAGATTAAACTATTGTAGTAGCTATTGCAGCTCTTTTGTATTTAAAATAATATTTTATAAAACTTATTACTGTCTGTACATTATAAGCTCTTTTTTATGTGTTTAAAATAATATTTTATAAAACTTATTACTGTCTGTACATTTTAAGCTCTTTTTATGTGTTTAAAATAAAATTTTATAAAACTTAACTCTGATTTTTATTTCTAGGAATTAGGAAAAATCAAAAAACACTTCATTATCATACATACTTTATTTATGATATAAATATTTTCAAAAAAGATGTGATTTTTTGTCTACATATAATACATTTATCAAAATTAACTGAACAATCACTACAACATACTGTATGCTTACAGGGCATAAAAACAACAGAGAGCTCATTTTCTAAACAAATTTTACATAACAGTTTATTACAAGTTTCAACTTGATTAATTTTTACATCCTGTGCTTCTTCTGATACTAGCATTTCTTTTATCGCTAGTGATGACGTTACATTTTTTTCATTCTTGAGCTGATTATATTCACATTTAGAATTAAAGCGGGCATGCTCTTCCCACACATTATCTCCAGAACTCCAATTCATTAAACCCACACCACAGTGAAAACATATGACTTGATCACCTGTGCCGGTATAGTAGAAACCTACCTCAGCTAATTCTCTCGGTTTTTGGCTTATCTGAGGGGGCCAGTTCTCAAATGTTTTTAAGCGGCTTTCCAAAGTCATTTTATCTGAATAAAGCGGGGTCCGTCTTCTCTTAATAAATAACGAATTATCCTCACCATTTTCAAAAAACGCACAGTCGGGGCTCCATCTCAAATGATCTACTGTGGGATCATCACCCTCACACCAATTACATAATTCAATTTCACATATTGGACATTTAACTATGTCTTCTTGACCAACATAAATGAAACCAGCTAGAGCTAGAGTAGACTTTGGAAATTCTGATAACCAATTTTCAAATGTTTCTAATCTTTTCTCATACTGCACATCCATTTTATATACCAGTCAAATAACTACTGAATTGGGATAAATAATAAGATGGTATTTATTTGAAAATATTTATTCAAGCATTTAATATAAACATTTTTCTATCTAAATCATTCATAACCTTAGCTCTATTAAAATGTAAACATTCACGAATACAATGCATTTGAATGGAATGTGGTAATAAATCACATAAATATAACATTACATTATCTGAAGGCAGTTCATAATTAGATTCACATAGTATATTATTGGTGACATTCAAAAAATTATTGTAAAATCCAGCAAAATCTAAACCATTTAATACATGTATAGTTGAATTGATAAGCCTACTAATGTCAATAAATTCACGCACAGTATTTTCACATATATAAAACGTAACAAAATC
The DNA here is from genome assembly GCA_936432065.2 of Rutpela maculata. Classification (NCBI taxonomy): domain Eukaryota; kingdom Metazoa; phylum Arthropoda; class Insecta; order Coleoptera; family Cerambycidae; genus Rutpela; species Rutpela maculata. Next base: position 101,464,268 of record OW386292.2, read on the forward strand.
GTTAGCCACTTTCAACATCTTAGCACCCATAAATGATGATGTGTTGATAATGTAATTTGAAAACTGCTTCACCGCAGCAGCCTCCTCATCCTCCCCAAATCCACTATCAGCATCGAAGTAATTATTGGAAAGTTGTTTAAGGTAAGTAATAAAATCATACCAATCTTCAGCATCGAAGGAAATGTTATGAGCTTTATTGATCTGCTCATTAGCGGCCATTAATATTTTTACAGCTGGAACATTGTTTCGTGCACTACTTAATCCAACTTTTATTCTATATGAAGAGTTTTTCATGGCGAATACACGTTCATAAATGTACTTTTCTTCATTTTGGATTGCAACTCTATACTTTTCGGTAATTCGATCAACTTCCCGCCAATGATCGAAATCTTCAGAAAACGTGGGGCTAGGTGTGTTTGATGCCATGTTTCACGACTAACTAACAGTAACAGGCTTGATATATTTCAAATAAATTAGCTGCACCAGCAATGCTTCCGGTTAATCAAAAGGCCTCTTATCGAGCTGAATTTGTGCGTGTTTTCCATAAGAACCAATGTTAAATCACATAATTCTAGTCAATTGAAACAATTCCCCATTTAAATACATGCAAATCGAAACACATCAGAGTATATTTGTGTTGTCTATCCAACTATTGTGAGATTTATCTAAACCTAACCATTTAACAAAAATTTTATTGCTACGCTTACGTAATACTTTTTCTATTAAATAAACATCCGAATATTTAGCTTTTTGAAGTTCTTCGGCATAAAATCCACCGGCGATGGGATTTCCACGCAAATCCTGAAGAAGGTAGGTGATGGGATTGGTAATCTGTACTTTAACGATTTTAAATAATTCCGTTGTCCAATTGGGAGTGTATCCTTTTTCAAATACATGTTTATGCTTACTAATACGAACAAGGTTGCCAACTTTAAATTTTCTCGGATCTGTCGCCATCTTAATAAAGTTATAAGAGGAATTTAAAATAATTTTTTCATTTTTCTTGTTTATTTCACATGGTTTCATACCCGTAGTTCGATGGCGTTGCGTATTGTAATTATCAGTTATTTGAGGTAGTATATCAAGCCATCTGTACGTTCCGTTCAAACTAAAGTATTTGTATAACTTTTCCTTTAACGTTCTTATAACACGTTCCACAATTGCAGCCTTTTTAATGCTGAACGTACTATAATGGTTAACGTTGTACTTTTTCATCAGGCTGTTAAAACCAGTGTTATAAAATTCAGTACCTTGATCTGATTGTAAATTTTTAGGTATTCGTTTACCATCTTTGAATATTTCACCAACAGCCTGCGTTATCTCTTTTCCCGATTTAGTTTTTAAAGGTTTGGTCCAAACAAATTTCGAAAAACAATCAATCATCACTAATATATATCTAAAGTTACTATTAACATGTGCGTGATCCATTACAGCCAAGTCCATTTGCCAAAGATCATCAAAACCTTTTATGATAGTACGCCGACGCTTGAAATTTTTTCTAGCTGGTTTATGGAGTTCGTTTATCACTTGAATTTTTTCTTTTGTATGCTCCATGACTACTCACCAGCAGCAGTGTTATCAGTGAACTAACTTTTTCTTTTTAAGATTGGCCATATCTAAATAAACTTCAGACATTTGTCTTACGACGGTATCTCTAAATTCATTTAGCTCCCTTTCAATATTTTTTATAAAATTTTCCATCGATATTATTTTAGCAGATTGATTTAGCTCCCCTTCAATATTTTTTATAAAATTCTCCATCAATGTTATTTTAGCAGATAGATCTAGATCTGATATCTTATCCAAGTTTAATGTATTTACCTGTACAGCCGATTTTAAGTTAGAAATTGCATTTGACAAATCAGTAATTATTATAGTTCTATCATTTTTGAGTATATTTATTTTATTTGAAAACTCGTTTCTTAAATTCCCAACATCTTTCTTGATGATCTCAAGCGATTCGTTGAAACTCTTGTATTTATATTCAAATTCTCGAATAGCATCTATTGAAGACATTTCAATAATTGTATGGAGTTCCTTATCTAGAGATTTTAGGCTACCATCTACATATCTTTTATTACAAACATCATTATCATTAGTAGGTGACTTAACATTACTAAGTTTTAGGTTTTCCACATCTATATTTCCATCCTCGGTGAAGATGAAGCCATGCCTATAAGGTGAAAGTAAATAGGAACCACTACTTGGAACACTATCTTGGCCTATATTAGACCTACCGAACTTGTCTACGGGCATATTGTAAATGATGATACTTAGCAAAGTTGTAAATATTTAAGCAATAACACCTATTTCCTTCAGTTCCGATAATATACTCAAGATCTCATTATCGTGAGAATCTGTGTTTCCAGCGCTTTTTGAGGCTATTAAAAGTTTTAGTCTATCAACAAGTTCATTTACGTCATCCCAGTAAACGTATTCTATTGGTTTTTCATTGTACACAGCCATGCCAGATCCGCTTTTCGAAGGAGCATTTTGTGACTTACTCCTAATTCTTGGATCATATCGAGGTTTTACATATAGAGGTTTTATTACACTCGTATATTTATAGTGCCTATGCCCCCTTCGTTGCTCCTGCGGATTGTAATCGCGTTTGTGAGCACTGGTTAAATCTAGAATTTCTTTGTAATTTTTTAAATCAGTTTCATTGAACCCATTGGGGTTTTTCATAAATATCAATTCATATAACCCTTTAGTACCCGGGTATGGTCTATCGTCGATCACAAGGTTATTATCAGCTATTTTCAGTTCTTTATTACCCATAAATAATTTGTTTGCTAGAAAATCAAAACGAGCACCAGATGTTGTATCGTAACTATTACTATCTGTGAAAAATCCTTCAATGTAATATCTCGCTAATGGTGGAAATTGCTCCAGATATTCATCTATAACAGGTTTATTATGTTTAACTAGATTATCGTATTGTTCTTTAATTTCATCAAATGACAGTTCTGGTACTTCTTCTTCTTCTTCTTCGAGAAAGACTTCACCGATTTCCTCATCAGGTAGAAAGTTTACTGATGGTGGTGATGGTATCCGTCGTTCGGTTAGTGGTGCGGGTGTTACCGTTGCTGCTGTCGCCGCCGCCGCCGCTACGCTTTTAGATGTGTTTATTTTAATATCATGTAATGGTTCTACAATTGGTTTGAATATACGATTGAGAGATTCGTCTTCTTCAGCCTTTCCGAGCTTTAAAGCCAAATATTTCTTTCTGATTGCCCTTGACACTTCAGTAATTTTCTTTTTAAGTAACTTCTCCTTTTCTAAATCATGTATGTGTGGTTTTACTACTTTATATTTCTCTAGAGATATTTTTTTATACTTCATTTTTTATACAGGTCTCTGTACAGCTTTTTCACAGGTCTGTTACAGCTTTTCACAAGTCTGTTACAACTTTTTCACAGGTCTGTGACAGCTTTTCACAGGTCTGTTACAGCTTTTCACAAGTCTGTTACAACTTTTTCACAGGTCTGTGACAGCTTTTCGCAGGTCTGTATCTGTTAACGTGTAGAACAGTAATAAAGCTGTATGATGTATCATATACATATATACTGATCGAATCCTTTTCGATAGCGTCCGTTGTTCAAATCAAAATCTTTAACTATTACTAATACACCATATTTGTCATTCCAACATTCAGCGCATAGTTTTTCAAATTTATCAAAAGTCATGTCTGGAGTTACGTGATCATCATAAACATGTTTAAGATTCATACGGTCCTGCTTGAATAAAATAATACAGTTACAATTATCTCGTACCAAATGTTTGCCAATATGTGTATAGGTCTGACATAGATAGAAACAGTCCACAAGTCTATGTCTACCCATACTGAAGTAAGCTCTTATTTTATCTTGTTTGTCGCAAGCCACATCATCGAAAATGAATATGGAATTGGTTCTAGCCTTAGAAGGATCGATTATACCTTCACTATCTGTATACGGGAAATAACCAACACCTTTCACTTTTTTCAATGCATCTTCCAGCAATTTATATTTCGGTTGATATAGAGATTTGGAATAGACGTATACATTTTCAAACCACAGCCCATTAGGATCGAACAATAAACTTAGTAGGAGATTCGTTTTGCCAGCGCCACTGGGCCCGCATACAATCGCTCTTAAAGCGCTAGGAAATAATGGACCATGTTTTTCGGTTGCTGGACATTGTGAGAAAATATCCAAGTTCTCCACTGGAAGTGACAACCGCTGTTTAAGAAGCCGCATCGTAGACTCACACTTTCAGTGATGTGCAGCAGCTTATATATATATATATAAGTAGGTATGCTTTGATCTTTCTTCAAAAGTTCCCACGGTCCTCAAAAAGTTCCCACGGTCCTCAAAAAGTTCCCACGGTCCTCAAAAAGTTCCCACGGTCCTCAGCGGAGTCCGGTCTCAACCGTCCCCATACCTACTATATATATATATATATATACACTACACCTTTACATTATTACTCATTATCAGTTTAGATGTTGATGTTGAAGGAGGGTAGTGGAGTAGTAAACTCTCTGATAAATAAGTTACCATTTGAAGCGCATTTACCAGGATATCAGTACTGCGGTCCAGGCACCAAGTTGGAAAAACGGTTAAAGCGAGGTGATCCAGGCATTAACGATCTCGACCGAAGCTGTCGCGAACACGATATAGCCTATAGTAAAAGCTCAAATTTAGAAGATAGACATAAGGCTGATTACGATCTTGAGCAGCGTGCCTGGGAACGAGTCAAGTCTAAGGACGCTAATTTGAAAGAGAAGTCGGCCGCTTGGGCTGTTGTTAACGCTATGAAGGTTAAACGGAAGATGGGAATGGGGGTTCGCAGGCAAAAAGTCGGTTTTCGCAAAACTATCGATGTTGTTAAGAGATTGTTTAAAAAACCTAATAATAATAATCTAAGAAAAAATGCTAGTATGGCCTTGAAGCTAGCGAAATCAGCTATGAACGCTGCAGGTGGTCGAAAAAAGATAAAAGCACCACGCATACTACCATTACCCAAGACCGGTGGATTCTTACCGCTAATCCCTATTTTTGCCGGTCTGAGTGCTCTAGGAGCTCTATCAGGAGGGGCTGCAGGTGTGGCAAAAGCTGTCATCGACGCCAAAGCTGCAAAGAAAAAATTGGAAGAGGCTGAGCGGCATAATAAAACTATGGAGGCTATAGCTTTAGGAAAGGGGATGTATTTGAAACCTCATAAGAAGGGCTATGGGCTGTACCTGAAAAAGCAGCAAAAAAACTCCCAGTGAAGCTACCCAATAGAGCCCTTCTTGATGTAGATTTGATGAAGTATGTTAAAAAATTGAAAATTCCACACTTCAGAGGTGTCTTTATGCGTGACTCGTTACCTCACGCTCCTAGAACATATGAAAGCGCAATTATTAATCTCGACACGCAAGAAGGGCCTGGCACGCATTGGGTAGCATATAAAAAGTGTGCTGACAATGTTATTTATTTTGATAGTTTTGGCGCGCTTAAACCACCAGTAGAATTAATACGTTACTTTGGTGATAAATGTAAAATACGATTTAATTATGATAGTTACCAAAAATTCAATACAATCAATTGCGGACATTTATGCTTAGAGTTTCTTTATAAAAACGGTAATATCCCATAAGTTTCATTCAGTATGTCTCAGATATTCACGATAAGAGGTCGAGGTGCCACTCTTTCCATAGACTTTTATAATCCAATTGAATTGGATCCTCAGTACGATTACGCATTAGCTCTAATTGGTTTTCATACCTATAATAGCATTCCTAATATCGAAGAAGGTGTAAATAACAAGCTTTACTATTGGGAGCTAGGTGATAAAAGTAAAGAAAAAGTAATTTCGATTCCGACTGGATCTTATGAAATAAGTGATATTGAAGCATATCTACAGAGTCAAATAACGTCACCGGTGAAAGGTGTTGAATACTTCTCGTTGAAACCCAACAATAATACACTCAAGTGTGAAATTAGGAGCAAGCACGAGATAAATTTTATACCTAGCGATAGTCTAGCCAGTTTACTGGGCTATTCAGCTCGCGAGTTAAAACCCAATATTTTACATCAATCTGATTTGCCTGTAGAGATAGTGAAGGTTATAACGATCCACGTAGACTGTAATATTACCACAGGAGCATTCTACAATAACAAACCATCACATACCATTTTTGAATTCGCCCCATCTGTAAATCCGGGGTATGCCATAGACATAGAACCAAAAAATCTAATATTCCTTCCAGTAAATAACAAACGGGAAATAACTAATATCACCTTGGAGATACTGGATCAAAACTCTAAACCTATTAATTTTAGAGGTGAGGAAATTATTATAAGGTTGGAATTGAAAAAATTATGGGGTTAATAATTAAACCATTAAAGTATTTAAATAAGAATTTTTCAAATCAACATCATTCATTACCAGTCAAGTGTTCAGGTAAGAAGGTGGCATCATCTTTAACGTCAGCAAATATCTTGTATTTAAAATCTCTGGGTTACCATGTTGGAAGAACTACAGTTATTCCAAGATCCACACTTTGATAATTCCTTCAACAGAGAGGAAACTCGAACGTATCACCCGTTCGTTAAGTCGTTCAGAAATAATGATGAAATTGAAATTGTAATTCATCAGCAAGATGCTTTATTATTAATGCATGATGCAGCTTTATTGATTGAAGGAACGTTGAAGAAAACTAGCGGTGATGGAACTATTGAATTTACTAATAATGCCGGGGCATACATGTTTGATTCCATTAGTTATGAGTTGAATGGTAAAGAAGTGGATAAAGTGAGAGACGCAGGTACTGTGAGTCTGGTGAGAGGCTATCTGTGCTATGATAAAGATGATAACACGCTTAGCCCAGCAGGCTGGAATTTTCCTGAGGGCCAGCTGGTAACTTATGATCCAGTAAATGGAACATTTTTCCTGAGAATTCCATTAAGTCATTTGCTCGGGATATTTCAAGATTATAAGAGATTCATGTTTGGAAGACAGATTATAAGATTGGTTAGAGCTCGAACTGACGCTAACTGTTATAAAGTAGCGGCAGACAATGCTGTAGCTGAATTAACTATAACCGATATTCAACTTAAAGTTAAACATGTATTTTTAAATGATGAAAAAAAATTGGAATTGCTAGATAACATAAACAGAGATAAACCGATTTTCATTCCCTATAGAACGTGGGAGATTCATGAATTGCCTTCTTTAACGGCTGGAGCTGTGAAAGAAATTTGGTCACTTAAAACTTGTACTAACGTAGAAAGTCCTAGATATGTTATCGTGGCATTTCAAACAAAACGAAAAGATCAGAAGAAAGTAGATATTACACACTTTGATAATATTAATGTGTCTAATATAAAACTGACTATAAACTCGGAATATTATCCGTATGAAGATTTGAAATTAAATTTTACTTCACGAAACTATTCCGATGCTTATCACATGTACACTCAATTTTCCAAAATATTTGCTTCAAACAACACACCCATAAAGCCCATATTAGATTTTGTAGCGTTCAAAACACGCGCCTTATTTGTCATTGACTGTTCCAAAAGAAACGATTCGATAAAGTCAGCCACTGTCGATGTCAAATTAGAAATCGAAAGCAGGGTAGCGTTTCCAAATGATACTAGAGCATATTGTATAATTATCCACGATCGAGTTATGGAATATTTACCGCTTAGTGGAATCGTAAGGAGTGCTATATAAGATATATTCACTAAGAAGTTTTCTCAGTCTACACCACACACCACCATGAAGATAATGATTGTTGATATTCAGGGATTCAGTTTACCTGATTTTTATCCGAAAGAAATAACATTTATTAGTGAGCGACAAACAGCTCATTATCTGTTGAAAGCTCCATTTCCAGCCAACAAGTTAGACCATAAACTACGAAAACAGATAAAATATTTAGAGCGTTTTCATCATGGTTTGAAATATGATAGTGGTTACATAGACTATTCCATGTTAGATGACATATTACAGAAGCACTTATTGAATAGTAATATTGATATGGTGTATGTTAAAGGGCATCAAAAGCAACAGTTTCTCGAAAATAAGCTGTGTGAACTGGAAGAAACTTCATCAACCATTCCTAGCATTATCAACATAGAGAATATGACTGGTGTACCAAAATTTATTAGAGATATACCTTATTGTCCTAATCATTTAAATAATAAATCAATGTGTAGTTTAAGAAATTGTACTAAACTTTATAATTGGTTGCATTCTTCTTTACCAAAATAAAAAAAATATTATAAATACATTTTTTTTCTTCCCCCCACCACCCTTTTTAGATGTTAAAAGTAAACATGCAAATCAATGTGAATTAGTAAATAGTAAGATGTCGTCACGTGCATACATATTCATTTTTGTTGCACCGCTGTTGTGTCGTGGTGATTATTTCGAGTCTTCTGTACACACTAATAATGGCTCTGTAAATATTAGTCATCATGTTGATAACACATCGATACATGTACAATACAGCAATCTACATAGAAAATATCCTAGTGTAAATGTTTTACGAAGGTTGTCCAACTACAATCAACAGACTAATTTATCTATTATTTCGGCTGCTACTACTCCAAATCAAGCCCCACCAGCAAGAAATGTATCAGCTACTACTACAATTCAACCCCTACCGGCAAGAGGCTTATTAAATTTATCACACCCATATCATCAGACTCATGCAAATGATATGTATGATGAATTACAGCTATACCGAAAACTATACAGAGATCTGGAAATAAGATTATTGGATGCCAATGCTAGATTTATGAATGATTTAATATCATGTGAAAATAAATTAAAATTGAATTTGGATAGTAGTTGTGAAAGCGCTGAAAACTTAAGAATTTTACTCACTAATACAACGAATGAAATGTTAGAGCTAAGATCTGATCTCACTGCGTGTGTAGCTAACACCGAGGGATTAGAATTTGAAAGAGATAAATACATAGCCAAATATATGGAGGTCAAACGATTGCCTAAAGCCGAAAGTTTTATTTCCCTCAGCAGCACATTACCCCCACCTACAATCTCTAACACTACTGATAGGAGTTTGTTAAATTTGCAATGGCAGTATTCTTCCTGTATGCAGGAACTGAGACGGACGGAAAGTAAACTAAATACTTGTAAAAATAATTTAGTATCCTAGCGAATCTTATAGCAGCATGTCAGAGTTAATAGTGAGGTTAGAAAGACACTGCAAACAGTTGGAAAAGTTAAAAGAGCATATAAAATTTTATGAGCATAAGCAGTGTATGTTCTCCAGTTTCAACAAATTAGATATGAAAGATGAGGAATTAATATGGGATCGAAAAGTATTTAATAATTTAACACGTTTTAATACATCATCATCATCATCATCAGAGAGAGGCCGCCAGAGTCGTCGCATTTCCCCAACGCCCATATAATACGAGACAGGATATGATTTATATCACATTATTTTTACCCACCTATATATGGATTTACTAAAAAAATTATAGTTTGTTTACTGAGAACAATGGTGATGTTAAGTTCGCATTTCATAATTTTACATGCGGTACTGCAAAATATCCTGTACATACATCAACCTTATGGTAGTCGAGAAGTCTTTGTATGTTTCGATGGAAATGGGGGGAAAAACGATAGCTGGCCATCGAACTGGATGTTGATGACTCCATATGCAGTTAATAATGCACCTACTTTTACAGCGAACATTCCAAACAATACAATTCAGTACAAATTAAGAATACGATTTCAAGATAATACAATGGGTGATACCTATTGGGAAAAATTATGTGCTGCCACCCCCTGTACTGCACCTACCATCATCAGCAATGCAAATTCTGAAAAACAAAATTATGATATTGGAGTGGAAGCGGTGTCTGGTTTGCTGTATTACATTACAGTTTGTTCTTCTCTCCTAATTGTAAAGTGTATAATTAAAATTATTAGGAAAAATGTCATGTCTCTCCGCAGCAGTGTGAATGAATAATATTATAATGTTTTTTTTTTTTTTTTGTGTAATAAATGAAATAGCAATACAATTTTTGTTTAATTTATATCTGAATTTGATTAAATTCAACAGTTTTTTTTTTAATTTATGTACGCCTATGTTCACATTCAAACATCACCATAATATAATAATAATAAATAAATATATTGCCCACCCTAACCGGCGGTTATGATAAAAATTTCATTTAATTTGCATTTCTATACAAATGTTACACTCTCTCTTATCACATATCCGTTTTCTTATCACTTCCTCTCACTCCTATGTCTCGGGGCCAGCAACCGTCGTCGTCGTCGTTTATATTCAATTTACCTAAATTTAAAATCTCTGCACAGTCATGCTGAAATATTTCTTAGCCAGAAGGGCATTAGGTACAGACTTCACACACCCCCATACCACGTAATACAGCACTCTTCACTCTTCACCACAAGAACTCTTCAGCTCCGACGACAATGACCAATTTCTTAGCCAGAAGGGCATTAGGTACAGACTTCACACACACCCCCATACCGCGTAATGCAGCACTCTTCAGCTCCGACGACAATGACCAACAGCTCATGGTCAGATCTCGATGGACACATGCCATCCAAGTCACTTCCGCTCCAGAACTCTCTTTGCTTATCTACTGATGTATATGAGTGCTTGTACTCATAAACAACGAAGCGTAGTTGAAATGAAATTGTTTGTGTGAAAATGTCCGAGGCAGCGCTGAATGTCTGGCCCCCAACGGAAACGTGAGTTGAGCGCTCGAAGCGGTGCTGAATTTCTGGCCCCCAACGGAAACGTAATTTGTGAACGTCCGAGGCGGTGCTGAATTTCTGGCCCCCAACGGAACGCGTTTTGAGGTGACCCGAAAAAATTTAATTTCTTTAATAATAGTTTCGGCGCCGTGTGCACCTGGGGGATGCTTTCTGCGTTCGTCAGAACGGAAAAATCACTTTACAAAAGTTTACATTTTTTCAAAATACAAAAGTTACAGACTTATTGGTGAATTATTAGTGGTGCATTTGGGAAAGACGGCCTGTGCTACTTGTTACGCGAGTCAACTTCAACGAGGCACCTGGAGGCCTGGTGAATGCAAGTTAATGAGTAGCCGGCGCGGCACAAGCGATCCCCCTTTGCTGCAGGGCTGGAACTCGGCAACTTGGCTGTAAAAAATGCACAAGAACAATGTCACTTCTGCTCAGCTGGATGGCTTCTCCGTAGCTTACTGTCTATGCACTGGCTCTACGTTACTAGAGGACTCCCTAGAAGAGGGCTAGCAAAGTAAGAAAGTCTTTGTCCTTATCTGAACCTCAGCAGAGAGTTCGATTTGGCAAAATGTCTCTAAGTGCAGGCAGGCAGATGGCCCTGACCTAGATCAATGTTTTTTGGTTTGAACCTCCTCGGAGAGTTCAACGCACTGACTGTCTGAACAGCTGGGGCTGCAGGCTGATGGCCCCGCTACCCAGGTTAAAGTTTAGGGTGGTTCTTTACCTTCAAGTCCGGTGTAGAAGCACTTTTAATTAATCACTGTGGGAAATAAATGAGACGTTGCGAGGCCTTATGCTCGTTTAGAATATTTATTTATTACAGCTTGTCCTCCTTGGAGCTGAGGGGGTTTGAGCCCAGCTCTGGTAGGATAGGATAGAGAAAGGATTCACTCATTCATTAAGACACACGAATCGAATAATACCTTATATTAATTAATTTCCACCTGGCAAGGTAGCCAAACTTCCCTAACTCGCGTCTCGCGTAATTTAGAAAATAAAACTAATTAATCAGTACTTGTCATTCGCAAATGTCGGTGCCTAGCTGTCGAAGCTGTGTAACGAAGAGTTCATCAGTATGCAATGATTTTAAAGTGTTGGAAATGTGGTTGGACCAGCTGGGGTTACTTCTGAGAGCTCCCTCGGTAGTCGAATTGAATATGGGCCCGCTGGGGTTACCGCTGTGGGCTCCCTCGGTGGCAGAAAGAAAATGATCGAATCACGAGTGACGCGGACGGTGCACTGCGAATGACTGATAGCGTCACCAGTGTCGCAAATATATTTATACTATGCCGGGGAGAAATGCAGCAATTTGATTGGCTGGCTTATTTTCAGCCGGACTATAACACCACCCTGCCGGGAAGGCAAAATTTCGGGAGTGTTGAAAATTAAGAGATAATTGGAAAGAAAATTGAAAGAAATCTGACCGGCGAAATTTTAAAATTTGACCGGGCTGATGAGGTTTAAGAAGTTCGAAACGTTCTTGATTAAACTGATCGTACTAGTTTCGATTGGAAAAACGGGAGAGAAATTTGATAAAAATCAGCCTGAGCTAATTTGAAATGAAGTTGAAAAGATTTGAAAATTTTCTTGACAAGTGGGTCGTACTAATTTTCGAAATGACTGGTGAATTTTGGCTACCTTGTATACAAAACTACCTTAAAATCTAAATTAAAATATTTGACCTATCTGGGCGCAGCTAAATATTTATCAGTACAAAACATGTAGTAAATATATTGCAATATAATTTTAGTACATAAGGCACTTTACTTAAATAATTTAGTGGCACAGAAAGTAAATAATTTCGGAATTACAATGTTAAAAACGCGCGTCGATGTCTTCGTCCGTGTTGTGTTCGAAGTGATCACAAGTTGCCCTTCGGAGGCAAGGCATCTCCAACCTGAACCTCGACGGGATTGTTGGCCCTTTCGTAGAATCATGGGGCAGGGTTTGGCCCATCCCATGACAGGACTGTTGAACGTCGACTTGGCAGATCACTGGCCCAAGTCGGACTCGTACACACGGAGGGGGTAAAAGGTACAAGTTTTCATACTTGCACAGAAGTTAACGGAAGTGTTGAGATGGCTGAAGCTCGCAGCAGGGTTTCCTACTGGGAACTCGAGAGATAAGGTTGAAATTTGAATAAAATGACAGAAGTTTACTGGCGGATTTTAATCGAAAATAAAGTAAAATGGCCAGTAAATAAGGTAAGTGTGGAAGGTAAGTATTAAAATACTGAAACAATGATAAGTAATAAATTCCACCTTATACAGGGTGAAATTAGAAAATAAATGGTGGATGCGCTGGTAATTTCAAAAAATTAATAAAATTGCAGGAACAATGCTTCCTGGGGTTTAGAATGATAATAGGTGGTGTAGCAGCAATGCCTGTTGCACCAGAATAAAATAAAAGTGGTTATGTAGGTTAGGATAATATATAATGTTGATTAATATAAGTTGGAATAAAATAATTCCCTGTACAGGGACAGAATAAAGAAAATGAAATGAAAATGGCGAATGCGCCGGTAAATGGAAATAATAATTTGGCTAAAAGCCCTGGAGCAGTGCCTCCGGATATGAATAGGGGTTATTTGATATGTGGGCGGTGTGGTAGCAATGCCTACCGCACGACCGAATGAGGTTTATTTACCTGGGATTCATATCGTCCTCGACCTCGGACTGCTGTGCGGGCCGGACGACTGACGATTGGCCAGAGGGTCTCCTCGCGGGACAAGCTGGGCATACACTCCCAACCTGGGATGTATGTGGGGACTGGTTCGTCCATCAAACTGCCGGGTTGTAACATCTTCCGTTCGTTCCCGGACAGCGCTGTTGAGATCCGTTGCACCCGTGGTAAGGGGTTCATAAGATTCACTGGTAACTTTTCTCCTTGTGCTAGGGCACTGGTGGGCGTTCCGCTACACCAGGCGCATGCTGTTGAGGTACTAGGTCCTCCGGTGATGCACTCACAGTAGGATGTATCGGCCGGTGCCTCTCCTATGTCTATCAACTGTCCGACAGGCAGCGGAGTCGATAAGTTTTTTGGACGGTGGTCCGCGGCTCGTAGCCTAGAGCGAATGGTATTAGTCATATCGGGCCAGTAATATTTCTTTCTCACTTGGTCCGCTATCTCTCCGTATTTCAGAACCTTTGTGAGGTGTCTGTATTCGTCTATAACTGAGTTCCTTTCCTGGAACGGTACTACCAGAGCTCGTCTTCCAAATCTAGTGTACCACAGAATGTCCGCGTGTAGGGTGAAGTCCCTCCTTAGGTCCTGCTTCCATAGCGGCAGAAGGTCGGGATCCTTACCTTGCACACTTTTCCAAGTGAGAATCAAGTCTCGAAATTCTGGGGAATGAAAATGATATTGTTTTATCCTCCCTTCCAATGTATCAGCCAAATCTAGATTTGGCATAGTCGCGAGCCGGGTCAGAGCCAGGGGAACTCGTCGTGACGTACCCTCCTTGGTCTGACGCCTTGTCGGCTTGACTTCCAGTGTACCACTTGGGAAGCTTATTTGCGTGAGCTGTACGGCTGGCGGAGGCGCTCGTGCTGCTGCAGCGATCGGCTGGACACCGGGTGTCTCCCCGGGGGGTTCCATAAAAGCCAGTGGCCCTTGGCTTTCCGCCGGTTTGATTTTCTTGTCATAGACCCATTTCGCCTGGTATCTAGCCTCCGTGCCATACGTAACGATTTGAGTGGCGTAGTCCATTACCACTTTATTCTCTTTCATCCAATCGGCCCCTAGTAGGACCTGTTCATGCAGGCCCGGCAATATATAGACCTCTACCACCATCAAACATTTATTAAGATAGAGAGGTATTTTGGTTGGCCCACGCGCCTCTTCTACATGGCCGTTTGCTACCCGTACTCTTGTCCTTCTCTCTGGGAGTTGTGTAGGCTCCAGTAATTTCTCCTGTATGATAGTATGGTTGGCCCCCGTATCGAGAACAGCCCAAACCATCCGGTCGTTTAATTTCACCGGCACACGCGGCAGCGCCGCTTCTAACTCACTCGCGGGTTCCATCACATCCGCACTATTTGCCATAGGTACACTCCGCACTAACTGTGTCTCACTATGTTGTTGCACGATCGGCGTGGTCTCCACTACTGGTTGCTGCTGTCGCGGGCAATCTTTATTGTAGTGCTTTCCCCTACAATGCCTGCATGGGTAGAGGGGGGTGTTTACATCGGCTCTCGCCTGGCTTGTCTGCGCAGGCGCCGCTCGGCGCGGTACGAGGTCTGTGCTTGGCGCTGTTTGTATCACAGCCCGGGGTTCTCGTGGCTGCAAATTTATTTGTCTGGTATTTTGTGGAATACTTATAGGTAATTTACGAGTATCCTTTAAATCGGTTTCGATTTCAGAGGCGACTTTGGCGAGGTGGTCCATGCTTTCGATGTAGACCCCTCTGAGTGCTGTCCTAATTTCGGGTAATAATAGTTCTATTACTATATCAATTAACTCGGCGTCGTCCGCAGTTGAGTTCAGCCGGTTATGTAAAGCGATCTTCTGGGAAATAAACAGCTCAACAGGCTCTGTGGATTGCTTCCTCCCATAAAGTTGTGCGCGTAGTTTTGATCTAATTGTCCTATTATTAAATCGTTCTACTAAACGTCGTTGAAAGCTTTCATAGTCTAAGTGTACTAATCTGTACATCTCTTGCCAGACTTTGGCGTCTCCACGGAGCTGCGCCACGACGGTAGGCGTCCAGTCCGCATAATGTAGCTGTGTTCGCTCAAAATGGTTTTCGACTTCTTTTAAGAAGTAATAGGGATCCTCATAATCAGAGCCGCTGTAGGTGATTAGTAGTTTCCTATTTTTGTTCTGCATTGTGCTGCGCATTGTTTCTCCAAACTTATGCAATGCAGTTTCGAACATATTGGCATAATAGGCCTGTTCTTCTGTTGGGCGCCACGGGGTTTCATGTTGAAGTCCCAGAAAGTCATCTTGGTTGCTTGCCATTCCTTGGGCTCCATGCCTCTGAGGAGTGTCATGCCGTTGTGTGTCTAGGTTTGTCTCAAAACCGTATCTTTCATTGTAGATAGGTTCCTTTGGTACATATTGAACATCTTTGTATGTGACTGTTCTTCTTTCGACTTGAATATATGCATCGTCAGGTGCATATACACTCATTCTTTCTGATTCCCTCCTGGGGGGGTATTGTGCCGGTTGGGTCGCTTGGTTCGAATGCCCCTTGAGTTGGGCGACATGTCTTCGGCGGGGGGAAAACGTAGGGGGGAACTGTTCTCGGTTCGATGGTGAGAGCGCCGGGGTGAGCCTCCGCAATTCTGCGCTCCCGACGTCCCGACGCACCTGGCTGTGCATTTCTTGAGGCGGCGTGTCGCTGTGGCCCGAAGACGATGCCGTTTCACGCCCCTTGCCAAAGCTTACACCTTTCGGCATCTGCATTTCTCCAGCTTGGCCCTGGCCTGTGCTTCCTTGTGCACTGTGGCGAGAGAGAGCTGGCCTCGCCGTGTGGGTCAGGCTTCCATGCCTCCCAGATCGCCCGACGCGTGCTTCTGGTTCCCTGTCCTGGACGTCAAGTCCGGAGTTTGTTGTTGACGTGTGTTGCCTCCTGAGTGGGCTCGTCACTACAGTAGTTTGAGGGCTTGGGGTTAAGTCGCGGAAAAAGAATCGAAGGGCTGGATCTTCCTGTAGATTTTGCCAATCTCTTCTTACGTGAATTGGGGCTGTGTCCGTGCTGCTGCTCGCGCGCGACATGATGAAACGCGGCCCGCACTTGGAAACTGAAGCCGAGAAAAATTCGAAAGTACCACGAAAATTGTCTCTGATAAAATTCGAAAGTACGTCGAAGATTGTCTTTGAGGCTGCGAGGAAAATTAATTCTCTCGCACCCCGCGAAATTGATGTTGTGAGACTAGTCCTGATGTATATGAGTGCTTGTACTCATAAACAACGAAGCGTAGTTGAAATGAAATTGTTTGTGTGAAAATGTCCGAGGCAGCGCTGAATGTCTGGCCCCCAACGGAAACGTGAGTTGAGCGCTCGAAGCGGTGCTGAATTTCTGGCCCCCAACGGAAACGTAATTTGTGAACGTCCGAGGCGGTGCTGAATTTCTGGCCCCCAACGGAACGCGTTTTGAGGTGACCCGAAAAAATTTAATTTCTTTAATAATAGTTTCGGCGCCGTGTGCACCTGGGGGATGCTTTCTGCGTTCGTCAGAACGGAAAAATCACTTTACAAAAGTTTACATTTTTTCAAAATACAAAAGTTACAGACTTATTGGTGAATTATTAGTGGTGCATTTGGGAAAGACGGCCTGTGCTACTTGTTACGCGAGTCAACTTCAACGAGGCACCTGGAGGCCTGGTGAATGCAAGTTAATGAGTAGCCGGCGCGGCACAAGCGATCCCCCTTTGCTGCAGGGCTGGAACTCGGCAACTTGGCTGTAAAAAATGCACAAGAACAATGTCACTTCTGCTCAGCTGGATGGCTTCTCCGTAGCTTACTGTCTATGCACTGGCTCTACGTTACTAGAGGACTCCCTAGAAGAGGGCTAGCAAAGTAAGAAAGTCTTTGTCCTTATCTGAACCTCAGCAGAGAGTTCGATTTGGCAAAATGTCTCTAAGTGCAGGCAGGCAGATGGCCCTGACCTAGATCAATGTTTTTTGGTTTGAACCTCCTCGGAGAGTTCAACGCACTGACTGTCTGAACAGCTGGGGCTGCAGGCTGATGGCCCCGCTACCCAGGTTAAAGTTTATGGTGGTTCTTTACCTTCAAGTCCGGTGTAGAAGCACTTTTAATTAATCACTGTGGGAAATAAATGAGACGTTGCGAGGCCTTATGCTCGTTTAGAATATTTATTTATTACAGCTTGTCCTCCTTGGAGCTGAGGGGGTTTGAGCCCAGCTCTGGTAGGATAGGATAGAGAAAGGATTCACTCATTCATTAAGACACACGAATCGAATAATACCTTATATTAATTAATTTCCACCTGGCAAGGTAGCCAAACTTCCCTAACTCGCGTCTCGCGTAATTTAGAAAATAAAACTAATTAATCAGTACTTGTCATTCGCAAATGTCGGTGCCTAGCTGTCGAAGCTGTGTAACGAAGAGTTCATCAGTATGCAATGATTTTAAAGTGTTGGAAATGTGGTTGGACCAGCTGGGGTTACTTCTGAGAGCTCCCTCGGTAGTCGAATTGAATATGGGCCCGCTGGGGTTACCGCTGTGGGCTCCCTCGGTGGCAGAAAGAAAATGATCGAATCACGAGTGACGCGGACGGTGCACTGCGAATGACTGATAGCGTCACCAGTGTCGCAAATATATTTATACTATGCCGGGGAGAAATGCAGCAATTTGATTGGCTGGCTTATTTTCAGCCGGACTATAACAATATTGTTATAGTCGGCTGGAAAATAAGGCCAGCCAATCAGAACGCTCCATTTCGCCCCAGCATAGTATAAATTAAATGGCCACTCTGAGACGCTATCAGTTTCTCGCGGTCCACAGCACGTGTCGCATCGTCGGAGCTCGATCACCTATTTTCATCATTTTGGGCATCATCCCACAACTTTACAACATTCTAATCATTACTCAAGCACGAAGAAACCCTTCTGCAACCATTTTACATTATTTAAACTTCGCTTCGTTACGTATCATACTGATGAAGTCACTTTAATTGGAAATTCAAGTCTATTGCACCACGGTTAGGAGTTCCACCTACGCATTTTCAAGTTTATTCCACCACGGATTGACTGTCCCCGCTCTCTCACCATTTTGGGAACGAAATCGTGTCATAGCAGGATATGTACAGTAAATGTGCGGTTATTTAAACTCGTCTCGCGAGCGCGAACGTTAGGGAAGTTTGGCTATCTAGCTAGGTGTACTTAAACTTAATAGAAGGTATTATTCGACACGAGATTTTAATTTCTAAAGTGAATCCTTTTCTCTTTTCCCATCCTACCAGAGCTGGGCTAAACCCCCTCAGCTCCTAGGAGGACAAGCAGCCATCAAATAAAAAATTCTTAAAACGAGCATAAGGTCTCGCAACGTCTTATTTTCTTATCCTAGTGAAATCTAAACCAAAGTGCCTTCAGGACAGGACATTAAGGTAAACTTTCACAAACATTAACCTGGGAAGCGGGGCCGTCAGCCTGTCAGCTCCAGTAACATTCAGTGTCTAGGTAGCGGGGCCATCTGCCTGCCGGCACCTACAAACTAAGTCAGAAATAGAACTCTCTGCTGAGGTTCTAACAGGGACAGAGACACTTTGCTTTGCTAGCCCCCTTCTAGGGAGTCCCAAGAGTGTAAAGTAGAGTCAGTGCAACCCAAACTTTCATGGAGGCAGAGAAGCAGAGCAGCTCAGTGATTTTTTATGTACAATTTTCTTGCAGCTTTGAAGCAGAGTTCCAGTACTGTAGAAAAGGTGTGATCGCTTGTGTGGCGTAGATTGATTTAAGTACTTGCATTCACCAGGCCTGAGGAGCCTTGTAGAGGTAAATAAAGTTAATAAGTAGCACAAGCCGTCCCACCGAATGCACCACAGAATTTTGTAAAATTGCTTGTAACTTTTGAACTATGTAAAATTTCAACTGTCTGTAAAGTGATTATTTCGTTCTGACGTATGTGGAAAACCATCCTACAGAGCTCGCGCGGCTAACTACGTTATTAACGCAAATAAGTTTTTTCCATCGATCAGCTGATTGCGCCACACTAACATTTTCTCTGTGGTAACTTTCACCAAAATCGTTCTCACGCGAGCTACGTTTCATTTTGAAAGTACAAGCACCCTCACAAGCCAACACACGTTGCACAACAACCAATTCGGCAGGGTACGAGTGAATTGACTTTCCTCGTACCCACGCACAAACATTCGACAAGCTCAAATTGCAAGGAACTCTGAACTTTCCAGTGTTTTCGAAACCAACTTTCTCGGCTACAGTCTCCAAGTGCGGTCCGCGTTTCACGATGTCGCGTACTAGCAGCAGCACGGACACTGTCCCCGAACACCTACACCAAGACTGGGAGAATCTAAACCAGGATCCAGCTTTACGATTCTTTCTACGTGACTGGACTCCGAGCCTAGAAACAACTGTCGTGTCGAGCCCACGCAGAAGGCAATTTTCTCCCCAAACCAACTCCGGGCTCGACGACGTCGACGCCGACGAAGAAGGGGAACCAGAAGCACGCGTCGGGCGATCTGGGAGGCCTGGAGGCCTGACCCCAACGACGAGGCCGCTCCACTCGGGCCACAGCGTACAAGGAAGCGCGGACACGAGTCAGACCGGTGCCACGCAGATGCCGCAAGGTATAAGCTTCGGGAGGCGGGTGAAAGTGGTGCACCATCCTAGCTACAGCGACGCGCCGCTACGAGAAGAGCACACCCAGGTACGGGACGTCGACGGGACTGCGCAAGCGCAGAGGCTCAACCCGGCGCTCTCACCATTACCTCACGACAACCCCCCGCATTTTTCCCCCCGCCGAAGACATGGCGCCCAACGTGGGGCATTCGAATCTAACGACCCAGCTGGCGCAACACCCCCCCAGGAGGGAATCAGACAGAATTTCATTATCAAATGTACGTGCACCTGATGATGCGTACATTCAGATCGAAAGAAGGACTGTTACATACAGGGACGTTCAGTATGTACCAGAGGAAGCTACTACGAATAAGAGACATCGTTCTGGAACGAACCAGGACACACAACCAACGCGTGACATTTCTCAGAGGCATGAAGCACGAAGAATGTCAAATGCACAGAATGACTTTCTGGGACTTCAAGATGAAACCCCGTGGCGCCCAACCAAGGAACAAGCCTTTTATGCAGAAATGTTCCAAAACGCATTACAAACTTTTGGTGAAACCATACGTGAAACTGTACACAACAAAAACAGAAAACTTCTCATCACCTACAGTGGTTCAGACTACGAGGACCCTTACTATTTTCTGAAGGAGGTAGAAAACCACTTCAGACGAACACAGCTAAACTATGCGGACTGGACGCCTACCGTCGTGGCGCAGCTCCGTGGAGAAGCGAAGACATGGCAGGAGATGTACCGCCTGGTGCATCTTGACTACGAAAGTTTTCAACGTCGACTACTGGAACGTTTCAACAACAGAACAGTCAGATCGAAACTACGCGCCCAGCTCTATGGAAGAAAACAATCTACAGAGCCAGTGGAACTTTTCATTTCTCAGAAAATCGCATTGCATAACCGGCTGAACTCAACCGCAGATGACGCCGAGTTAGTGGACATAGTAATCGAACTATTACTACCTGAAATAAGGACGGCATTAAGAGGGGTTTACATCGAAGACATGGACCGTCTCTCCAAAATCGCCTCCGAAATCGAGTTGGACTTGCAAGATGTTAGGAGAGTGCCAACAAGTGCACAACAACCATCCTCAAGACAACAACTGTCACAACCACCTCTTCGTAGGGATCCACGGTCGAGGGAGGACCAGGCCGTGGCACAAGCGATCCAGAGCGTTACACCAGCGAATATGAGTGCAAGTGCGAATTCAAGTGTTAACAAACAATTAAACATTAATACCCCACCGTACCCTTGTCGGAATTGTGGCGGTATGCATTTCATGAGGGACTGCCCACGTAGCAGACAAATTACGATGGAGCGTGCGCCACCAGTGCCACCCCAGCGCGCCATTACAAACAATGATTCCCCAGTGGAAACCAGTGTTTCGCAACGCCCGCCGGCTAATATAAACAGTACGGACGTGAGTGAGAGCGATCACGAAGAGGAGATGAAGTTGCCGCGAGTGCGCGTGCGCATCAATGACATTAACGTATGGGCCGTATTGGACACGGGAGCCAACGTGACAATGATAAACAGCCGGTTACTGCAACCACAGCAGCTGCCGGAAGAGACCAAGAAGGTACGACTTGCCGACGGGCATGAAGGTATTGCCAGAGGGCCCGCAAAACTTCCAATATACGTAGATGGCCATCCTGTCCTAGTAAAAGCCTATATTCTCCAGGAGATGCACGAGGATGTATTATTGGGCACCGAATGGATGAAGGAGGAGCAGGTGGTCATGGACTACGTCAACCAGACCATAACGCATGGTGTGGAGGAACGCCACCAAACCAGAATTGTTCAGGCGGGAAAACACAAACTGCCTGCGTTCAGTGAACCTACTGCTTCGTCTGTTGAGGAACCTGTGGTGTTACCAAGATTGAGCCAAGCGAGCAGGAACCCTGACAGAGTATTGGCCACAACGTCCCCGGAGGCCAGTGACAAGCCAAGATTACAAAATATGAATATGCCAGTTCCGATCCGAGCCGAAACCAGCGCCCGTTCTGGGAGTACGGGAAGGGAAGAACATTGCAAGGCAGTTCCGCAAGCAAGATTGCCACTACTTATTACTCCGGCGTCAGCCGCATCCTTGAAGAAACCGACGAATGAACCTACACGGCGAGTGCCGCTGGCGCTCACCAGACCGGCCGACATGCCGCAGTTAGACTTGGCTGACACCCTCAGAGGGCGAATAGTACAAGTACACCAACATAGCCCGAGTTTTCGAAATTTAATTGCAACTTGGAAGCGAGCTAGGAGCCTCAATCCCGAGACATTGTCATATTGGAAACAGGAGTTACGACAAGACTACGAGTTAAGGAGTGACTTACTGTGGTATGTGAGAAATGGGCGTTGTTCCCTGGTTGTACCCTACCAGTATCGGAATGACGTCATAGAAGAATATCGGCACTTAGCAAGTCGCCTGCACTATTCCGAAATTGTAGACATTATCAGGAAGGAGTACTACTGGCCTTCCATGGCCGCTGGAATCCGCTCCCGACTGCGAGCCATCACCCATGTGCCGAAGACGCAACCGCCCGAGCCACAGCCGCCACGGTTTGCAAAAGCACGCCCCCCAGAACTCACTAGTGCGACGAAAGGACGGACGGACCTTAGTGCGCGAGTACGAATGAAAACCCCAGAACGCCGACAGCGTACGCATGTACAATCTGCCACGGGAGTGATTATCCGAGTGCCAGACTTCTGCGTCGATCGACCGGATTTGATCAGAGACCTTACATCGCCTACGTGCTTGCTGCCAAGCTGCTACGAGAGTGTAAGCGCCAGCACTAGCTTCGAGTCTGAACCAGCCCTCACTTTGAACGAACTTCAAATGCTGCAGCTCCCCGTTGCGCCTAGCCTACCCTGGCGAGGTGTTTGCCCCGGGCCATCCACGAGCACACGCCTAAGCCGCGGATGCCTCAACCATCGCCCTCTGACAACTGCTGCCATAGGAAGCGGCCGATTAGCAGGACTCTCCCCTAACGCGGAACGAACCGTTCCTGGAAGGTTACGTAGTACGCCAGACGCAGCTACCCCTTCAACCACGTCACGTTCACACCGCACCGCGGTCAGAGGTCGCCTAAGGACCGACCATCTTCTACATTAACTTTATCCATATTTACTCCGGAGGCATTGCTCCGAGGCCACAGGCCAGCTCTTATTTATTTATCGGCATTCGCCAACAAATTTTAATTTTACATTTTCGTCCCTGCCAAGGGAAATATTTATTCCAAATATTTTACTCCACATATTATCCAACAACTACTTAACCATTTATTTTCGGTGCACAGGCATTGCTGCTACACCATATTTTATTCTCACCTCCAGGAGGCATTGCTCCTGTTATTCTAACCCATTTTATTTTCTAACTTCACCCTGTATAAGGTGGAAATTTTACTATCATTATATGAGTATTCCAATACTTACCTTCACACTTACCTTATTACTGGCCAATTTACTTCAATTCGTCAAATCCGCCAGTAACTTCAGCCACAAAATTTCATTTCGATCTCATCTCACGAGTTCCAGCAGAAACCCTGCTGCGAGCTTCAGCCCTCTCAACGCTTCAGTTAACTTCTGTGCAAGTCTGAACACTTGTACATCTCACCCTTCCGCGTGCACGAGTCCAACTTGGGCCAGTGATCTGCCAAGTTGATGTACAACAGTCCTGTCGTGGGATGGGCCAAACCTTGCCCCACGATTCTACGAAAGGGCCAACAATCCCGTCGAGGTTCAGGTTGGAGATGCCTTGCCTCCGAAGGGCAACTTGTGACCACTTCGAACACAACCCAGATGAAGACAACAACACGCGTTTTGTTTTGTAACTAAATCCGAAATCATTACTTTCTGTGCAACTAATTATTTAAGTAAAGTGCCTTATGTACTAGAATTATATTGCCATATATTACTACATATCTTGTACTGACAAATATTTAGCTGCGCCCAGACAGGTAAAATATTTAACTTAAATTTTAAGGTAGATTTTGTATCATATGATAGCCAAAATTCGCCAGTCGTATCGAAAATTAGTACGGTCAATTTTAGCCAAGAAAATTTTCAAACTTCCAAAATTTCATTAGTCCGGTCAACATTTCCCCAAAATTAGTCCGGTCAAATTTTCAGTCAATTTCTCTTCTCATTTTCTACACTCCCGAAATTTTGCCTTCCCGGCAGGGTGGTGTTATAGTCGGCTGGAAAATAAGGCCAGCCAATCAGAACGCTCCATTTCGCCCCAGCATAGTATAAATTAAATGGCCACTCTGAGACGCTATCAGTTTCTCGCGGTCCACAGCACGTGTCGCATCGTCGGAGCTCGATCACCTATTTTCATCATTTTGGGCATCATCCCACAACTTTACAACATTCTAATCATTACTCAAGCACGAAGAAACCCTTCTGCAACCATTTTACATTATTTAAACTTCGCTTCGTTACGTATCATACTGATGAAGTCACTTTAATTGGAAATTCAAGTCTATTGCACCACGGTTAGGAGTTCCACCTACGCATTTTCAAGTTTATTCCACCACGGATTGACTGTCCCCGCTCTCTCACCATTTTGGGAACGAAATCGTGTCATAGCAGGATATGTACAGTAAATGTGCGGTTATTTAAACTCGTCTCGCGAGCGCGAACGTTAGGGAAGTTTGGCTATCTAGCTAGGTGTACTTAAACTTAATAGAAGGTATTATTCGACACGAGATTTTAATTTCTAAAGTGAATCCTTTTCTCTTTTCCCATCCTACCAGAGCTGGGCTAAACCCCCTCAGCTCCTAGGAGGACAAGCAGCCATCAAATAAAAAATTCTTAAAACGAGCATAAGGTCTCGCAACGTCTTATTTTCTTATCCTAGTGAAATCTAAACCAAAGTGCCTTCAGGACAGGACATTAAGGTAAACTTTCACAAACATTAACCTGGGAAGCGGGGCCGTCAGCCTGTCAGCTCCAGTAACATTCAGTGTCTAGGTAGCGGGGCCATCTGCCTGCCGGCACCTACAAACTAAGTCAGAAATAGAACTCTCTGCTGAGGTTCTAACAGGGACAGAGACACTTTGCTTTGCTAGCCCTCTTCTAGGGAGTCCCAAGAGTGTAAAGTAGAGTCAGTGCAACCCAAACTTTCATGGAGGTAGAGAAGCAGAGCAGTTCAGTGAATTTTTATGTACAATTTTCTTGCAGCTTTGAAGCAGAGTTCCAGTACTGCAGAAAAGGTGTGATCGCTTGTGTGGCGTAGATTAATTTAAATACTAGCATTCACCAGGCCTAAGGAGCCCTGTAGAGGTAAATAAGGTTAATAAGTAGCACAAGCCGTCCCACCGAATGCACCACAGAATTTTGTAAAATTGCTTGTAACTTTTGAACTATGTAAAATTTCAACTGTCTGTAAAGTGATTATTTCGTTCTGACGTATGTGGAAAACCATCCTACAGAGCCCGCGCGGCTAACTACGTTA
Source organism: Rutpela maculata (assembly GCA_936432065.2). Classification (NCBI taxonomy): domain Eukaryota; kingdom Metazoa; phylum Arthropoda; class Insecta; order Coleoptera; family Cerambycidae; genus Rutpela; species Rutpela maculata. The sequence continues at coordinate 101,489,745 of OW386292.2, forward strand.
TTAACGCAAATAAGTTTTTTCCATCGATCAGCTGATTGCGCCACACTAACATTTTCTCTGTGGTAACTTTCACCAAAATCGTTCTCACGCGAGCTACGTTTCATTTTGAAAGTACAAGCACCCTCACAAGCCAACACACGTTGCACAACAACCAATTCGGCAGGGTACGAGTGAATTGACTTTCCTCGTACCCACGCACAAACATTCGACAAGCTCAAATTGCAAGGAACTCTGAACTTTCCAGTGTTTTCGAAACCAACTTTCTCGGCTACAGTCTCCAAGTGCGGTCCGCGTTTCACGATGTCGCGTACTAGCAGCAGCACGGACACTGTCCCCGAACACCTACACCAAGACTGGGAGAATCTAAACCAGGATCCAGCTTTACGATTCTTTCTACGTGACTGGACTCCGAGCCTACAAACAACTGTCGTGTCGAGCCCACGCAGAAGGCAATTTTCTCCCCAAACCAACTCCGGGCTCGACGACGTCGACGCCGACGAAGAAGGGGAACCAGAAGCACGCGTCGGGCGATCTGGGAGGCCTGGAGGCCTGACCCCAACGACGAGGCCGCTCCACTCGGGCCACAGCGTACAAGGAAGCGCGGACACGAGTCAGACCGGTGCCACGCAGATGCCGCAAGGTATAAGCTTCGGGAGGCGGGTGAAAGTGGTGCACCATCCTAGCTACAGCGACGCGCCGCTACGAGAAGAGCACACCCAGGTACGGGACGTCGACGGGACTGCGCAAGCGCAGAGGCTCAACCCGGCGCTCTCACCATTACCTCACGACAACCCCCCGCATTTTTCCCCCCGCCGAAGACAATATTGTTATAGTCCGGCTGAAATTAAGCCAGCCAATCAAATTGCTGCATTTCTCCCCGGCCTAGTATAAATACAATTGTGACACTGGTGACGCTATCAGTCATTCGCAGTGCACTCTCCACGTCACTTCGAGGCTCGATCATCTTTCTTTCTGCCACCGAGGGAGCCCACAGCGGTAACCCCAGCGGGCCCATATTCAATTCGACTACCGAGGGAGCTCCTAGCAGTAACCCCAGTTGGTCCACCACATTTCCAACAATTTTATAATCATTACATACTGATGAACTCTTCAACACACAGCTTCTACAGCTAGACAACGACAATTTGCGAATGACAAGTACTAGTTAATTAATTTCGTTTTCTAAACCACGCGAATCGCGAGTTAGGGAAGTTTGGCTACCTTACCAGGTGATATTAATTAATATAAGGTATTATTCGAAATTCGAGTGTCTTAATGAATGAGTGAATCCTCTCTCTTTCCTATCCTACCAGAGCTGGGCTCGAACCCCCTCAGCTCCAAGGAGGACAAGCTGTTCAAGAAATAAATAAATTCTAAACGAGCATAAGGCCTCGCAACGTCTCATTTATTTCCCACAGTGTTTAAATTAAAGTGCTTCTACACCGGACTCATAGGTAAAGAACCACCACAAACTTTAACCTGGGTAGCGGGGCCATCAGCCTGCAGCCCCAGTTGATCAGACAGTCAGTGCATTGAACTCTCCGAGGAGGTTCAAACCAAAAAACATTGATCTAGGTCAGGGCCATCCGCCTGCCTGCACTTAGAGACATTTTGCCAAATTGAACTCTCTGCTGAGGTTCAGATCAGGACAAAAGACTTTCTTACTTTGCTAGCCCTCTTCTAGGGAGTCCTCTAGTAACGTAGAGCCAGTGCATAGACATTAAGCTACGGAGAAGCCAGCCAGCTGAGCAGAAGTGACTTTATTCATATGCATTTTTTACAGCCAAGTTGCCGAGTTCCAGCCCTGCAGCAAAGGGGGATCGCTTGTGCCGCGCCGGCTACTCATTAACTTGCATTCACCAGGCCTCCAGGTGCCTCGTTGAAGTTGACTCGCGTAACAAGTAGCACAAGCCGTCTTTCCCAAATGCACCACTAATAATTCACCAATAAGTCTGTAACTTTTGTATTTCGAAAAAATGTAAACTTTTGTGAAGTGATTTTTCCGTTCTGACGAACGCAGAAAGCATCCCCAGGTGCACACGGCGCCGAAATTATTATTAAAGAAAATAAATTTTTTCGGGTCACCTCAAAACGCGTTTCCGTTGGGGGGCAGAAATTCAGCACCGCCTCGGACGTTCACAAATTACGTTTCCGTTGGGGGCCAGAAATTCAGCACCGCTTCGAGCGCTCAACTCACGTTTCCGTTGGGGGCCAGACATTCAGCGCTGCCTCGGACATTTTCAAACAAACAATTTCATTTCAACTACGCTTCGTTGTTTATGAGTACAAGCACTCATATGCATCAGGACTAGTCTCACAACATCAATCTCGCGGGGTGCGAGAGAATTAATTTTCCTCGCAGCCACGAAGACAATCTTCGACGTACTTTCGAATTTTATCAGAGACAAATTTCGTGGTACTTTCGAATTGTGCAAAGACAATTTTCAGCGGACTTTTGAAAATTTCGTCTCACTTTCGAATTTTCTCGGCTTCAGTTTCCAAGTGCGGGCCGCGTTTCATCATGTCGCGCGCGAGCAGCAGCACGGACACAGCCCCAATTCACGTAAGAAGAGATTGGCAAAATCTACAGGAAGATCCAGCCCTTCGATTCTTTTTCCGCGACTTGACACCAAGCCCTCAAACTACTGTAGTGACGAGCCCACTCAGGAGGCAACACACGTCAACAACAAACTCCGGACATGACGTCCAGGACAGGGAACCAGAAGCACGCGTCGGGCGATCTGGGAGGCATGGAAGCCTGACCCACACGGCGAGGCCAGCTCTCTCTCGCCACAGTGCACAAGGAAGCACAGGCGAGGGCCAAGCTGGAGAAATGCAGATGCCGAAAGGTGTAAGCTTTGGCAAGGGGCGTGAAACGGCATCGTCTTCGGGCCACAGCGACACGCCGCCTCAAGAAATGCACAGCCAGGTGTGTCGGGACGTCGGGAGCGCAGAATTGCGGAGGCTCACCCCGGCGCTCTCACCATCGAACCGAAAACACCCCCCTACGTTTTCCCCCCGCCGAAGACATGTCGCCCAACTCAAGGGGCATTCGAACCAAGCGACCCAACCGGCACAATACCCCCCCAGGAGGGAATCAGACAGGATGAGTGTGCATGCACCTGATGATGCATACATCCAAGTCGAAAGGAGAACGGTTACATACAGAGACGTTCAGTATGTACCAAGGGAACCTATCTACGATGAAAGATACGGTTTTCAGACAAACCGAGACACACAACACATGACACTCCTCAGAGGCATGGAGCCCAAGGAATGGCGAACAACCAAGATGACTTTCTGGGACTTCAACATGAAACCCCGTGGCGCCCAACAGAAGAACAGGCCTATTATGCCAATATGTTCGAAAATGCATTGCATAAGTTTGGAGAAACAATGCGCAGCACAATGCAGAATAAAAATAGGAAACTACTAATCACCTACAGCGGCTCTGATTATGAGGATCCCTACTTCTTAAAAGAAGTCGAGAACCATTTTGAGCGAACACAGCTACACTATGCGGACTGGACGCCTACCGTCGTGGCGCAGCTCCGTGGAGACGCCAAAGTCTGGCAAGAGATGTACAGATTAGTACACTTAGACTACGAAAGTTTTCAACGACGTTTAGTAGAACGATTTAATAACAGGACAATTAGATCGAAACTACGTGCACAACTTTATGGGAGGAAGCAATCCACAGAGCCTGTTGAGCTTTTTATTTCCCAGAAGATCGCTTTACATAACCGGCTGAACTCAACTGCGGACGACGCCGAGTTAATCGACATAGTAATAGAACTATTATTACCCGAGATTAGGACAGCACTCAGAGGGGTCTACATCGAAAGCATGGACCACCTCGCCAAAGTCGCCTCTGAAATCGAAACCGATTTAAAGGATATTCGTATATTACCTACAAGTATTCCACAAAATACAAGACAAATAAATTCGCAACCACGAGAACCCCGGGCTGTGATACAAGCAGCGCCAAGCACAGACCTCGTACCGCGCCGAGCGGCGCCTGCGCAGACAAGCCAGGCGAGAGCAGATGTAAACAACCCCCCCTACCCATGCAGGCATTGTAGGGGAAACCACTACAATAAAGATTGCCCGCGCCAGCAGCAACCAGTAGTGGAGACCACACCGACGACGTCGCAACGTACAGTGAACAGTGGAACCGCAAATCTAGAAACTCAGTTAGTGAGGAGTATGCCAGTAGTGGTGAACAGTGCTGATATAATGGAGGAAGTGACGGAAGTGGACACGGCGTTACCGCGTGTGCAAGTCCGAATAAACGATAAACCGGCTTGGGCTGTCTTAGACACAGGGGCTAACTTTACGGTAGTGAAGGAAAACCTGCTGGAGGCACAGCAGCTGCCTGAGAACACAACTAAAGTGCGGGTAGCGAACGGACAGATAGAAGTGGCGCGCGGGCCAATGCAATTACCTATGTACTTAAATAAACAATTAATGTTAGTGAAAGTGTACGTACTACCGGGACTTCACGAACAAGTGTTGTTGGGGGCAGATTGGATGCGGACGGAGAAAGTAGTATTGGATTATGCTACTCAGACAGTCACCTACGGCTCGGATGCCCGCCACCAGGCACGATGGGTGTACAACAGAGGAGTCAAGCCCGACGAGAGCAAGGAACTTTCCGCTTCGCCGGTGCCTAGGGAGAACATACCGGTTCCCAAACCAATAGCCACCGCTGCACGGGCGCATCCGCCAGCGTTACAAATAACCAACATACAAATGCCCTGCGAGACGCTGGGAAATGTGACCAGCCGACGCCGAGCTAAGGAGGGAGTGCTCCGACGAGTCCCCTTAGCCTTAACCAGACCAGCAGCCATGCCAAAGTTGGAACTGGCAACGACTCTAGAAGAAAGGATAAAGCAGGTGCACAGGCACTCGCCGGATTTCCGAGATCTGATTTACATGTGGAAATGTGTGAGGAACGCAGACCCTCATCTCCTTCCCCCCTGGAAGCAAGACTTGCAGCGTGACTACACGTGGTACGCAGATCTGTTGTGGTACACGCGACATGGGAGGCGCGCCTTGGTAGTGCCTTATCAAGATCGTCATGCCGTTATTGATGAATATAGACATATGACACAGTCATTGCGGTACAGTGAAATAGCCGAGTTGATCAAGAAAAAATACTACTGGCCGGATATGACGAGAGAAATTCGATCCAGACTGCGAGCAGCGGATCATAAGCCAAAGGAATCCCTGGTACCCCCACGCGTAGAGTGTTTGGTGGACCTGGAAGAAGAACCCCCTGAACCCTCGTCCTGTGAGTGTACTATCGAAGGACCGAGTACTTCAAGGGCATGCGCACAGTGCAACCATGTCCCACTTGAGGTGGGCAAGAGACTGGAAGAGCCGCCTATGAACCTCAGAGGCCCCTCGCCCAGGATTCAGCCAACTTCACCGAAACTTTCGTTAAATGAGCAACGGATGCTGAAGACAACGAACATTATGGACCAACCAGTCCCCATGCTTATCCCAGGATGGGAGCGCATTCAGGAGCCGATCCGCGAGGAAGCCCTCCGGCCTGCAACGGCTCTCCCCAGCCATTCGGTGATTACAGCGGTCCGAGGCCGACTGCGACACCACCATAAGTAAGCCCTTACTCTCAGGTAGTGCAGTAGGCGTTGCTACTCCGCTACCCAATTAATCATATCACATATCTATCAGGAGGCATTCGCTCCGAGGCCTTTTGGCCAAATTATTATTTTTCATTACCGGCGCATTCGCCAATTTTCCTTTATTTTCTTATTCTGTCCCTGTAAAGGGAATTATTTTATTCCAACATATATTAACCATTATTATATATCATTCTAACCCACATAACCACTTTTATTTTATTCTGGTGCAACAGGCATTGCTGCTACACCACCAAATTTCATTCTAAACCCCAGGAGGCGTTGCTCCTGCAATTTTATTGATTTTTCGAAATTACCAGCGCATCCACCATTTATTTTCTAATTTCACCCTGTATAAGGTGAAATTTATTACTTATCATTATTTCAGTATTTTAATACTTACCTTCCACACTTACCTTAATTACTGGCCATTTTACTTTATTTTCGATTAAAATCCGCCAGTAAACTTCTGTCATCTCATTCAAATTTCAATCTTATTTCTCGAGTTCCAGTAGGAAACCCTGCTGCGAGCTTCAGCCATCTCAACGCTTCAGTTAACTTCTGTGCAAGTATGAAAACTTGTACCTTTTACCCCTCCGTGTGTACGAGTCCGACTTGGGCCAGTGATCTGCCAAGTCGACGTTCAACAGTCCTGTCGTGGGATGGGCCAAACCCTGCCCCATGATTCTACGAAAGGGCCAACAATCCCGTCGAGGTTCAGGTTGGAGATGCCTTGCCTCCGAAGGGCAACTTGTGACCACTTCGAACACAACCCGGACGAAGACATCGACACGCGTTTTTACATTGTAATTTCCGAAAATTATTTACTTTCTGTGCCACTAATTATTTAAGTAAAGTGCCTTATGTACTAAAATTATATTGCAATATATTTACTACATGTTTTGTACTGATAAATATTTAGCTGCGCCCAGATAGGTCAAATATTTTAATTTAGATTTTAAGGTAGTTTTGTATACAAGGTAGCCAAAATTCACCAGTCATTTTTGAAAATTAGTACGATCCAATTATCAAGAAAATTTTCAGATCTCTTCAACCTCATTTCAAATTAGCTCAGGCTGATTTCTATCAAAATTTCTCTTCCATTTTTTTCAATCGAAACTAGTACGATCAATTTAATCAAGAACGTTTCGAACTTCTCAACCTTCATCAGCCCGGTCAAATTTTAAATTTCGCCGGTCAATTTCTTTCAATTTTCTTTCCAATTTTCTCTTCTAATTTTAACACTCCCGAAATTTTGCCTTCCCGGCAGGGTGGTGTTATAGTCTGGCTGAAATTAAGCCAGCCAATCAAATTGCTGCATTTCTCCCCGGCCTAGTATAAATACAATTGTGACACTGGTGACGCTATCAGTCATTCGCAGTGCACTCTCCACGTCACTTCGAGGCTCGATCATCTTTCTTTCTGCCACCGAGGGAGCCCACAGCGGTAACCCCAGTGGGCCCATATTCAATTCGACTACCGAGGGAGCTCCTAGCAGTAACCCCAGTTGGTCCACCACATTTCCAACAATTTTATAATCATTACATACTGATGAACTCTTCAACACACAGCTTCTACAGCTAGACAACGACAATTTGCGAATGACAAGTACTAGTTAATTAATTTCGTTTTCTAAACCACGCGAATCGCGAGTTAGGGAAGTTTGGCTACCTTACCAGGTGATATTAATTAATATAAGGTATTATTCGAAATTCGAGTGTCTTAATGAATGAGTGAATCCTCTCTCTTTCCTATCCTACCAGAGCTGGGCTCGAACCCCCTCAGCTCCAAGGAGGACAAGCTGTTCAAGAAATAAATAAATTCTAAACGAGCATAAGGCCTCGCAACGTCTCATTTATTTCCCACAGTGTTTAAATTAAAGTGCTTCTACACCGGACTCAAAGGTAAAGAACCACCACAAACTTTAACCTGGGTAGCGGGGCCATCAGCCTGCAGCCCCAGCTGATCAGACAGTCAGTGCATTGAACTCTCCGAGGAGGTTCAAACCAAAAAACATTGATCTAGGTCAGGGCCATCCGCCTGCCTGCACTTAGAGACATTTTGCCAAATTGAACTCTCTGCTGAGGTTCAGATCAGGACAAAAGACTTTCTTACTTTGCTAGCCCTCTTCTAGGGAGTCCTCTAGTAACGTAGAGCCAGTGCATAGACATTAAGCTACGGAGAAGCCAGCCAGCTGAGCAGAAGTGACTTTATTCATATGCATTTTTTACAGCCAAGTTGCCGAGTTCCAGCCCTGCAGCAAAGGGGGATCGCTTGTGCCGCGCCGGCTACTCATTAACTTGCATTCACCAGGTCTCCAGGTGCCTCGTTGAAGTTGACTCGCGTAACAAGTAGCACAAGCCGTCTTTCCCAAATGCACCACTAATAATTCACCAATAAGTCTGTAACTTTTGTATTTCGAAAAAATGTAAACTTTTGTGAAGTGATTTTTCCGTTCTGACGAACGCAGAAAGCATCCCCAGGTGCACACGGCGCCGAAATTATTATTAAAGAAAATAAATTTTTTCGGGTCACCTCAAAACGCGTTTCCGTTGGGGGCCAGAAATTCAGCACCGCCTCGGACGTTCACAAATTACGTTTCCGTTGGGGGCCAGAAATTCAGCACCGCTTCGAGCGCTCAACTCACGTTTCCGTTGGGGGCCAGACATTCAGCGCTGCCTCGGACATTTTCAAACAAACAATTTCATTTCAACTACGCTTCGTTGTTTATGAGTACAAGCACTCATATGCATCAGGACTAGTCTCACAACATCAATCTCGCGGGGTGCGAGAGAATTAATTTTCCTCGCAGCCACGAAGACAATCTTCGACGTACTTTCGAATTTTATCAGAGACAAATTTCGTGGTACTTTCGAATTGTGCAAAGACAATTTTCAGCGGACTTTTGAAAATTTCGTGTCACTTTCGAATTTTCTCGGCTTCAGTTTCCAAGTGCGGGCCGCGTTTCATCATGTCGCGCGCGAGCAGCAGCACGGACACAGCCCCAATTCACGTAAGAAGAGATTGGCAAAATCTACAGGAAGATCCAGCCCTTCGATTCTTTTTCCGCGACTTGACACCAAGCCCTCAAACTACTGTAGTGACGAGCCCACTCAGGAGGCAACACACGTCAACAACAAACTCCGGACATGACGTCCAGGACAGGGAACCAGAAGCACGCGTCGGGCGATCTGGGAGGCATGGAAGCCTGACCCACACGGCGAGGCCAGCTCTCTCTCGCCACAGTGCACAAGGAAGCACAGGCGAGGGCCAAGCTGGAGAAATGCAGATGCCGAAAGGTGTAAGCTTTGGCAAGGGGCGTGAAACGGCATCGTCTTCGGGCCACAGCGACACGCCGCCTCAAGAAATGCACAGCCAGGTGCGTCGGGACGTCGGTAGCGCAGAATTGCGGAGGCTCACCCCGGCGCTCTCACCATCGAACCGAAAACACCCCCCTACGTTTTCCCCCCGCCGAAGACAATATTGTTATAGTCCGGCTGAAAATAAGCCAGCCAATCAAATTGCTGCATTTCTCCCCGGCCTAGTATAAATATATTTGTGACACTGGTGACGCTATCAGTCATTCGCAGTGCTCCATCCACGTCACTTCGAGGCTCGATCATTTTCTTTCTGCCACCGAGGGAGCCCACAGCGGTAACCCCAGCGGGCCCATATTCTTTCTGCCACCGAGGGAGCTCCTAGCAGTAACCCCAGCTGGTCCAACAATTCTATAATCATTAAATACTGATGAAATCTTCAAACACACAGCTTCTACAGCAAGACAACGACTATTTGCGAATGACAAGTACTAGTTATTAATTAAATTCTAAATCACGCGAATCGCGAGTTAGGGAAGTTTGGCTACCTTACCAGGTGATATTAATTAATATAAGGTATTATTCGAAATTCGAGTGTCTTAATGAACGAGTGAATCCTTTCTCTTTTCCTATCCTACCAGAGCTGGGCTCAAACCCCCTCAGCTCCAAGGAGGACAAGCTGATCAAGAAATAAATAAATTCTAAACGAGCATAAGGCCTCGCAACGTCTAATTTATTTCCCACAGTGTTTAAATAAAGTGCTTCTACACCGGACTCAAAGGTAAAGAACCACCACAAACTTTAACCTGGGTAGCGGGGCCATCAGCCTGCAGCCCCAGCTGATCAGACAGTCAGTGCATTGAACTCTCCGAGGAGGTTCAACCCAAAAAACATTGATCTAGGTCAGGGCCATCCGCCTGTCTGCACTTAGTGACAATTTTGCCAATTGAACTCTCTGCTGAGGTTCAGATCAGGACAAAAGACTTTCTTACTTGCTAGCCCTCTTCTAGGGAGTCCTCTAGTAACGTAGAGTCAGTGCATAGACGTTAAGCTACGGAGAAGCCAGCCAGCTGAGCAGAAGTGACTTTATTCATATGCATTTTTTACAGCCAAGTTGCCGAGTTCCAGCCCTGCAGCAAAGGGGGATCGCTTGTGCCGCGCCGATTACTCACTAACTTGCATTCACCAGGCCTCCAGGTGCCTCGTTGAAGTTGACTCGCGTAATAAGTAGCACAAGCCGTCTTTCCCAAATGCACCACTAATAATTCACCAATAAGTCTGTAACTTTTGTATTTCGAAAAAATGTAAACTTTTGTGAAGTGATTTTTCCGTTCTGACGAACGCAGAAAGCATCCCCCAGGTGTACACGGCGCCGAAATCATTATTAAAGAAATTAAATTTTTTCGGGTCACCTCAAAACGCGTTTCCGTTGGGGGCCAGAAATTCAGCACCGCCTCGGACGTTCACAATTACGTTTCCGTTGGGGGCCAGAAATTCAGCACCGCTTCGAGCGCTCAACTCACGTTTCCGTTGGGGGCCAGACATTCAGCGCCGCCTCGGACATTTTCAAGCAAACAATTTCATGTCAACTACGCTTCGTTGTTTATGAGTACAAGCACTCATATGCATCAGAACTAGTCTCCCAACATCAAATTCGCGGGGTGCGAGAGAATTAACTTTCCTCGCGGCCACAAAGACAATCTTCGACGTACTTTCGAATTTTATCAGAGACAAATTTCGTGGTACTTTCGAATCTCACTAGGACAATTTTCAGCGGACTTTTGAAAAATTTCGTGTCACTTTCGAATTTTTCTCGGCTTCAGTTTCCAAGTGCGGGCCGCGTTTCATCATGTCGCGCGCCAGCAGCAGCACGGACACTGCCCCCATTCATGTAAGAAGAGATTGGCAAAATCTACAGGAAGATCCAGCCCTTCGATTCTTTTTCCGCGACTTGACACCAAGCCCTCAAACCACTGTAGTGACGAGCCCACTCAGGAGGCAAAACACACCAACAACAAACTCCGGACACGACGTCCAGGACAGGGAACCAGAAGCACGCGTCGGGCGATCTGGGAGGCATGGAAGCCTGACCCACACGGCGAGGCCAGCTCTCTCTCGCCACAGTGCACAAGGAAGCACAGGCCAGGGCCAAGCTGGAGAAATGCAGATGCCGAAAGGTGTAAGCTTCGGGCCGGGGCGTGAAACGGCATCATCTTCGGGCCACAGCGACACGCCGCTCCAAGAAATGCACAGCCAGGTGCGTCGGGACGTCAGGGGCGCAGGATTGTGAAGGCTCACCCCGGCGCTCTCACCATCAAACCGAAACCACCCCCCTTATATTTCCCCCCGCCGAAGACATGTCGCCCAACTCAAGGGGCATTCGAACCAAGCGACCCAACCGGCACAATACCCCCCAGGAGGGAATCAGACAGGATGAGTGTGCATGCACCTGATGATGCATACATCCAAGTTGAAAGGAGAACTGTTACATACAGAGACGTTCAGTATGTACCAAGGGAACCTATCTACGATGAAAGATACGGTTTTGAAACAAACCGGGACACACAACCACATGACACTCCTCAGAGGCATGGAGCCCAAGGAATGGCAAACACCCAAGATGACTTTCTGGGACTTCAACATGAAACCCCGTGGCGCCCAACAGAAGAACAGGCCTATTATGCCAATATGTTCGAAACCGCACTGCACAAGTTTGGAGAAACGATGCGCAGCACAATGCAGAACAAAAATAGGAAATTATTGATTACCTACAGCGGCTCTGATTATGAGGACCCCTACTACTTCTTAAAAGAAGTAGAAAATCATTTTGAGCGAACACAGCTACACTATGCGGACTGGACGCCTACCGTCGTGGCGCAGCTCCGTGGAGACGCCAAAGCTTGGCAAGAGATGTACAGATTAGTACACTTGGACTACGAAAGTTTCCAACGTCGTTTGGTAGAACGATTTAATAATAGGACAATTAGATCAAAACTACGTGCACAACTTTACGGAAGGAAGCAATCCACAGAACCTGTTGAGCTTTTCATTTCCCAAAAAATCGCTTTACATAACCGGCTGAACTCAACTGCGGACGACGCCGAGTTAATCGACATAGTAATCGAACTGTTACTACCTGAAATTAGGACAGCACTCAGAGGGGTTTACATCGAAAGCATGGACCACCTCTCCAAAGTCGCCTCTGAAATCGAAACCGATTTAAAGGATACTCGTAAATTACCTACAAGTATTCCACAAAATACGACAAGGCAAATTAATTTGCAACCACGAGAACCTCGGGCTGTGATACAAGCAGCGCCAAGCACAGACCTCGTACCGCGCCGAGCGGCGCCTGCGCAGACAAGCGAGGCGAGAGTAGATGTAAACAACCCCCCCTACCCATGCAGGCATTGTAGGGGAAACCACTACAATAAAGATTGCCCGCGCCAGCAGCAGTCAGTAGTGGAAGCCACACCAAGTGCGACGAGACGACGTGCATTACCTACAAGCGAACTTTCAAGTGAAGTTAGTGCTGTGCGCGGCATGACCGCTACGGTAAATAATACAGATATCCTCGGAAGTGCAACCAGTGACAAAATGGAGTTACCAAGAGTGCAGGTGAAATTGAACGGACAGGAAGTGTTAGCGGTAGTAGACACGGGAGCAAACTATAGTATCGTTAACCGAAAGTTGTTGGAATCTCAGCAATTACCAAACAGTGTTCAAACCGTTAGGCTGGCCGATTGGCGCACGGACACGGCGTTCGGTCCAACCAGGCTACCCATGTATATAGGCAGTTATTTAATGGTCGTGAAATCTTACATCCTCGAGAGTATGCATGAGGACATACTCCTCGGAACTGAATGGCTACGAGAGGAAAAGGTCATCATCAATTACGAACAGGAGACTATTACTTTCGGCACGAAGGAGCGGCACTGTGCCAAACTTTACACTGCGGAAACCTCAGTAGAACAGAAACAGAAAACCACGCAGATAGCGAAACCATCCACCGGGGCCGTTCAGAAACGAACGGGTCCCACAGCATTGGCGCAGCCACCACAGGATGGACTAATCGTACCATTACAAAGCATACAGCTCGTCGCGGATACCCCCAAGGGCCCGCAAGCACCGTCCACGTCCACCCATGCACTAGAGCGGCATCGGGCGGGAAGGGATCGCCGAGTCCCGTTAGCATTAATCCGGGAAGCTAGGATGCCATGTTTGGAATGGGCCCCCACACTGGAAGAAAGGATAATACAAGTCCATTATCACAGCCCAGACATGAGGGATCTTATCGCCACATGGAAGTGGGCGCAAAGGATTGATGTAACCAAGCTACCAGAATGGAAGGTAGATTTGCGCAGATACTTTACAGTCAAGGATGGAGTATTGAGATACGTTAGAGACGGGCGAGACGCCGTCGTAGTGCCACACCAGATGAAAGGTGAAGTGGTAGATAAATTTAAACATTTACTGGGTACGTTGCGTTACCTGGAAATTACGGAGGAAGTAAGGAAACGGTATTATTGGCCGGGGATGGCTACATATATCCGGTCCCAACTACGTGCCAGTGAACACGTCCCTAAGCGTACGAACCTAACAGTGAGTGAACCCTGCGCTAGCCCAGTGCCGTCGGCTGTCCTAGTGCCTATTAGCCCACCGACGTCACCAACCCCAGAACTAAAACTGCCCTCCAGAATTCTGTCCACGTCAGAGGAACCAAATCGTCGTTTGCTGTCAACGAATGAGCACAGAATATTGGGAGATTCAACCCCTGCTACGGCGGGAGGACGCCAATCATCGCCCCTGAATATAATGGATACGCTTGCCCCTGGGTATATCCCCGGATGGGATTGTTTGCCCAGCCAGTCTTCAGCGTCCATAGCACACTTGCTCGAGCCGGGTAGGGCAGCACCAACCAGGCTGTGTAGGCCCTCATCTTCCCCGGAAGATTCAAGGAATTCCGCCCGAACAGCGGTTCGAGGCCGACTAAGATGAGTCAGCGAGTCCATCATTGTCGCTCTCGGGAGGCGTTACGCTCCCTAGTTATCAAGGGTATGTCATTATTTTTCATTACCGGCGCATTCGCCATTTTTATTTTCGTTCCTTATTCTGTCCCTGCAAAGGGAATTATCTTATTCCAACATATATTACTCATTATTATATATCATTCTAACCTACATAACCACTTTTATTTTATTCTGGTGCAACAGGCATTGCTGCTACACCACTAAAATTTATTCTAAACCCCAGGAGGCATTGCTCCTGCAATTTTACTAATTTTTCGAAATTACCGGCGCATCCGCCATTTATTTTCTAATTTCACCCTGTATAAGGTGAAAATTATCACTCATCATTATTTCAGTATTTTAATACTTACCTTTCACACTTACCTTATTTACTGGCCATTTTACTTTATTTTCGATTAAAATCCGCCAGTAAACTTCTGTCATCTCATTCAAATTTCAACCTTATCTCTCGAGTTCCCAGTAGGAAACCCTGCTGCGAGCTTCAGCCATCTCAACACTTCCGTTAACTTCTGTGCAAGTATGTAAACTTGTACATTTTACCCCTCCGTGTGTACGAGTCCGACTTGGGCCAGTGATCTGCCAAGTTGACGTTCAACAGTCCTGTCATGGGATGGGCCAAACCCTGCCCCATGATCCTACGAAAGGGCCAACAATCCCGTCGAGGTTCAGGTTGGAGATGCCTTGCCTCCGAAGGGCAACTTGTGACCACTTCGAACACAACCCAGACGAAGATATCGACACGCGTTTTAACATTGTAATTTCCGAAATTATTTACTTTCTGTGCCACTAATTATTTAAGTAAAGTGCTTTATGTACTAAAATTATATTGCAATATATTTACTACATGTTTTGTACTGATAAATATTTAGCTGCGCCCAGATAGGTCAAATATTTTAACTTAGATTTTAAGGCAGTTTTGTATACAAGGTAGCCAAAATTCACCAGTCGTTTTGAAAATTAGTAGATCCACTTATCAAGAAAATTTTCAAACTTGTCAAACGTCATTCTCCAATCAGCCCAGTCTGATTTCTATAAAAATTTCTCTCCCATTTTCTTTCAATCGAAACTAGTACGATCAATTTAATCAAGAACGTTTCGAACTTCTCAAACCTCATCAGCCCGGCCAAATTTCAAATTTCGCCGGACAGATTCTTCCAATTTTCCTTCCAATTTTCTCTCTTAATTTCCAACACTCCGGAAATTTTGCCTTCCCGGCAGGGTGGTGTTATAATCCGGCTGAAAATAAGCCAGCCAATCAAATTGCTGCATTTCTCCCCGGCCTAGTATAAATATATTTGTGACACTGGTGACGCTATCAGTCATTCGCAGTGCTCCATCCACGTCACTTCGAGGCTCGATCATTTTCTTTCTGCCACCGAGGGAGCCCACAGCGGTAACCCCAGCGGGCCCATATTCTTTCTGCCACCGAGGGAGCTCCTAGCAGTAACCCCAGCTGGTCCAACAATTCTATAATCATTAAATACTGATGAAATCTTCAAACACACAGCTTCTACAGCAAGACAACGACTATTTGCGAATGACAAGTACTAGTTATTAATTAAATTCTAAATCACGCGAATCGCGAGTTAGGGAAGTTTGGCTACCTTACCAGGTGATATTAATTAATATAAGGTATTATTCGAAATTCGAGTGTCTTAATGAACGAGTGAATCCTTTCTCTTTTCCTATCCTACCAGAGCAACATCAAATTCGCGGGGTGCGAGAGAATTAACTTTCCTCGCGGCCACAAAGACAATCTTCGACGTACTTTCGAATTTTATCAGAGACAAATTTCGTGGTACTTTCGAATCTCACTAGGACAATTTTCAGCGGACTTTTGAAAAATTTCGTGTCACTTTCGAATTTTTCTCGGCTTCAGTTTCCAAGTGCGGGCCGCGTTTCATCATGTCGCGCGCCAGCAGCAGCACGGACACTGCCCCCATTCATGTAAGAAGAGATTGGCAAAATCTACAGGAAGATCCAGCCCTTCGATTCTTTTTCCGCGACTTGACACCAAGCCCTCAAACCACTGTAGTGACGAGCCCACTCAGGAGGCAAAACACACCAACAACAAACTCCGGACACGACGTCCAGGACAGGGAACCAGAAGCACGCGTCGGGCGATCTGGGAGGCATGGAAGCCTGACCCACACGGCGAGGCCAGCTCTCTCTCGCCACAGTGCACAAGGAAGCACAGGCCAGGGCCAAGCTGGAGAAATGCAGATGCCGAAAGGTGTAAGCTTCGGGCCGGGGCGTGAAACGGCATAATCTTCGGGCCACAGCGACACGCCGCTCCAAGAAATGCACAGCCAGGTGCGTCGGGACGTCAGGGGCGCAGGATTGCGAAGGCTCACCCCGGCGCTCTCACCATCAAACTGAAACCACCCCCCTTATATTTCCCCCCGCCGAAGACAATATTGTTATAGTCCGGCTGAAAATAAGCCAGCCAATCAAATTGCTGCATTTCTCCCCGGCCTAGTATAAATATATTTGTGACACTGGTGACGCTATCAGTCATTCGCAGTGCACTCTCCACGTCACTTCGTGGCTCGATCACCCATCTTAAACTTCAATTTTCAACATCAGTCATTCGCAGTGCACTCTCCACGTCACTTCGAGGCTCGATCATTTTCTTTCTGCCACCGAGGGAGCCCACAGCGGTAACCCCAGAGGGCCCATATTCAATTCGACCACCGAGGGAGCTCTACGCAGTAACCCCAGTTGGTCCGACAACATTTCCACAACCATAATCGTTACATACTGATGAAATCTTTCAAGCACACAGCTTTTACGGCTAGAACAACGACTATATTTGCGAATGACAAGTACTAGTTAATCAATTAAATTTTAAATTACGCGAACCGCGAGTTAGGGAAAGTTTGGCTACCTTACCAGGTGAAACTTAATTTAATATAAGGTATTACTCGATCCGAGTGTCTTAATGAATGAGTGAATCCTTCTCTTTTCCTATCCTACCAGAGCTGGGCTCAAACCCCCTCAGCTCCAAGGAGGACAAGCCGACAGAAATAATAAATATTGTAAACGAGCATAAGGCCTCGCAACGTCTAATTTATTTCCCACAGTGATTAAATTAAAGTGCTTCTACACCGGACTCAAAGGTAAAGAACCACTACAAACTTTAACCTGGGTAGCGGGGCCGTCAGCCTGCAGCCCCAGCTGATCAGACAGTCAGTGCACTGAACTCTCTGCGGAGGTTCAACCCAAAAAACATTGATCTAGGTCAGGGCCATCCGCCTGCCAGCACTTAGTGACATTCTTGCTAAACGAACTCTCTGCTGAGGTTCGGATCAGAACAAAAGACTTCTTACTTTGTTAGCCCTCTTCTAGGGAGTCCCTAGTTAACGTAGAGTCAGTGCCTAGACCTTAAGCTACGGAGAAGCCAGCCAGCTGAGCAGAAGTGACTTTATTCATGTACATTTTTTACAGCCAAGTTGCCGAGTTCCAGCCCTGCAGCAAAGGGGGATCGCTTGTGCCGCGCCGATTACTCACTAACTAGCATTCACCAGGCCTCCAGGTGCCTCGTTGAAGTTGACTCGCGTAATAAGTAGCACAAGCCGTCTTTCCAAAGCACCACTAATAATTCACCAATAAGTCTGTAACTTTTGTATTTCGAAAAAATGTAAACTTTTGTGAAGTGATTTTTCCGTTCTGACGAACGCAGAAAGCATCCCCCAGGTGCACACGGCGCCGAAATCATTATTAAAGAAAATAAATTTTTTCGGGTCACCTCTGAGACGCGTTCCGTTGGGGGCCAGAAATTCAGCACCGCCTCGGACGTTCACAATTACGTTTCCGTTGGGGGCCAGAAATTCAGCACCGCTTCGAGCGCTCTCAATCCACGTTTCCGTTGGGGGCCAGACATTCAGCGCCGCCTCGGACAATTTTCCAATCAAATTCCACATCAACTACGCTTCGTTGTTTATGAGTACAAGCACCCATATGCACCAGGACTAGTCTCCCAACATCAAATTCGCGGGGTGCGAGAGAATTAATTTTCCTCGCAGCCACAAAGACAATCTTCGACGTACTTTCGAATTTTATCAGAGACAAATTTCGTGGTACTTTCGAATTTCACAAAGACAATTTTCAGCGGACTTTCGAAAAACTTCGTGTCACTTTCGAATTTTTCTCGGCTTCAGTTTCCAAGTGCGGGCCGCGTTTCATCATGTCGCGCGCCAGCAGCAGCACGGACACTGCCCCCATTCATGTAAGAAGAGATTGGCAAAATCTACAGGAAGACCCGGCCCTTCGATTCTTCTTCCGCGACTTGACACCAAGCCCTCAAACCACTGTAGTGACGAGCCCACTCAGGAGGCAAAACTCTCCACCAACACACTCCGGACACGACGTCCAGGACAGGGAACCAGAAGCACGCGTCGGGCGATCTGGGAGGCATGGAAGCCTGACCCACACGGCGAGGCCAGCTCTCTCTCGCCACAGTGCACAAGAAAGCACAGGCCAGGGCCAAGCTGGAGAAATGCAGATGCCGCAAGGTGTAAGCTTCGGGAAGGGGCGTGAAACGGCATTCTCTTCGAGCCACAGCGACGCGCCGCTCCAAGAAGTGCACAGCCAGGTGCGTCGGGACGTCAGGGGCGCAGGATTGCGAAAGCTCACCCCGGCGCTCTCACCATCAAACCGAAACCACCCCCCTACGTTTTCCCCCCGCCGAAGACAATATTGTTATAGTCCGGCTGAAATTAAGCCAGCCAATCAGAATGCTGCATTTCTCCCCGGCCTAGTATAAATATAATTGCGACGTTGAGACGCTATCAGTCATTCGCAGTGCACTCTCCACGTCGCTTCGGGACTCGATCACTTTTCTTTCTGCCACCGAGGGAGCCCACAGCGGTAACCCCAGAGGGCCTATATTCATTTCCACCACCGAGGGAGCTCTTTGTAGTAACCCCAGCTGGTCCAACAACATTTTACACTCATAATCGTTATCATACTGATACAATCCTCTCACACCAGCTTCCATAGCTAGGAAAACACCAGTTATAATTGCGAATGACAAGTATTAATCAATTCTTCATTTAAAATACGCGAACCGTGAGTTAGGGAAAGTTTTGGCTACCTTACCAACAGGTGAAATTAATCTAATATAAGGTATTACTCGACCCGAGTGTTTTAAATGAATGAGTGACTCCTTTTCTTTCCTTATCCTACCAGAGCTGGGCTCAAACCCCCTCAGCTCGCAGGAGGACAAGCAGTCAGAAAAAATAAATATTTAAAACGAGCATAAGGCCTCGCAACGTCTATTTCTTTCCTAAAGTGATTTTAAAACAAAGTGCTTTCTACACCGGACATACAAGGTAAAGAACCACTACAAACTTTAACCTGGGTAGCGGGGCCATCAGCCTGCAGCCCCAGCTGATCAGACATTCAGTGCTTTGAACTCTCTGTGGAGGTTCAACTCAAAAAACATTAACCTAGGTCGGGGCCGTCCGCCTGCCAGCACCTAGTAACATTCTTGCTAAACGAACTCTCTGCTGAGGTTCGAATCAGGACAAAGACTTTCTTAGTTTGCTAGCCCTCTTCTAGGGAGTCCTCTAGTTTAACGTAGAGTCAGTGCCTAGACTTTAAGCTACGGAGAAGCCAGCCAGCTGAGCAGAAAGTGGAATTTGTTCATGTACATTTTTTACAGCCAAGTTGCCAAGTTCCAGCCCTGCAGCAAAGGGGGATCGCTTGTGCCGCGCCGATTACTCATTAACTAGCATTCACCAGGCCTCCAGGTGCCTCGTAGAGGTTAACTCGCGTTAATAAGTAGCACAAGCCGTCTTTCCGAATGCACCACTAATAATTCACCAATAAGTCTGTAACTTTTGTATTTTGAAAAAATGTAAACTTTTTGTAAAGTGCGAACGCCGTTCTAACGAACGCAGAAAACATCCCCGTGGTGCACACGGCGCCGAAATCATTATTAAGAAAATTAAATTTTTTCGGGTCACCTCTGAAACGCGTTTCCGTTGGGGGCCAAATATTAAGCACCGCCTCGGACGTTCTCAATCAAACTCCACACCAACTACGCTTCGTTGTATATGAGTACAAGCACTCACATGCATCAGGACTAGTCTCCCAACGTCAGTTTCGCGGGGTGCGAGCGAATTAATTTTCCTCGCAGCCACAAAGACAATCTTCGACGTACTTTCGAATTTAAACAGAGACAAATTTCGTGGTACTTTCGATTTTCACATAGACAAATTTCAGCGGACTTTCGAAAAATTTCGTGTCACTTTCGAATTTTTCTCGGCTTCAATTTCCAAGTGCGGGCCGCGTTTCACCATGTCGCGCGCCAGCAGCAGCACGGACACCGCCCCCATTCATCTAAGAAGAGACTGGCAAAACTTACAAGAAGACCCGGCTCTTCGATTCTTTTTTCGCGACTTGACGCCAAGCCCTCAAACCACTGTCGTGACGAGCCCACACAGGAGGCAAATTTCTCCGCAAGCACACTCCGGACTCAACGTCCAGGACAGGGAATCAGAAGCACGCGCCGGGCGATCTGGGAGGCATGGAAGCCTGACCCACACGGCGAGGCCAGCTCTCTCTCGCCACAGTGCACAAGGAAGCACAGGTCAGAGCCAAGCTGGAGGAATGCAGATGCCGCAAGGTGTATGTTTCGAACAGGGACGTGGAACTGCACCTCTTTCGAGCCACAGCGACGCGCCGCTCCGAGGAGGGCACAGCCAGATGCGTCGAGACGCTAGGGACACGGAAATGCGAGGGCTCACCCCGGCGCTCTCACCATCCAATCACGACAACCCCCCTACGTTTCCCCCCCGTCGAAATCATGTCGCCCAACTTAAGGGGCCTTCAAACCAAGCGACCCAGGCACAATACCCCACTAGGAGGGAATCACATAGGACGAGTGTATATGCACCTGAAGATGCCTACATTCAAGTCGAAAGAAGAACTGTTACGTACAGAGACTTTCAATACGTACCAGAGGAAGCCATCTACGACAGAAGGCACCGTTCTGAAACAAACCAGGACACACACCCACATGACACTTCTCAGAGGCATGAAAACCGAAGAATGTCAGATGCACAGAATGACTTCCTGGGACTTCAAAATGAAACCCCGTGGCGCCCAACACAAGAACAGGCTTACTACGCCAATATGTTTGAAAACGCACTGCACACGTTTGGAGAAACGATGCGCAACACTATGCAAAACAAAAATAGGAAATTATTAATTACCTACAGCGGCTCAGACTACGAAGACCCCTACTACTTTCTAAAAGAAGTAGAAAATCACTTTGAGCGAACACAGCTACATTATGCGGACTGGACGCCTACCGTCGTGGCGCAGCTCCGTGGAGACGCGAAAGTTTGGCAAGAAATGTACAGATTAGTACACTTGGATTACGAAAGTTTCCAACGTCGGCTGGTAGAACGATTTAATAATAGGACAATTAGATCGAAACTACGTGCACAGCTTTATGGAAGGAAACAATCCACAGAGCCTGTTGAGCTTTTTATATCTCAGAAAATTGCATTACATAACCGGCTGAACTCAACTGCGGACGACGCCGAGTTAGTTGACATAGTAGTAGAACTTTTACTACCAGAAATCAGGACGACGCTTAGGGGAATCTATATAGAAAATATAGACCACCTCGCAAAGGTTGCCTCTGAGATTGAAACAGACTTGAAGGATACTCGTAGAACACCTGCGAGTATACAACAAACTACAACAAGACAAATTTCAAACCAAAATTCAAACCGAACTGTGCCTGCGCAAACCAGTGCACAACAACCATCGTCGAGAACATCAAATTCACAATCGAGGGAGAACCGGGTTGTGACCCATCAGCAAAATTCTAGTGAGCAAACAGGAGCATACAGACAAGTAACTCAGCCATCGTATCCGTGCAGGAACTGCGGAGATATGTATTTTGTGAGAGACTGCCCTAGGGGCCGAGTGACCGTGTCGGATCAAGTGCCGCCGGTATCGAATAATCGTACAATTTTAAACAGTGAAGCTCAAGTGGGGATGAACACTTCGTGTGTCCCACCGGCGCAAATTAACATTATTGACATTGTGGAAAACGAACCACCAACAAACATGGAACTTCCGCGAGTGCGGGTAAAGTTTAATAACATTAATGTGTGGGCAGTGTTGGACACCGGCGCCAATCATACAGTGATATGTGACAAGTTGTTGGAACCAAGCCAACTACCAGAGGAGACGCGGCCAGTGCGGTTGGCGGACGGGCGTATGGAGTCAGTTAAAGGGCCAGCACGATTTCCCATGTACGTGGACGGACATCTTACTTTAATTAAAGCCTATGTCCTGAAGGGACTGCATGAGGAAATATTGTTGGGAGTTGGATGGATGAAGGAGGAACAGGTCATCATCGACCACGTTAACCAGAGTGTGACGTTTGGCGTCGAAGAGAGGCACAGGGCCAGAATGGTATATGCCGATAGTAAGGGCTTACCTGAACTGAAGGAGGAGTCTGTTTCATTGGAAGCGGAGGCCCCGGAGTCCACCTTGACTGAGAGGCCTAGGAGTAAACTTCAGCTCGGAAATACCGCTGTCGTAGTTCCGTCCAAACCCGGAAGCGGCGCACGTTCCGTGAGTAAGGGGGAGAGCGGCCGACAAGTGGCCAAGCGAGAAGAAATCCAGTACCAGACCCCGCCAGAAAGGCTACCTCTAATTCCTACCCCAGTCTCAATCAGAACATTAACCAGAACAAGGCCGGAGGCTACTCGAAGAGTACCCTTGGTTCTAACTAGACCGGCGCCAATGCCAAGATTGGATGTCGCCGAGACCTTGCGGGAGCGGATTATACAAGTGCACCACCATAGTCCGGCTTTCCAAGAGCTTATCTTCACCTGGAAGCAGACCCAGCGGGTACAGCCAGCTACCTTGCCTTATTGGAAGCAGGAGTTGAGACAGGACTATATGTTACACAATAACCTGCTTTGGTACGTCCGTGATGAGCGAAGAGCTCTAGTAGTTCCCTACCAATATCGCAGCGAGGTGATGGATGAACACCAGCACCTAATGAATACATACACCCACAAGGAGGTAATAGACGCCATTCGAAGACGATATTACTGGCCGGGGATGGCTTCAGAAATCAGGTCAAGACTCAGGGCGATTGATCATACACCCAAGAGTAGAGACCCCCCACAAAATCGAGAAACCCCGAAGCGTGCAGAGAACTACCACCCTGTACGTCCCCCGGGACAACTGGCGAACACAGCCATGAGTATGCCAACTACTAGCCGTGCTGTTGGACCACTGGTTTTACCGGAGCTGATTGTGCCGGATAGTATGATAAAGGACGTAGATCCACGAGACGATATGGAGAATGTTCCGAAGGTCAAACTTAAAGCCCCGACGCTCCCGGAGTTTAGAGTAAATCAGCCCATCAGTCTACGCTGTTTCGACGCCAAGCAGCAACCACTGCCGCCATGCGAAAAAACTAGCGCTACTAGCGTTCCCCGGAAGAAACCTCCCGGTTTGACGCAGAACGAAATACGCATGTTATTATCCCAGCCATTGAAGCCAGGTAGTTCCATGCTACCATTTTCAGCACCCCAGCGCCGCGGCGTTGGAGGGCGCCCATCTGCGGTTCGAGGACGGTTGCGATCGGACTTGCCTCGAACTCCTAAGTAGCTCACAGACTCGTTTCGGGAAGCGTGACGCTCCCCTGTACAGCCTTTTGGCATTAATCCATTTTAATTTTATTTTATTTTCTTTTCTCGCGGCATCGCCGTTATTAGTTATCGCCCTATTAAGGGATTATTGTTAACCACCATTATTACGCAGGAGGCGTTGCCCTGGAGCTTACCAGCTCGACCATTCTTATTTCATTATCGGCGAATCCGCCAACTTACTTACCAATTCCACCCTGTAAAGGGAATTATTTTATTCCATCTATCAACTATTATATATCATTATAACCCACATAACCACTTTTATTTTATTCTGGTGCAACAGGCATTGCTGCTACACCACAAATTTTATTCCAAACCTCAGGAGGCATTGCTCCTGCAATTTTATTAATTTTTCAAAATTACCAGCGCATCCACCATTATTTTTCCAATTTCACCCTGTATAAGGTGAAAATTATTACTTATCATTATTTCAGTATTTTAATACTTACCTTTCAAACTTACCTTATTTACTGGCCAATTTACTTTATTTTCCATTAAATCCGCCAGTAACTTCTGTCACACAATTTCAAATTTCAATCTTGTCTCTCGAGTTCCCAGTAGGAAACCCTGCTGCGGGCTTCAGCCATCTCAACGCTTCAATTAACTTCTTCAAGTATGAAAACTTGTACATTTCACCCCTCCGTGTGTACGAGTCCGACTTGGGCCAGTGATCTGCCAAGTTGACGTTCAACAGTCCTGTCGTGGGATGGGCCGAACCCTGCCCCACGATTCTACGAAAGGGCTAACAATCCCGTCGAGGTTCAGGTTGAAGATGCCTTGCCTCCGAAGGGCAACTTGTGACCACTTCGAACACAACCCGGACGAAGACATCGACACGCGTTTTGGTATTGTAAATTCCGAAATTATTTACTTTCTGTGCCACTAATTATTTAAGTAAAGTGCCTTATGTACTAAAATTATATTGCAATATATTTACTACATGTTTTGTACTGATAAATATTTAGCTGCGCCCAGACAGGTCAAATATTTAGTTTAAATTTTAAGGTAGTTTTGTATACAAAGGTAGCCAAAATTCACCAGTCATTTTGAAAATTAGTACGGTCCAATTATCAAGAAAATTTTCAAATTTTTCAAACTTCATTTTCAAATTAGCTCAGTCTGATTTCTATCAAAATTTCTCTCCCCTTTTCTAATCGAAACTAGTACGATCAATTTAATCAAGAACGTTTCGAACTTCTCAAACCTCATCAGCCCGGTCAAATTTTCAAATCTCGCCGGTCAAATTTCTTTCAATTTTCTCTCCTAATTTTCAACACTCCCGAAATTTTGCCTTCCCGGCAGGGTGGTGTTATAGTCCGGCTGAAATTAAGCCAGCCAATCAGAATGCTGCATTTCTCCCCGGCCTAGTATAAATATAATTGCGACGTTGAGACGCTATCAGTCATTCGCAGTGCACTCTCCACGTCGCTTCGGGACTCGATCACTTTTCTTTCTGCCACCGAGGGAGCCCACAGCGGTAACCCCAGAGGGCCCATATTCATTTCCACCACCGAGGGAGCTCTTTGTAGTAACCCCAGCTGGTCCAACAACATTTTACACTCATAATCGTTATCATACTGATGCAATCCTCTCACACCAGCTTCCACAGCTAGGAAAACACCAGTTATAATTGCGAATGACAAGTATTAATCAATTCTTCATTTAAAATACGCGAACCGTGAGTTAGGGAAAGTTTTGGCTACCTTACCAACAGGTGAAATTAATCTAATTAGGTATTACTGAGGTATTACTCGACCCGAGTGTTTTAAATGAATGACTCCTTTTCTTTCCTTATCCTACCAGAGCTGGGCTCAAACCCCCTCAGCTCGCAGGAGGACAAGCAGTCAGAAGAAATAAATATTTAAAACGAGCATAAGGCCTCGCAACGTCTATTTCTTTCCTAAAGTGATTTTAAAACAAAGTGCTTTCTACACCGGACATACAAGGTAAAGAACCACTACAAACTTTAACCTGGGTAGCGGGGCCATCAGCCTGCAGCCCCAGCTGATCAGACATTCAGTGCTTTGAACTCTCTGTGGAGGTTCAACTCAAAAAACATTAAACTAGGTCGGGGCCGTCCGCCTGCCAGCACCTAGTAACATTCTTGCTAAACAAACTCTCTGCTGAGGTTCGAATCAGGACAAAGACTTTCTTAGTTTGCTAGCCCTCTTCTAGGGAGTCCTCTAGTTTAACGTAGAGTCAGTGCCTAGACTTTAAGCTACGGAGAAGCCAGCCAGCTGAGCAGAAAGTGGAATTTGTTCATGTACATTTTTTACAGCCAAGTTGCCGAGTTCCAGCCCTGCAGCAAAGGGGGATCGCTTGTGCCGCGCCGATTACTCATTAACTAGCATTCACCAGGCCTCCAGGTGCCTCGTAGAGGTTAACTCGCGTTAATAAGTAGCACAAGCCGTCTTTCCGAATGCACCACTAATAATTCACCAATAAGTCTGTAACTTTTGTATTTTGAAAAAATGTAAACTTTTGTAAAGTGCGAACGCCGTTCTAACGAACGCAGAAAACATTCCCGTGGTGCACACGGCGCCGAAATCATTATTAAGAAAATTAAATTTTTTCGGGTCACCTCTGAAACGCGTTTCCGTTGGGGGCCAAATATTAAGCACCGCCTCGGACGTTCTCAATCAAACTCCACACCAACTACGCTTCGTTGTATATGAGTACAAGCACTCACATGCATCAGGACTAGTCTCCCAACGTCAGTTTCGCGGGGTGCGAGCGAATTAATTTTCCTCGCAGCCACAAAGACAATCTTCGACGTACTTTCGAATTTAAACAGAGACAAATTTCGTGGTACTTTCGATTTTCACAAAGACAAATTTCAGCGGACTTTCGAAAAATTTCGTGTCACTTTCAAATTTTTCTCGGCTTCAATTTCCAAGTGCGGGCCGCGTTTCACCATGTCGCGCGCCAGCAGCAGCACGGACACCGCCCCCATTCATCTAAGAAGAGACTGGCAAAACTTACAAGAAGACCCGGCTCTTCGATTCTTTTTTCGCGACTTGACGCCAAGCCCTCAAACCACTGTCGTGACGAGCCCACACAGGAGGCAAATTTTTCCGCAAGCACACTCCGGACTCAACGTCCAGGACAGGGAACCAGAAGCACGCGCCGGGCGATCTGGGAGGCATGGAAGCCTGACCCACACGGCGAGGCCAGCTCTCTCTCGCCACAGTGCACAAGGAAGCACAGGTCAGAGCCAAGCTGGAGGAATGCAGATGCCGCAAGGTGTATGTTTCGAACAGGGACGTGGAACTGCACCTCTTTCGAGCCACAGCGACGCGCCGCTCCGAGGAGGGCACAGCCAGATGCGTCGAGACGCTAGGGACGCGGAAATGCGAGGGCTCACCCCGGCGCTCTCACCATCCAATCACGACAACCCCCCTACGTTTCCCCCCCGTCGAAATCAATATTGTCATCGGCGATAATATATAAAATGAAGGGTCGGACCAATGAGAATGCTCGAAAAGAGCATTCGCAGTGGGTGGAGCCTAGTCGGGCTGCGTCGAAACCTATTTAAATCGACACTTTTGCAAAATTGTAGTCATCATAGTTCAAGTGGCAGTCGACGAGTGCAGACCTCCAGTGTGCAGTTGAAGACAGTGCGATGCGAACTAGCGAAGTGGAAGCCCCACAGAGAGTGCAAGAGGAGAAATATCAGTCGTCTTTATTAAGACGCTGATATATAAAAGATAAATAAAGTCCCCCGCCTGGGGACACTGTGTTTTTACCTTCCCGATTCCTTCCCATTTTTCTTTTTTAGGTAAACAAGAGGATGACATGCCGAGGAAGAAAAACTCGGACAAAAGCATGGATATGGAGACGGACGATTCGTCTAGAGCGTCAACCCCAGCGAGGTCACAAGCAGACGACAGAGATGTAATAAAATCGAGGCTCGAGGAAGAAAATAGGATGTTACGGGCCCAGATAGCGAATCTTCAGCTAGAGCTAGAGCATCTCACCATACAGATGCTAAATCAAAGCAAGCAGGCGGAACTGCAGATAGAAGAAGGCCGCAAACAGCACGAAGAGCTAATGTCACTCCTCCGGGCCTGCAACAACACCATGAAGGCCCCTGAGATGAAAGAAGCCCTGAAAAGGAAGACCGTCCCTGACAGTGACGATGAGGCACCCCCCACAACAAAAAAGACGCCAACCCCCAGCCAGGATAAACCATCCACCAGCCAGGATGACAGTGCGACGGCCATGGACGCCGAGGCCCCCGAAAACCCCCGGATGCCCCCTGTCGTACTGAGAAACAAAGAATCCTGGACGGAAGTAACCCACAGGATCCACAACGCTAGGATAGGCTTCAACAAAGCCAAGGTGGTTAGGGAGGGCATCGCCATAGAACCCGCTTCCAAGGAGGACCACAAAAAGCTGACCACGTTGTTCCAGCAGGAACAACGTGAATATCACACTTACGCCCTGCCCGAAGAGAGGATGCTGAGAGCAGTAATCCGGGGCATCCCCACTGGCGTAAGCACTGAAGAAGTAAAAGCAGACCTAGAACGACAAGGATTCTCACCAATATCAGTCCAGAGGATGTCATCTCGGAGGACAAAGCAAGAAATACCCCTCATGCTGGTCCTGGTCCCCCCGGCCCAGGCAAACATCCTGGCAGTAAACCGCTGCTGTTACCTTGTGGTCAAGACGGAGAAACAGCGAGCCAAGCAGACCATATCGCAGTGCCACAGATGTCAAAGTTTCGGCCATGCACAAGGAAGGTGCACTGCACAGCCGAGATGTGTCAAATGTGGAGAGGCCCACCGCTCCTCTGACTGTCAAAAGACCAAGGACACGCCAGCCAAATGTGCAAATTGCCAGGGTGCCCACCCAGCAAGTTACCGAGGATGCCCCAGATGCCCCAAAAAGACTGCCCAGACACCTGCCCCCCGGAAGCAAACAGCTCCCAACGCAGCCACCAGAAGGACGACCCCCGGGCTTAGCTACGCCAGGGCAGCCCAGGGACCCGCAGGGAAGCCCACCAACCCTGCCCAACCCCCACAGACGTCCCCAGAGGCCGGCCAACTCGCTGCTGTTATGGCCCAAATGCAGCAGATGTGCACCATGATGGGGGCCCTGTTTGCAAGCCTGCCCCACCTCACCCCCCAGTGACGCCACCCGGACCACCCCGTCGACGGAGAAGCCACCCGAAGAGACATGACGATACCCGACACCTCACCCACGACCCTGCGGGTACCGGACAACACACCGTCCAGTACCCGTAGTCCCCCTGGCTCCGGGCAGACCAAAAATGCTACCAATAGCATTTAGGTCTGCCCTTCCTCGAGCTACACAGCTCATCCTTACCTTACCGATGATCCGGATGACAGGATGTCATTTGGCATCCTGTGTACCGGCAGTCTCTCCTGCCAAAACTTCCAACACACCTAACAGACAGATGACTACCCCCCGGGGGGCAAACAAGCTGGCGAAGAAAAGAAAACGAAGACAGAAGAACGCCAGAAGAGGCCTTAGCCAGCAAGGTCCAACGAGCCAGGACCCAGGGAGGTGGACCGAAATCGTCTGCACCGCTCACATTTGTGAGTGGGGCCGACGTAAAGTAAGTTCGCCCGCCCTGCACGAGGCTGGTCCCCGGTCTACAGCGATGTACTGGGGTAAAGGGCAATAGTCCTGCCCGGCCCCAGACATCCGAGACCGACATCTTTAGCCAAGAATATTGGCGCGAATTGTAGTCAGTTACTCTCGAGCCTTCATCGTTGACACTTCGCCTCAAGACTTATTAAAAACTTAAATTGTGTTATCCTTTGTCCTAGTGATATTTACCTACCTTATTGGAAACAACATAATAGTTCTTTCAATAATATTATTCCTTTCGTCTAAAATAACATAATAGTTATTTAGACAATTAATTTCCTAGTACCTATATATAAATCATGAGTGATCACGACAGTTCAGAATCAACAAATTATGAAGATGAACACCAAACGAAAGACGGTGCTGAGGACCAATCAGGTCATGCTGGCGTGCCTTTAATGTCTGGTACGTTGGGCCCCGCACTGTCATCTGTTGCCAGAGGCCTCCCCGAGTCAATTTCTTTTCACGAAGGGCAACAGTGGACTTTTAGTGATGGGGTTGTGCAGGTGCAGCCTGGCGCGTCCTCAATGTTGGGCGCGTTGCACCCCATCCCGCCAACGACGTTTCAAACCACGGACTCACTCAGGCCAATAGAAGAAAACAGTGTCTCGTACAGCGATGGGGGGCCACAGGCATGCCCTGGCGCGTCCTCTATGTTGGGCGCGTCGCACCCCATCCTGCCATCCCAAGGCTATGGTAGCTTACAAGGAACGGCGCTACGTCCGATGCCTTCGACGTTGGAGCCTCCCGGCTCTCCATTAGATTCAAGGCCACCGGCGTTCACGGTGGAGGAGTTGGCATTAACAATCGCAAACATGCAGGCGGCAATGCAGAGGTTATTACTGGCACACAGCCGAGATCAAATTGAACTTCACCCAAACTCGTGCACCACAACCATCGAAAATCGAAAGCAAAATGAAGGTGGTGAACGACGAGGACAATATAGTCAAGCGCGCCGTTTTTGATTGGTTAGTCTTAAAATTTTGGCTCCTCCCTCAGTATAAATATAAAATTTACTTCGCGACTCGAACATTCCAGATTCGAAAAAATCTAGAATCTTTCATTTTTAATATATAAAGAGGCACTCTGCATCGCGGAGTTAGTTCATCTCAGTTCATCTCAGACATCGATAACATTAAAACTTCGAATCGGGATAAAAATCAAAGGCAAATTTTTACTCTAGTGCTTATCATTAACACATTATTAATTACAAATGATTAATTAATTTCATCTCAATAATCAAAGTATTGTGGAATGTGAATAGACAATAAACTGTGATTTATTTTTCTTCCTTGTGAAAAGTGACTTTCATTTCAAATAAACATTAAAAAACCATATACAGGGTGTTCAAAAACTTAGTGTCAAAAAGTTAACAGTGGTGCAGTGTTTTTGTGCACGAATTAATAATCAACACATATTGGTTCGTGTTCAAAGTCACGTGAAACGTGACGTTTCAGCGAGGCCACTTGTCGGGTTAGCTGAGGCGCCCGCTACGCCTCCCACATACAGTAAAGGGCCAATAACACGTAGCCAGTCGCGCAATCAAACAGAAACACGACCACCTACGAAGACGATTAGACACGAGGATCCACGACCACCAACGGGAAGTCACGTGAGACGTGACGTCACAGCGAGGCCACTTGCCGGATCATCTCAGGCGCCCGCTACGCCTCCCACACATAGTAGAGGGCCAACAACGCGTAGCCAGTTACGCATGCGCGCTCTAGGTCCCAGCATATATAAGGAACCGCACAGCGCGGAGAACGTCAGTTCAGTTCGAGCAACGAGGAGCAGCAGTAGGCAGCTTTCAGCGAGAACCTGAAGATGGCAGATGGGATTCTGCCGAAACGTCGTTTAGACAACCGTGGCCCCAGCAGGAGCCTGTCAACTACGCGGGAAAACACCCGGAAGCACAACAACCTTTCATATATATATATATATATATATGTATATATATATATATATATATATATATATATATATATATATATATATATATATATATATATATATATATATATATTGCTATGTCATCCACGTTAGTCACATATATATATATATATATATATATATATATATATATATATATATATATATATATGTATATATATATATATATATATATATATATATATTGCTATGTCATCCACGTTAGTCACAAAGCACTTTGCACAATTTTGCACCTATGTCCAAATATGAGAGTTTTGCACAAATGTGTATTTTGTATCAAATAGCAAGTTCTACTTTTTCAAAATTTTACATTACTTTCAAATGCTTCATGAAAGCACATTTCAACTTAGAAATTATATAGTAAACATTAGGTTAAGTTGTTATTTAATTGTAAGTTTTTCAAGTACATATTGTACATTAAATATTAATATAAGAAAACTATTCCAAATTCAAGATCCCATTTTATTAAAGTCATTATTTTGAAATACATTTTTTTGACATGAAATAAATTTTTTTAGAAGAATTGTGACATTTTGGCAAAAAAAAAAGGAAAGTTTCTGATGAATCTCCGTTGAGTAAAGAGGTTTCAAATGAGAATAATTTGTCAAATAAGTATTTCACAACAGTAAAGCATTAGACTGTTGTAAGAAGACTAAGGTAAAGTGAAAATACCGAATCGAAAGCGAAATAAAATAAATATTCTATATTATGAAATAGAAAAATTGGAATTGTCAAGTCAAAATTATGAGATGACACAATGAAAGTGTAAACAAGATAGATATTAGATGGTAACTTATCTTAAATATAAAAGGAGTGCTCCATATTAAGTGCGACATAAAATTAGTGGTAAAAGTTCCAATATCCAAATTCAAGGAGAATTTTCAGCATTTATTTTGACGTTTCTACATCAACCAACCAGCGGAAAACTGACAGTTCGTTCCCAGACTTCAGTGTGTTGCGTTAACAAACCGATTTGGAACAGGTATAATATCACTAGAGTCAATAAAAGGGTACCGAAATAAAACTTTTCGTCATTTCTAATTAAATTAAATTCAGATTCAGGTTGCAACCGTAAAATTAAATAAAGGCCTATTTATATTTTTAGTTTTAGCATATTTTGTTAATTGTAAATATTCAATACCGCTCTGGTAATTAAACTCAATAATTTATTTGAAAACGTGTTGTTAATTTCACCACCACATCATACAATCAAAATTTGAACTTGCTAACTGGGATAAGATCGCGTCACGTGCTGACCTCTCATTGCTCTGGATAATTTCACACATCGACAGTGCAGTGCAGTCTGTCTGTTGATCATAGATCGTATGGCGTCTAACTTTTAAAAAAATTGTTATGTTTCCGTAAAATATAATCATAATTTTTAATCATTACGTTTTGTTAACTTTTCATGTATTTTATATACACGGAAATATAACAATATATATATATATATATATATATATATATATATATATATATATATTGTCAATGTCAAAAAGATAAAATAAAATTTCATATCTTTTCAACAAGTTTTGTCTTATTGTACCAAGAATATAATAAATAAAAGTAAACAAAATCCTAAAAGAACAACAAATAAACACATTTTATTATTACCTACGGTAAGTAAAAAGATGAATGCATGTATCTGTATCATAAATTCTACTAAATTAACGTGTAAAATAGTTATATGGTAACAGCTAGTTTAAAATGACAAGTGCGGTAATGTGGAATACTAGTGTATATGCTAATGTGGACTATTCCACATTAGTAGATCTTCATGGTGTAAAATATTATGTATCGTTTTGTTACAGAAACATGCCCCGAAAAAACGTAGTAAAAGAGCAAAAGTGGTCAATAGAAAACATGCGAAGAACAGTAGAAGCCATACAGCAAAAGAGAATGGGTTATTTCGCTGCATCTAAACGTTTTAGTGTTCCTTGCACCAGTCTCCACAGATTCTGTAGGAAAGTAGAAAACTTTGACCAAATGAAACAAGCACCTCTAGGTAGGAAACCTAGAGAATTAGAGCAAGAGCTTGTGGATTATCTACTTATTATAGAGGCAAAACTTTTTGGCTTAACAAGAATAGATGTACGTTTTCTGGCATATCAACTGGCGGTTCGCAACTATTTACCTTCACCCGTTCTCCCTTCTTCATGGAACTGCAGGTAAAGATTGGCTTCAGCGGTTTTTGAACAGACACCGAAACGTTATAAGAATACGAGACCGTCGGGAAGTTCAGCTGCCAGAACGGCTGGATTTAGTCGAGCAAGTGTTAATGGATTTTTTACCCTTCTGGAGACGGAACATGAAAAAAATAATTTCCCTCCACACCGAATTTTTAACGTGGATGAAAGTGGTTTATGTATAGTTCAGTCCAAATGTCCAAGTGTAATAGCAATGAAAGGAAAACGTCAGATAGCAGTACTTACTAGATCTAGTCTAGATGTAGAAGTAGTTTGTTTCCTCCAGGCATATTAAGCAGGAGGCAACCACAGTCAAGTTTGGAAAATGAAACACAACAATTTCCGAAACTGAAAATACCCAAGGATTAATTAACAAAAAAAACAGAATTAGAGTTATTAAAATATTTAGAAGATCCTAGAGGTAATATTGAAATTCTGGAAGATTACCCGCTTATTAAAACAATATTCATCAGATACAACACCAGTTTACTGTCCTCTGTCCCTGCTATTTTCTTTGACCACTTATATATAATACTCGCCTAGAGCCACGCTCTGTCAGACAAATTGTTTGAAAAATTGGTCCTATTAAAAGAAAACATAAACATATGATATTCATATTTCATAGTCCGTACCATTTTTATTTACAATTGTTTCTAATTACATATCTTCATTCCTTTGTGATTACCGTCTTTACAGATTAATAAAAAATTTACATATATCTTCCTTTTGTATTATTCAGTATTTAAGTGGTTCAATGTTTATTGTTACTGATGATTTTACTGGCATACACATCAACGGCAAGTAGAGTGGTAAAGTTTCAAGAGCTATTGCCAGATTAAAAACTACTTATATTAACTTGCCAGAAACAGAAGAAACTTCGCAAGTACGGTTGGGTATCTATAGAAAAGTGGTCAAAAAATAATACAACATAGGAGTGCCTTTCTGAGTACTCAAAAGGAAACATTTCAATTATACATTTTCTTGATTATTTCCAGAAATTTGGCATCGGTTCGAACACTGCACATATTTTCGAAAATTCGGCTGACATTTTTTCGAATAATCGACGTTTTTATGAAACTGACACGGTTTTATGAAAGGTTGACATTTCTCCGTGGATTTATTATTTAATACAAATTTCACATTTTTCTTACATTCTGTGTAATTAACTTTCTCCCGATAATTTGATATTTTCCCGAAAATGAAACACATCTTCAACAATTTAACTTTCCCACGGTAATTTGACGTATTCCCGTAAATTTTACATTCAGTTGAAAATTTGTTATTATACAAAATGTGACATTTTTCAGAATATTTCACGTATTCATAAAAAAGACACATATCTGAATATTTGACATTTTTCCGAAAATTTGATACTTATCCGAAAACTTGACTATTCACGAATACATCACTTTTTTTTGTCTATTTGATAACTTTCTAAAAACGTGACGTTTCTCTGGGAAATGGACATATTTCAATGTTTTCAATATTTCTCCGAAAATCCTATATTTCATGATAATATGACAATGTTCCTATAATTTGATATTTCATGAAAATATGACGTTTCTCTTTCATCGAGGATTTCAAACTATCTCGAAAATTAGATATATGTCTAAAATATTACATTTTTACGATATATTTAAAAATTTAAAATGGAATTTCTTTTTTTGTAAACAGATATTACCTAAACAAAGGACACCTAAAGATGCTGGGTTGCACTTCGACGATGGTAATTCTTTTTTGTTTCTTCATTTCTCTTATTTCCGATGGAAAGAATATTCAACGAGGATAGTTTGCAAATTACAAAATCGTCCTAGTCGGCGACACAGTCGTCGACAATTATTCCTATTTCTTTCGCCACGTCATACCCCAATGAGCCGTCATCATTCAATACATATCTAGACGCCATGAATTTATATGGACACAGTATGTCTCAGGTAATATCTACAGGTGCATTTGAGTGGTTGTCTGAAAGAGAAATTATCGATTCAGATGTTACCAATATTTCAGATCAAAATGCACGCGGGTATATTTTTGAAGTAGATATACATTACCCTGAAGAGTTGCACGATTTACACTCAGACTTGCCATTCTTAGTAGAAAACGTTATACCACCTGAATCAAAATTAAAATCATCGAAATTAATTCCAAATTTGAACGATAAAAAGAGATGTACACTACAGAAACTTGAAACAAGCCATTAGAAATAGTGTAAAGGTATTAAAAACACAGAGTGCTTAAATTCAATCAGTCGCCATGATTAAAAAAATATATTGATTTGAATACAGAAATGCAAAAGAAAGCAACCAGTAATTTGAAAAAGATCAGTATAAGTTAATGAGTAACGCGGTTTTTTGGTAAGACAATGGAAAATGTCGATAATAGAAAAGATATAAATACAGTTACTCACTGGGGTAATCAAAGAAAAACTATAGGTGCAAATGCACTAATAGCTCGTCCAAATTTTAAGTCATGCACAATTTTCTACGAAGATTTTGTAGCAATTCAAATGGGTAAATTGAAAGTACTGTATAACAAACCAATTTAAATTGGCTTTTGTATACTTGAATTATCGAAGACGGTTTTGTATGACTTTTTTTGTTATTAAAAGTAAATTCGGCAATGATGCTTCATTGTACACGGACACACATTCGCTAATTATTAAAATTTTTACCGACAATTTTTACGACTTTATTGTATAAAATCCCGAAAAATTTGATACGTCTAATTATAAGGAAGGAAATAAATTTAATATTCCAAAAAATCCATCAGTGCTCGGAAATATGAAAGATGAGTCCCCTGAGGATCCTATTATTAGCTTTTATGGTACGGGGGCAAAAGCTTATTATGTACTATTAGTCCGTAATGAGCTAAAGAAAGCCAAAGGTGTAAAGAAATCGGTTATTAAGAAAGAATTGACGGTAGACGACTACAAGAAAATCGTTGAACAAGGGGGTTTAATATTGCGAAAAATGAACACATTCAGAAGTCATTTACATGATATTTCTACAGAGATGCAGAATAATGTAGCTCTTTCGCATCATGACGACAAGCGTTTCGTTATTCCGAATACAACAAAGACACTACCTTGGGGACATTCTGATATAAGATTCTTTCAAAGTGAGTCAAAGCAAAACTTTGAGTGGTTAATATCAGCCGTAAATAGTCTCGAACGAGGTATTGAAAAAATAATGATAATTTAGATGCTTTACTTGCAGCAATAACAGAGTTAAGTCAGTCTAATAATGTTTTTAATACTTAACGCAAAGATCGGCAAACATAATACTAAACTGGAAAATTCATCCTAGTATTTCACTTAATCAAAATAAAAATAGTAGTCAATAATTGTAACAAATGTAAGTATTCTCTTATTATTCGTTAATAAAATTTATATATAAATTGTTGTTTTTCTTATTATATGTGTTCTCCCAAAATAAATGGCAATCAGATAATGTAAAGCTATTCACTATTTAAGCACACCACTTTTTTACTGATATTGCGTATAGTCAAAGTTAACTGTTGGAAAATAACTCTACTAGGATAGCTAACGCCACCTTCTCTCTAGCGGCAGCGTCAGTTAATCGCTGTATTAAAAGTTGTAGTGTGCATTGTTGGAAACAAACTCTGCTATTCAGCGCCACCTATTCTCTAGCAGCAGCGTTAGTCAATTGAAGTTTACTGTCACCTCTAGTAAAAGTGGTAGTGCTCTACTACTGCATCTACTTACTCCGGCAGTAGCGTTAGTTAATTTCAGGCAATGGGAATAAGAGTGGGGTGAGGAGTAGGGAAGTTGGTCGTCTATGTGAGCGTTAGGGACGTCAAAGTTCTTTTCGTCTTCAGCTTTTGAAACGATCAGTTGTACTTCATGTTTTTTAAACTATCGTTTGTTTTGTATTTGTGGAAATAATTTTCTGGGTAAAAAAAATAAATTCGAACGTGAGCAGTCGTACGTCGGGTGACAGAACAAGGAGGAGAGCTGAATCACCAATTCTAAACACCATTACGGCGATGGCATATTCACAAAATTATAGACCATCACAGAAGGATGTTGAAATACCGACGTTACCCACGCTCAACAATGGCGGAGGCCCTAGCAACAGCACCGACTTTATAGACAAAGAAGTAATTTCTTATGTTAATAAAAAAAAGTGTTGAGTTGTGATTTGCTTAATATCTAAATATTTTCCTACTTTGGCGACATAGAGGTAATTTCTTATTTTAATAAAACAAAAAAGATAGTGTGCAAGTTGTGATTTGTTTAATATCTAAATATTTTCTTTTCAGGCTGACATCCGTCTCTCTGGGGACGAGTTTTCAAAGGTGAATCCTGAATTTATGCGTCTCTTGGACGAGATGGAAAATACCACGCCTTGGTCGATCAACCAGCCAAGGAACAGCAACAATGTCGGCGTCGGTACAAATGTAGCATTTCTGGGTGGGTCGAATGTGCCGAAAAAAAATGTTTCTCAATCTGTGCCTCCTACTCTTACGAAAAAATACATCGATGACGATGATTCTGATTTTCAACCTTCAAAACCTAAGAAAATAAAATCAGCATCTTCGTCATCGAAGAATAAAGTTGGTAATTCAGTCACGCCCTTCGAAGACTTCTCTACCTGCGAAGGACAGTTTTGTGGTCAAGGCGAAACCCTCAGCCTCAAAAAAGTTCAACAAAACTCAGATAGCGAAATCTAAGAAGGGCGATAACAATGAAAGATCAATACTTCGTGAGATTTTAAACGAACAGAAATACTTACCAGCCCCTGTAAGTCCTATTGGAGATCAACCCGATAATGTAATACATGAAACTTCAAGGAAACGCAAGGGGCTAGTAAATAAAAGTGCTGTTGAAAAGTCGGGTGTTAAAAAGACGACTGTGAATCGTAAACTTCTCGGTAACAACGCTTTAGAACAAGGCACTTGTTCTAAAGCAGTGAGACCGGACATTCGTAAGAGTACTCCGGCTGTGAATTGGAATGATTCCGATTTAGAACCGGAGATTTATTCTCAAGCCGACCATAAAAATCTCGTTAGTAGTTTCGCAAAAGTATTATGAAAATCTTAAAAGGGAAAATGCGATTTAATGGCGGCTCGGGAACGCGATGCTCAAAGAGCTAATGTCGCGCAAGATATGATTGAGCGCGCCAATAGAATATTGCGAGAAGTTGAGCAAACTCGGATGAGACAAGAGAAAGTCGCAAACAGATTGAGGGACATTAAGAAAATATTGAATATGCGATTAGACTTTTGTTCATCACATGTTCAATTTTTTCTCCGCGCGCATGTGCGTGTGTGTGTGTGTGTGTGTGTATGAAATCGGGTAGGCTAGTCCCGTGCCACGGCGTATTACGAAAAGTGAAAGATTCGGATCAACGCCGAAAAGTCGGAGTCCATACTCTTCACGCACCGGTTCACTGAGAACCGCATCTTAACACCAATTTCGGTAGGGGGGCGCCAAATT
The DNA here is from genome assembly GCA_936432065.2 of Rutpela maculata. Lineage (NCBI taxonomy): Eukaryota > Metazoa > Arthropoda > Insecta > Coleoptera > Cerambycidae > Rutpela > Rutpela maculata. Next base: position 101,528,639 of record OW386292.2, read on the forward strand.
CCAATTAAAAGGTGCGTGAAATATCTGGGGATGAACTTAGACAGAAGACTGACGTTTAACATCCACGTTAACGAGACTGTACGAAAGGTCTACTCCATGTCCAGGAGTCTGTATCTGCTCCTGGCGCGGGGTAGCGGACTAAACAGGACAAATAAAAAATTGTTGTATACGATGGTGATCAGGCCGGCCATCACATACGCGACGCCGGTGTGGTGCAGCATCCCGGCCACGACAATGCGGAAACTTAAAGTTTTAGAACATAAATTTATGCGCCTCATTTCAGACTCCGGTAGGTACACCACCCTCAGAGACCTCTACGCACGTCGCCACGACATAACCCCACTAGCGGACTTCGTCCGGGAAACATCCCAAAAATTCTACCAATTCAAATTGGGCGACAGTCCGCTAACTCGAGACATAACACGAATCAGACAGCATAATGCCATACTTTTCGATATAAGACACCCATTACCATATCAGGCGTTGCCTATCTTTCGGCAACCTCCCTAGCCAAATCTTTCCTATACCAAAATTTCCATTTTACCACCTTTTACCTTTCACCACCTTTTACTCCCAAACTCCTCCTCTATTCTCTCTATTAGTCTTATTTTTGTTTTGTTTCTTTTTGTTCTTTTTAAAATCCCCTCTCGACCAATAACTTCTTACAAATCAAAACCTTTTAAATCATAACTTCCCCTTCACCCTACCTTTCCGAAGGCAGGTAGACCATCGGATGAAGGTTGTCATTTGTTCGAACGGGTTTTTTCATTGAGTTTTTCCCGTACTAGTAACCCGACCTCTTAAAACAGTGCGCGTGTGCGCGCTTAAACAAAATTCGCCATTTTCTATTTATTTCTAAGTAGTTCTAAGTATTTTAAAATCGTTCATGATTATTTTTCAATAAATTGTTAGGTTTAAGTTTTATTTCTTATTAAAACAGGAGCCCTAACCTCCACCCATTTTACTTACCGTTCTAGCCGAGGCTGGACCTGCCCCACCCGGCCACCCATCTACCACGGCGTTGCGCGCCGTGGTGGTGTGGCCGGCTCTGAACCGGGTTCCAACTTAGGCGCGTTTGTTGTAACTGAAATGTTAATAAATCTTTTTGAATTGAATTGAAATTGGGTAGGCCAGTAATTTTAGTAATATTTTTTTATATTGTAATTTTAGAATAGTTTCAAGTCTATAAAAAAATTAGTCATTTTCTGACAAAAAAATTACAAAAAAAATTGATAATAATAAGAAATAGTTTTTAAGTTATTGTTATTATTAGAGTAGTTATTATTTGTATATATAATTGTTTTTATTTTCTTTAATTCTTTGATAAATATTTGTGTAATTGTTCTTCCATATTTTATTTAAATTAAATGTATAAAGTTAGGTTATAATGAAGACTTTTATAGTATAAGTAAAAATTTGCGAATAAAAGAATAATTTTCCAAATACTGATATTTTATAAAATATTATTTTGGGTATTCAGCAGATAACTTTCAAAGAAATCATTCGTTCCTTTCATATATTATTGATCTAAATCTGATCAAGCTAGAATATCAACGAGTAGTCCTCTTACAAACAAACTTGTCAATTTCTTTATACATTTACTATGTCTAACATTCAATATGAAAAACAAGAAAATAACCATTCTTTCTATATATTGAAGATCTAAGACTGATCATGCCAATATATTGTCAGAAATCCACCCTTAAGAGGAAATCTTTCAAGCATCTCTCAATATATAGAAAGAATGGTTATTTTCTTGTTTTTCATATTGAATGTTAGACATAGTAAATGTATAAAGAAATTGACAAGTTTGTTTGTAAGAGGACTACTCGTTGATATTCTAGCTTGATCAGATTTAGATCAATAATATATGAAAGGAACGAATGATTTCTTTGAAAGTTATCTGCTGAATACCCAAAATAATATTTTATAACAATGATGTAAGCAGAAATACAAGATATTTATTTTTTAAAAAACTGATATTTTATTTCTTACATACCTAATATAAACAAACTCCCATGGCGCTATGTGCAGTAGTAGAGAAATACAATATGACAAACTGGGTCCTCTAACTGCGCATGTCAGGTAAATGGTGATGTGTACATAGATGTATACTGCGGTAGCACCGCGTCAGAGATGCAGAGTACTACAACTTTTATACAGTAGTGCCAACTTCAATTGACTAACGCTACCGTTCAGTGGGCTATGTGCAGTAATAGAGTACTACCACATTTACTATAGGTGACAGAAAACTTCGATTGACTAACGCTACCGCTGTGGGATAGATGGTGGTAGCAGAGTTGTTTTCAAATAATACACAAAACTTTTACGACAGGTGGCACCAATAACCATATCAACTCACAGCTTAGACGTCAAATATTATGCACATGCCCAAACGTTGGAACTAATTGGACAAATTAACGTCTCGTATTGCTACCTAGCCGGCGGTTCAGCAATCAGACGAATTATGAAATTAGTTTATCGTTCGCTTTCCAACGATTACAACGTAATTTTTTCCACGGTAAATATAGGTCGCGTGTTAGAAGTATATCATCTTAACACGCTAACGCAGACCGAATCGCGAGCTATTTGGTTATTTCATTTACCACAATATTTAGCGTCGCGTGCATGGAGAACTATGTGCCGCAACCATCTCAATATATTTCCGAGACCGCGACGTAGAAGATTAGGTTGTAAGATAAGGTATGGATCCCTCAGCAACTATCATGATCTCCTCGACATCGCCACTCATTCTTTTCTGCACGAATTTCCACTTATACTTCTATGTGACGCAATTAGAAGTAATCCGCTATTATGCACCGTACGGGCGTTGCACCAGATCCTGGAATTATACGAATTTTGGAACGGCGACGATGAAGTTAGTTAGTTTCGAGAGGCGTACACAATAATATACGGCATTCAACGCACACCAACAGAGATTTACCGATCTGAATGGCAACCCACGTGGTGATTAGAATAATTATTGTTAGGAAGAAATTACTTACATTTTCGAAACTTTATTTTTGCAAATAATGCTCTTTTTCAAGAACACCAAAATATTCTATGAAAAAATTCGTTATGACGTACTATTTCTTACGACCTAAAAGTCTCCGGATCGTTATCTCGTAAAATAAAAAAGATATTTTAAATTTGTAAATCGCGGATAATTTTGACTATCGAATTTTAAGCATTTTAAGCCCATGAAAACTTTTGTTTAGTATAACCGGGAGAAGTTCTTCCCGAAATTTAAAAAAATTTGACCGAAAAGCCTTTTCCTATCCTCTCGGGCGGAATCCTTTCCTCTTTCTCTTCGAGCTTAAAATGTAAACGTCCTACTTTATTTTACGACGATACCTATGTCTTTCATCGACTGAAGGTAACATGTCTACCGTAAACGTTTGGTACTTCTGGATCATATACTAATTGGTCGTTCTCGACAAGTACTGGAGAGGGTGCCGAGAAGTTGCTGCTAGACCTTTTTTAATTTTATTCCATATGTCTGTGGTAGGGGGTCGGTTGTAATTGATGATGTATATTCGTGCCACGAGTTACGTTTACTTGAAACAATGATTCTGCGTGCTTTAGCCCTAGCTTGCTTGAAGCGTATCATATTTTCAGTAAATAAATTATTATTATTTTGAAACTTTCGACTAATTTCTTGTCTGCTTACAAGATTCTAACATGTCTAATATATAAATATGTACATGTTTCTAGGACCTATAAGAAGTCGAGCCAAAAAAAATCTGAAGTAAAAAAAATGAGAAAAAAATGTAACTTGAGAAATGAACATTGAAAATTGAAGAATGAAAAATAGCAGTGGTGGAAAGGAATATTGCCCTAGAAGAAAAAAGTTTTCGTTCAAGTGAGAACAGTGTAGGAAAGTATTCGACAGTCAACAGGAAGTGATCAATAAGCTACTTGCCATAGTACAAAAATATGATTGATACTTAAATGTAATGTTTTATTATACGTCAAACCTTGTTAATTATTTTCTTGAGCAGACCAGTGTGAATTGCACAGATAAGTAGAGGTTACTCTCACTGACGGTATAAGAATACCTTGGGCATGTAGGCAAATGTAAAAATAGGTCCCGTTATAAAAACAAAAAGAAAAGAAATGCATACTTGCAATCCCTAGCTTCTGCTAAGGATTTGTCAACCTAAACGTAACAAAATTCGTCCTGAAACAGTACCTGAGAAAGAAAAAATCATGGTGTTCTTTATAAGTATAATAATGTTATGTACAGCTCGGAAGATACACAGTGTGTAAACGAGCTTTTCTGAATATACATTCCATAACAGAAACTACAGTGAGACGTATTACAAAACTTTGTACGACAGAAAAATCCCAAAAGATATGAGAGGAAGGTCAAGGCCTGGAAATGCGAAGCCACTTGCAATTTGTGAATTAATACAGCCACACAGAATCATTTTTGTACAAAATTGCTCATTACACAACTTGAGAAAAATATATTACTGAGCAATTAATTGAATGTACAAATAATGGACAAACTTTTCTTAGAAAAATATCTTGAACAAAATATTAAATACAAGTTTTATTTAAAAGCTTTTCATGAGAAATTTGGCTTCACCTTCGACAGACCTCAGACCCTAATGCGTGCAGTAAATGTGAAGAACAAAGTTTGAAAATGAAAAGGACTGAACTGAACGACACTACTAGGAGAGTAGTCACAGCGGATAAATTGGTACATATAAAAAAAATTGGCTGCACTTTCAAAATGGCGTCCGTTTAAAAAAAAATTGCAAATATGGTTTTTGTCATTTAACACAAAAACTAAAAAAGATGGAGAAAAACTTTCTGCACAAAAAATAAAGTGCATGAAATTTTCTACAATTTTGTTCCTATACAATATTTAGATATGAGTTACCATTTTCCAGATAAATGATTCAGCTCTTAAAATAAAATATAAAATTCAATATAAAGCGTAATATTATGGGAGTCCACCCTAACTGTCCGTGCACACCCCGATCCTTGGGGACAATGTTTTTCATAAAGATTAAAGCCTAAGGAACAATTTAAGACATGTTCTAAAAAAAAACTGGCTGTACGTTCAAAATGGCGTCTGTTTAAAAAAAAAATGCAAATATTGTCATTTAACACAAAAACTAAAAAAGATGGAGAAAAACTTTCTGCACAAAAAACAAAGTACAAAAAATTTTCTATAATTTTGTTCCTATACAATATTTGGATAGATATCATTGTTACCGTTTTCGAGATAAATGTCTACAAATTACAATATTATTATTAATTTTTTTCAATTCATTTTATTTTTTGTTATGTTAATAATATAAAGTTATATTATGCGCCTTACAATAATTGTCAGTTATTTCCTCTAAGTGATGAATTTCCATGTTTTCTTAATTTTGGACTCATTTATCTGGAAAATGGTACCTCCTATCAAAATATTGTATAGGAACAAAATTGTAGAAAATTTTATGCACGCTGTTTTTTGTGAAAAAAGATTTTGTCCATCTTTTTTAGTTTTTGTTTTAAATGACAAAAACAACATTGGCAACAGTTTTTTTTAACATATGGCCGCCATTTTGAAAGTATAGCCAGTTTTTTTAGGACATGTCTTAAATTGTTCCTTAGGCTTTAATCTTTACGAAGAACATTGCCCCAAAGGATCGGGCGGGGGTGCACGTACAGCTAGGGAGGGGACTATAAGGCAAAGTGAAAAGTTCTTTTCAAAAATAAAGTAACTTGAAGAAAGGGCCTGTTTCCTAGAGTCAAAATGCCTTCGGCTTAAAATGTACCAAAGTTTTTTTATATTGTGCATCCTAGCCTCAGTAACAACTGTGTGCACTGTTACAACTTCTAAAAAAGCTGTTTTTTCAAAAGAAAATTTTATTCCTAAACTACAAGATGTAACAAACGCTTTTCGTTTGTGTTGCAATTTACGACCAGTGTCTATACTCCTTTTGTGCTCCATAGATTCCAGCAAATATCGCGCCGGATAAACATTGCACTGGTTCTAATGGTCAGGCATGAGCGGAAAAAGAGATTTGCTACTTCCGTGAACGAAAAGGCGACACTTTCGTTTCCGATACTGGTGAGGTGAGAAGTCTGCTTAATTTCTAAAGATTCTAGATATTATTAGTGCAATCCCTTGATATTTTTGGTAGATTTCAATGTTAAATACTGGGATATTATTGGGTCAACGTTTGTTTGGAATTATTTTTGGGGAATATTAAATAGATTCCGTATATTAATTAAATTTTTATTGAGACACATTTAAGTGCGACCTCGTATTCTCGCTAGAACATGTGTGAGTTTGTTAAACCCAGTGGTATTTTATTTTCATTGTGCTTGTGACGAATTACGGCAGGTGGTTTCATTTTTTAGGGTACCGTGTGGACGAGAATTGAGCTAGAAGTTTCTACACACGGTGCAGGAACCAAAAGGTGCAGGACCAAGAGGTGTAGGATACCAGGCAGGAGTACGCTGAACTACTTCGGTGAATCTACCGTAGGTAAGTGAACCATATTTTTATAGTTAAATCACCATAAAAGTACATTTGTATAACTTACCTCGAGGGAAGTTGGTTAAACGCAGAAAATTGAAATTTTTTTTATCAAAACCATTTTTATTTATACTCTTCCTAATTTACAACACCCATGATTTTTTTACTCTGTTGTGTCTTACTATGTCTCGTAATATAATATATATTTTAAGATAGTTATTATATTTGGTACAACATAGTTTTGAAAAAATATGTCTCCTGGACTGCCTGACTGCTTACTGCTATTGGTGGTGATGCATAAGGACTTATTCCCCCTATTTCAGTCCCGAGTGACTAGCTTTACCGAGTGCTCCCTTATATAGGTACTCTGGTACTGTTTTGAAATGAAAGCAGTGTTTGTCGTAAATCTTCTCATCTAGTGTATCATCAGTAAACGATTTCTAACCTAAAATATGCACAGACAACTTCATTATAGTTTTATCCGGTGTCGTGTAACTATTGTAACTATGTGGATGAGTCTAAAAGACAGTGGAATATATTTAAACAAAGTGAAGGGGAAGAAGAAAGCTATACTAAACTCACGTAACCTAACCTTTTATTCCATCTTCTTGTCAAAGACTCCTGAAATCGGTGCTATAATCTGGTGGAATAAAAGGTTAGGTTACGTGAGTTTAGTATAGTTTTCTTCTTTCCCTTCACTTTGTTTAAATATATTCCACAGGAACCACACTATCTTTTATCACTTGGCGACATAGTTACAATAGTTACACTATAGTTATCTGTGAATATAGATAGATAGATAGAATATAGAAGTTAGAAAACTAAAGCGTTTACTGGTGATACATGTGGGTGAAAAGATTTGAAAAAAAAAGGTTTGCTTTCATTTCAAAGCAGTACCAGAGTACCTATATAAGGTGGAACTCGGCAAAGCGCTCGGTAAAGCTCGTCACTCGGGACTGAAATATAGGGGATAAGTCCGTATGCATCACCACTAATAGCAGTGAGCAGTCCGGCAGTCCAAGAGACTTATCTTTTGTACAAAAACAAACCGCACCAACACCCCGGTGTCCGGGAGCCCACCTAGATGCACCTGTGGTACCCGCGAAGAGACTCCCGATCATTGTTTATATTCTCATTTAAATATCACGGATAGATGATGTCAAATGACTTGATTGCCATAATAAAAGAAAAAGAAACGAAAATCATCGTGCCAAGAGAGAAAGGTTGTGCAAACGCAGTAAAACACAAACCAGAACAAGTCCTAGTGGTAAAACCACATAAAGATCAAGCAAGTGATCAAACCAAAAGTGATATTAAACAACGGGTAAACCTCGACATTGGAATAAACATATCGAAATTTAGACAAGCTTCAAACGGTGCCGTGGTAATAGGCTGAGAAAACGCGACCGAGAAAGGACTGTTACAAAGCAAGTTAAGAAGAAAATGGGAAATAACTACACAATACACCTGGATTAAAGAAACCAAAAATAAAAGTAGTGAACATCAGTATGGAGGACTTAGAGGTAACAGACGAAGACACAATAAAAAAGATAGTGAAGCATAACAACATCAACGTGGGTGAGGAATTTTACATGAAAATAATGAAAAATATTGAAAATAAATTCAAAATAATTAGCCTTATCATAGAAACTGATTCCCCGACCCATAAAAAGCCAGTAACAAAAGAACGACTGTGCATAGGATGGTCAAGAACCAGGGTCTACGACCATGTAATCTCCTACGACGTTATAAATGTCACGGATATAACCACTTCGCGAAAGACTAGATCCCAAGTAAGTTGCTCATACTGCTCAGGTAACCATACATATAAAGAATGTGATTCAAAAACTTCAAAGTGCATAAATTACATAAAAGCAAATAGTAAATACAGTCTTCAGTTAGACGTAGGGCACACGGCAATGGAAAGGGAATGTCTATATTAGTTAAAAATGTTAAGTAACAAGTCCAAAAAAATTGATTACTATAACTCAATACAATAGCAATTACATAAAAAACAAAAACGGCACAACAAAGAGGATACAATGAAAATTAAAGTGGTACACTTGAATATCAGATCTATTAGAAATAAAATATGTCTTGTCAGAAAACTAGTTGAAAAAGAAAACTATGATATACTAGCTATTAGCGAGACCTGGCTGACAACCGAAGATCTGAACAACACGCTGAAGATAAAAGGCTACAGCTTAGCTAGAATTAACAGAACGCATAGCAGAGGCGGAGAACAAAAAACTGCATATTAATAAAGAAGTACCCGAGCAGTCCCAGCACCAAGCCGACACTATTTCTTCAAGTTCAAATCACAAGGAAGAATCTGATGTTGATGAAGATAATGTAGATATAAAGCTGCCCGAAAAAACTATACCCAATTACCATCACTCGTAAGTGTGTGTGACAGAACTGGTGTCTCTGACAAAATAGCGGCTTTAATTGCAAGTTCAGTTTTAGTAGACTGTGGTATCATTTCTGGAAAGAACATGTCTCAAACAATTTTCCGCAGTAAAGTAAGAAGGCACAGAAAAGTACACAGAATGACGCTTCAAAACCAGGAATTGATGAGATCTAAACTTATACAAGGACTATATTTCGACGGAAGACAAGGTATTACTGTTAGCTAGGTAAAGAAACGCTCTAAATTTCACCGAGCTCAAATTTCTGAGGAACACATTTCGTTAGTGGAAGTGCCCGGTTCTAAATACCTTGGACATGTAACTCCTTCATCTTCTTCAGCCATACACATAGTACAAAGTGGCACAGGCTTCTATGAAATATCAAATATAACCATTTCTGCCGTGGGATGTGACGGAACAGCAGTTAATACAGGGCCGAAAGGTAGAATTAGCAGCGGGCAAACCTTTACACTGGTCGATATGTCAACTTCATGCCAATGAATTGCCATTTCGGCATTTAATGCAACATTTAGATGGTGCTACCAGCCTTCAGGTCCAATTGACAAAGAATCGGAAGGATGTGACAAATATCCCCTCGTTAGTTACCAAGCAGTAAAGTGTGAGTTCCCTAAGATTGACAGTACAGATCTAAGTAAGGATCAAAAATATTTTTGGGATATATATGTCAAGCCCTATCAAATGGTATTTGCGATTCCAGTCTCGCCAATAGGGAAAATGGCTTACTCACGTTGGTTTACAATAGCTAACAGGATCTTAAGACTTATACTGCTAAGCCAAACCTTAGTGAATGCAAAAAGTGGATACTCCCATGTGGTTTCAAATTAAATGTTATTCCTCTTGTACATCTGGATCCAAACATTTATAAACTCTTCCTCGCGTAACCTTAGAGACGACATTAAAACCGTTATTGATCCTATTATACAAAGAAATGGTTACTTCGGGCACCCTGAGAATATTCTCTAATATTTGGTGTTGCCGGTGCATGCCGCTGTGATGAACTGTATCAATTGAATTTGAATGACGTAGAAGATTCAGGATCTAAGCTTTTCATTAAAATACCGGATACTAAAACGAAAAAACCAAGATCATTTGTGATAAAACAAACTTATTAGTGCAGGAGTTTTAGTCAATATATCGCTTCTACCCGGAATTAATTATTGTAAAGCTGAAAATTTCCAGGATTGTAGTTTTGGTCTAGAACAACAAGTAACAAAAAATCCCCAACTCTCCCCCGTCGGCATCCCTGTTTTTTCGGCCTAAGTCTCAAAAATCAGATAGAAGCATATCCGTTCATATTTCAGATGTTCCATGCATATTTTCGTTCATAATTTTCCGTTCTAGTTATGTCAACATTTCAAACATTTAAAAAAATATCCGAAATGGCGCCATTGCGGATAAATGAAGACTCGGAGGGGAAAATAAACATTTCTCTTCATACTTTGGGCTTTCCATTGGTATGTCTACCTTCTCTGTAATGGAGTTACGCCACTCTGAGTGTCGCAGCGGCGACACTCGGACATTTAACTGCGTTCATTGTTGCGTGTATCACGTCGTCTAAACAATCAAGAAGGCGCAAGACATTAACTTTGACAGTTCTCTAAGTGTATGCATTGGTTCATTGGTGCGGCAAAATTGAATGATCTTATTAAAGTCATGTAGCTCAGGAATTTTAGTTTTTGACTTTGAATTAATTATTATAAAGCTGAAAATTTGCAGGATTATAGTTTTGGTCCAGGACAACACGTACCAAAAAGTCCCCTACTCTCTCCCGTTGGCTTCCCTGTTGTTGCTGAGCAACAAGGGCGCCTAAGTCGGAGAAATTGCACAGCTGGCTATAAAGTGCAGCAAAAAGGTTGTTACTCGTCCGATTTGGGTCTAAATGATCATAAAAGCTTCGGAGAAGCATATCCGTTCGTATTTCATATGTTCCATGCATATTTCGTTCATAATTTTCCGTTCTAGTGCTGTCAAAACTTCAAAAATTAAAAAAATTTCGAAATGGCTTCATTGCGAATAAATGAAGACTCGGAGGGGAAAACGTACCCGAATAAACATTTCTCTTCATACTATGGGCTTTCCATTGGTGTATCTACAAGGCAGCGCTCCTGATAGCCAGCTACGGCCAATTTCCTGTGCCTGCAAAGCGGACTGCGGTGCCCGGTGCGAGTGCAGGAACTCTGGTCTGAACTGGAGCATCATGTGCAGAAGCTGTAGAGGATCCAGCTGCACAAACAGCCAGTCGTGGATATGGATGATAATCCAAACGACCCTACGTCCCAGTAGATCTATAATGTCAATTGTCTAGCCTAATAAAGTCGTTTTCTGAGTCTGACAAGTTAAATTTCATTCAATAAATCTTACACCAATAATATATAAACAGGAATTCGCAACTGGTCTCATTAGCGCAGCCAGGGCAGTTTAGACGGAGAACCAGATCCAAAACAATTCTCTGAATTGACTAAGCCTGGTTTTTTGCCAGTTGATCACAATAGTTGTGTACACTAACATACTGCGGTCAGTCAAGCGAAATCGAGAACAGGTGCTGTCAATTACACTTCAAAATAAAGTTAGTTAATAGTTCGTTAAGTAATAATAAGGAAAAGAGCGAGCCTCCGCCTGCCACACCGATCGCGCCTACGATTTTTTTTTATTTCGCTGACTGACGGGCATTGTCCCACAAAATGGTTGACTGACCATTTTATTTATGATTAATATATCATTTAATACCTTTACAAAGATTTTGAAATTTAGTAAATGACTTGCACGTTATTTATTTTTTGTACATACATTGGGGCTGACTGACCAGCTCCATCCCCACATTCAACTGACTGACTGACATAACTGTTATTTATATTCAATATCTAATTTGCATAACGATTTTCAGCCTTAGTAAATTCATTTTATTACCTCCGTAATTATGACACCTTTGATGGCGTACCTGACACCTGTTCTCGATTTCGCTTGACTAACCGCAGTATGTTAGTGTACACAACTACTGTAATCAATTGGCAAAAAACCAGGCTTAGTAAATTCAGAGAATTGTAATGGGTCTGGCTCTTAAGGTAAGAACAGAAAGAAAGCAGGTTGCCTGCATACTGGTAGCCGGCGCCGACCAGCGCCAATAAATAATAACGTTTACTAATGATACCGCACACAAACAAAGCAGGTCGGAACTTGTAGCCGGTACTAACCGGCGCTGGCAAGTTTATCGGAATGAATTTTTAGTTCTTGTTCGCTGGTTCTAGGCGCCGGTTATACCCTTTAGTGGTTTATTTATGTCTGATTATTAATTAATTAAATAAGTATGGATGTTGATTTTGATATCGAGATATTAATCGCATCGGTTTTCAAAAGACGTGCAATCTGGGACAAGAGAGATAAACTACATAGCAACAGAAACATAATTGGAAAACAATGGAAGGAAATTAGTAAGGAAATGGCTCTTGATGGTAAGTAGCTAATTTAAAAGATTTAATCAATGTAGGGGTACATGGTGTCTACTTTTTCAATGGAACTGTATTGGTAACTTTTCACCGTAAAAGATAAAAAGTCGGATAAATTAGAGAAAAGTTGCGTATTTTAAAGCTCGTTAATATGCTGTTCTTAGATTTTAAAAATTTTCAGTAATTTCAGGGACATTCTGAAAACAGTGAAAATTGCCATTTGCCATACCGATAGTAACGACAAAAAAATTTTTGAAAATTTTTATTGTTCAAATAGGTTTAGAAGGTCATGAAACGTTGAGATTTTAAATTTGAGCGAAAAAAAATTTCTGTCGGTCTGTAACTTTTTTTTGTGCGCACGTTTACTCTGGAACCGTTTAAGATATTGACTTGAAATTTGGTACACGTATGTACTTTAACGGGATCTGGAACTAGATTATATTTCCATCTTATACCGTCGAAGGGTTGGGGGATAAAATGGGGTAAATGGGGGGTAAATAGGTAAATCAAGCAGGTAAGAGTCCATAAAATTGGTATTTAGTGTATACAAGAGAAGCTAATATTTCAAGCTCATTAGCTTGGTATTAGCCACCCCCATTACCACCCTCCTATCACCATCCCCACCCCACTACCGTGTAGGACATCGTTTTATGGGTTTTTGTGGTAGACGATTTCAAATATTATATTATTAAAGTTCTATAAACAATTATTTCCACATATAAAATTTTTTCGTTATGAGAGACTTGGATAGAAAATCTGGATGTGGAAGTGGTGATTCCTTAGGCAGCGGTTTTTAATATTTACTAATATCTCTTTAGATGAAAGATGAATTGTGTTCGGTTTCCTATTGAAAATTCTCAAATAATATATTTTTATTATTTCGACGCCCAATTTTTGTTTTCCTTATGGACGCCTCTATTTTTTTTAAGGAAAATTAATTGACAACATCTTACTTAAAACGAATTGGTAAAAATTTCAAGTTTATCACATCGGTGCTGGGCACTTTACCATACCAGACGTTGCCCATTTTCCGACAACCTCTATAGCCACACTTTCCATCGAAATGATACAAATGTATGTTAGAGAATTTTAAATAGGAAACCGAACACCATTTGATTTTTATCTAAAAAATGTTTTCTAAATTCTATCATTTGCGACTCATTAGCAAATATTAAAAATGGCGTCTTTTACTATTTTCAGGATATCTGTCAACCTATTGAATTTTTTTCAAATTCGAAAATGGCATCTTAACGAGCTTCAAAATGCACAGCTTTTCTGATTTAACCGATCTATCTCTTACTGTTTAAAAATAACCAATACAATCCTATTGAAACAGTGGACACTCTGTATAAAGGGTGTTTAATCAATAGTGCCTAAGTAGTATATTATTGTTTATTCTGATAAGTTAAGGGGTTGTTAGAAATAAATGTTGTGAAAATGTCCCTGACGGTTTTAGCTGAATTAGCTGGTCTTCCAGTAGGCTGCCTCTGGATGTTTTTTTTTTTGGAATAATTTCAACTTCAGTCAAATGTCGTTCAAACCCTTCTTTGTCTAAAATGGTATTGTGTAAAACACAGACACATTTTATAATATTATCTGCAACATTTACGTCAGTTTCAATTGCTTTTGATAATATACGCCATTTAGAATAAATAATTCCAAAAGTGCACTCAGAAATTTTTCGTGCTCTAGAAAGCCTGTTATTGAAACATTCGTGATCAGCTGACAAGTTTTTGCTCCCATAAGGTTTAAGTAGATTATCAAGGAGTGGATATGCGTCATCAGCCACAAATATATAGGGAGCCTTTACATTTGTCCCAGGTAAATATGTGGGTTCTGGAATTTCTAGTTGTCCTGTGGTCAATAATCTGTAGAAATCTGAGGACTGAAAAGTACCGCCATCGCTTTGTTTTCCATAACCACCTACATCTATAGCTATGAATTTATAATTTGGATCAACTACGCCTTGCAAAACAACAGAAAAATATTTTTTATAATTGAAAAACATTGATCCTGAATTTTTTGGACAACGGACACGAACATGTTTGCCATCAATTGCCCCAAGAAGGTGTGGAAAATTCCAAATATTGTAAAAATCTTTAGATATGGAATTAAACATTTCTTTTGTTGGTATACCCATATGCTCTGGCTGCAACTGTTCCCATAATACCATTGTGGTTTCCGAAATAATATTCCCTACAGTAGAAGCTCCAAGACGAAAAGAGAACGCCAGAGACTTGAATGAACACCCTGTAGCTAAATACCTGCAATAAAATAAACAATTGAAATTTGACCCTCATAAAAATAAATAACTAAAAGATAATCTTTATTTACGAATGTCAGATACGAATAATTCTTATTTTAATAACTTTGTTTTCAGAAAATTTGCTCAGGAAAAAATGGAAGTATCTGCGAGATCAGTTTTCTGTGGAACTGGGAAAAATACCACCTGCTCGGTCTGGAGATGCTGCAAGGACATATACAACTAGGTGGCCATATTTCCATTTACTTTACTTCTTAAAAGACACGGTCAAGGCTAGAAACCCAACAGGAAATTGTTCGGCAAATAGAGGAATTGATAATACGGAAAGTCAGTCAGAAGTTGACGCTCATAACGAAACTGTAGAAGAAGATAACTTAAACAACGAAGTAACTCAAAAGGACAATGAGATTCAGGTTATTGGAATTATTAGTGGCGATAGCAGCACGCAATCAACAGAATTAACAGTAAACAAAAGAAAGAGATCTCAAACTGCTGCTTGGAATGAGGCAATGGTAAATATTGAGAGACAGAAATTACAATTTCTGAAAGAAAAATCTGAAAGGTCGCGGGTTAAAGATATGGATGATGATGATTACCATTTTTTTGTAAGCTTACTTCCGCACGTCCGCAAAATTCCATTAACAAAGAAACTAGCATTTAGAGGACGCGTTCAAGAACTTGTTGACGAATATGCTTACCAACAAAATACCTGTGTGCCGCAGTTTTCTCCTCAATCTTTCAGTTCGTCGAGTTACTCTGCACCAACTTCCCCTGCAGTTCCAAACTTGAACTATAGTTCTTTTCCTCACACAGAAAACAAGTTCAAGGAAGATTATGTAATCTTGTAGATTTTAAAATATACAGGGTGTCCCAGGACTATGGGGCAATACTTCAGGAGCGTATAGTTTAGGTCAAAATATCACAAAGTATCTATACTTCTTTTTTCTAGGGCGCACTCCTTCAGAGATATTTTCCCTTGAAGGTTACATACTGAAGAAGGTTTTTTGCCCGTAACTTCAAAACTGCTCTATGAATTTTAATAAAATTTGGAAAGTATACGTAATAAGTAAGCACCTCTGCCAAAATATGGCGCCCCTCGTAGCTTGTCTAGGAACCCAGGGGTGGACCACCCAAATTTTATTAAAATCGATAAAGCAATTTTGAAGTTACGAGCAAAAAACCGTCTTCAGTATGTAACTTTTAAGGGTGAATATCTCCGAAGGAGGGCGCCGTAGCAAAAAATATATAGGTAATTTTTGTGATATTTTGGCCTAAACTGTACGCTTCTGAAGTATTGCCCCATAGTCCTGGAACACCCTGTATATATTATTACTTATTTTTGACCAATGTTACCATTTGTTTATTTTCTTTTTAATGGATTATCTTTATGTTATTAGTTGAATTATTGTATAATAAAAAATACAGAATAAAAACACTTACCTAATAG
Source organism: Rutpela maculata (assembly GCA_936432065.2). NCBI lineage: Eukaryota > Metazoa > Arthropoda > Insecta > Coleoptera > Cerambycidae > Rutpela > Rutpela maculata. The sequence continues at coordinate 101,544,705 of OW386292.2, forward strand.
TAATCACAAGTCTCTCTTCTGGTAGAATGGGTTGCTTATGCCAGTTGCACCAAGTTTTTGACAAGCGATGTTCAACTTTTTCCAAAATATAATTGAAAGTTTCGATAGTCATTCTCATATATTGAAAAAAACGATTTTCATGCCGTTTTAATTCACCAAATAGATGATGATATTCACCAAAAACTGACCTATTATGGTTTATTGGATGTATTCCGTATAATTTTCGATTCACTCTCAAAAATACATTGTCAAGCAGAAATAAATCATCATCAGACGACGAATTCGACATGTTTACCCGCAGAGACCTCAAAATGAACAAGCAGGTTGGAGCTGCTAGTAAGCGTTCACTATGTGCACCTCGAATAGCAGGTAGGCGCTGCACATAGAGGTATTTAAACGATTTACGCGGTCATAAGTCAATTTTTCAAAATGGAATAGCGTAAAAAGCAAACGGCTAGTTGGGATAGGAGACTAGTCCGAGAATAATACCCGACCCTTTCCACTTCTCTGCCGTGCACTCCGCCTATACAGGGTAAGTCGGATTGCGATCGTCTTGGTTGATGTATGTGTCTGTTTTCGGCGTTTGTGTGAATTCATAAATTTTAACAGTGAATATTTTTAATTCTACTTTTATCTCGGAAGTGATAGTGATGGGTTTTGATATGGCAGGTAAAAATGCACTAACTATAATATAATTTCGATTATTTTTATAATTTTAAGGTTAGGTTTTAGTATTTGTTATACTTCCAAGTTAGATCCAGCTGTACTCTTTAATACAGTCGAAAGTTTGAAGTCTTTAGCAGTGACTAATCAAAAAATTAGCCGCGGAAAAGCGTGGATAAGTGCTATTAGGGTACTTTTTTATTAGGGTAGATTCATTAAAAAAAAATTGTATATAAAGTCTTACGTATTTTAAAAGAATGTAGTATTGTTTTAGGTTCATAAGGTCCCTCGGGAGTAAGATGTGTGATCCGACAAATATTTTGTCTGACGAATGTTAGCATTTTTTTTGTTACTTTTTTACATTAAATACGCCTGAACCAAACACTAAGAGCTTTGTTTTATTCAGTAATATTGTTTAGAACAGATAAAGACCAAGAAATATTTTTGGCCGCGTAGATCATTCAAATACCCGTATGTGCGCTGGTTGTAGGAGCTGAAAATCGGTGCTTGTTTACCTGCTTTCTTTCTGTTCTTACCTTTAGACTAGTTCCACCGGCCACATGATGGGCGCGGCCGCCGCACGGTGAACCTCAAAGTGGCGTAGCTCCGTAACGGATGACGCTACAGAGAAGGTAGACACACCAATGGAAAGCCCAAAGAATGAAGAGAAATGTTTATTCGGGTACGTTTTCCCCTCTGAGTCTTTATTTATCCGTAATGGAGCCATTTCGAAATTTTTTCAATTTCTGAAGTTTTGACACCACTAGAACGGAAAATTATGAATGAAATATGCATGAAACATATGAAATACGAACGGATATGCTTCTCCGAAGCTTTCGTGAGCATTTCGACCCAAATTGGACCAGTAACAACCTTTTTGCTGCACTTTATAGCCAGCTCTGCAATTTTTGCGACTTAGGCCATTATTTCTCCGAAAAAGAACAGGGAAGCCGACGGGGGAGAGTAGGGGACTTTTTGGTACGAGTTGTCCTGGGCCAAAACTACAATCCTGCAAATTTTCAGCCTTACAATAATTAATTCCGGGTCAAAAACTAATAAGAATTTTTCATTAAGTTGAAATAGCTCAGTGGGTAGAGCATTAGGCTAAAGTTTTAGAGGTCCCAGGTTTCCTGGTTTCAACAAAAAAAAAATAATTTTATAAAAAATGAATCATCCGACTCGAGGCTTTATAAAAAAAATGTCAGGTGTGGGATTCCAACCCACGCTCCGGTACAGAACCAAACGTTTAAATGAGGCGCCTTAGACCTCTCGGTCAACCTGACGCCCGTCTGCAGACGGCAATAACCAGAAGCTCAACCCGCACACAACGTATGACGTGATAGCTCGACGTCTGCACTTTTGTGGAAGACCCCCGTCTGCAGACGGCACGACGACAGCGGGGGCCTCCGACCACGGCCCCCATAGACCTCTAGCGACAATACCTCACTTTTGAGCCAGAACTCCTATAGCTTATTGTGGTAGTTCACTTACTTAGCTCACCAGAAACCAAGGATATAAAAATAACAAAAAACAAAATAAGAATATATTACACAAAATATAAAATGATATGTATTTCTTAACAAAATGTAGAACATCATTTTAAATATTTAATATATACAATACAAATATTACCAATGGAATAGTATTTATTTTACTACAGATAACATTTTAATTAAATTTAATATCTATAACTGGTGATCCCGAAATTTATAACTATTGACCCCAAAATCATTAAGTGGTAACCCCGAAATCAATAAACTACAAGTTGGAAATAAATAAATATAGTACGCATACATATTTAAAGAAGAATTAATAAATGTAACTTTAAAAACGACAGTGAAATTGAATATCGAATAAATGGATTGAGATCGCTGGATTGTTATAAATCGCTAATATATAAATATAACTGATCTGGATTCTTCAACACCCCCTGATGATACAACAACGATTTCCTAAATTTTCAAACTAATGGTTAAAGATATCTGATTTTTGATAAGAATAAACAAGTTCTTCGATTTAACCCCAAGAATCTATACTTTTCGAAGCAACTTTTGAATTTTCTCTTCTAGAACGCAGACACTCCGAAGACATCCAGAAATTCAAAATATTCCCAAGATCTCCTTCTAGAAGGTTCTTTATTTCATGTGGTAAGTGAGTTGTTTTAACATTTATTTCCCCTGTTAGTAGAGAGAATCAATCAGTCAATCAATCAGATAATTTAAAATGACCCATCCTATAAATAATATTTCCTTAGATAACACTGGCCGACAAAAAATGTTCTGTCTTTACAATCAAACATATAATTTCCTATGTATTTTGATGCGCTGAAACCAAATTTGGCAAAAAAAATTTTTCTACCGTGTCAATTTTTCTCTCCACCCCCCATATAACCCCCATAAATTCTTAGAGGATATTTTTTGAAAAAAATTTTTAAATTATTTTTTATGATTTTTGTATGGATTTTCTGTGTCGTTGATCATGAATCTGAAGTCAAAAATGAATTTTGATATAATTACAGCGTCAGTAAGCAGTCAAAATTTCTCCGAGGATGATGAATACCTTGTTGCGGTCTCGGGGCTCGAGCATCAAATGAGAATTAATTGGTAATTCAAATTTTTATTTGAATTTTTCATTAATTCTTATTTGATAGGACTAGGATTCATCTATGGGAGGTTCCCAGAAAAAAAAAACCATCATGGAAAAGGACATAAATAAAAAAACTTACGCGGCAGGGACTCGGATACCCAGAAGCGGCAGGATTGGAAGTGGGCAAGCAGGCTTCCACCGGTCGTCATCCGACGACTGTAATGCACCAGAGTTGGGACCCTTGGCTCTTGGTGCAGCTAGGGCTACAAATCAACTAAGAGATGTGGAATTTCATACATGCAAAAACGATCCAAATAACTTCTGTTATATGTGTGGTGAGTACAGGACAAAAAAAAATTATTAAATATTTCCGCACGCTTGAAAATGTTTTACAATCAATGTTTCAAATTAACCATTCCAGAGCAATCGTTTAAGTGGATTCCCAATGTGATCTTAGAAGATATGCTGCAGGAAAAGTGTATGCTGTTAAATACGCTACACCTATTATGGAGAAAAGCTTCTAACGCGCAAAATTGTTACTTTTGCAATATAGTTCTTAGTAGAAAAGACCGTTACGGCGATTTTGATTTAAATGATGATGAGGAGGAAGAGGGAACGCAGAAAGAGAAAACAGAGGAAGAGGAAACGGAGGATTACGAAGAATATGTCTCTGGGCAGAAGGTAGACAAAAACCAAAAGTGGGATCAATTTTCATTAAATGATCTTGTTCGTGATCTGGGATTATCAAAGGAGAAGGCAGAACTCTTAGCATCAAGAATAAAAGAAAAAGGACATTGTGAGAAAGGTACGAAAATAACGTATTATAGGACGAGGGAAAAAGAGTTCCTGCCATATTTCACAGAAGAGTTCTCTGGTGTATTGTCACGATATTCTCGGATTAAGCAAACAGATCGACCCTCAAAATCGAATATGAGTCAGCTGAATGGAGATTGTTCATTGACTCCTCGGAACAGAGTCTCAAAGTAGTATTGCTACATAATAAAAATATTCTTGCTTCCGTACCGATAGCTCACTCGGTATTACTGGATGAGAATTACTCAAAATTAAATACGACGAACACAATTGGAATATATGTGGAGATTTGAAAGTTTTGTCCATGATTCTGGGTCAGCAAAGGGGTAATACAAAATATCCTTGTTTTCTGTGTAAAAAATGGGATAGCCGCGATAGAGAAAACCATTATAAAAAGAAAATTTGGGATGAACGGGCTTCATTTGAACCTGGCTACGAGAATATTTTGTCAAACCTTCTTGTTGAACCGCAGAAAGTGCTTTTACCACCTCTCCATATTAAACTTGGATTGATAAAGCAATTCATAACATCGCTTGATAGAGAAGGAAGTTGTTTTTTGTATCTATTTGAAAAATTTCCAAAGAAATCCTCAGCGAAAATAAGCGCGGGAGTGTTCGATGGTCCTCAGGTAAGGGAGTTGATTAAGGATTGGGAGTTCATGAAAATAATGAACCCGACCGAGAAAGCAGCATAGCTTGGCTTTTGCGAAGTTGTCAAGAATTACCTTGGGAATCATCGAGCCCAGAATTACCGTGACATTGTCGCAAACCTGACGAAAAATTATAGAAATCAAAAATGCCTAATGAGCTATAAAGTACATCTCCTAGATTCTCAGTTGGATTACTTTCCTGAGAATCTAGGCGACTACAGCGAAGAGCAGGGAGAGCGTTTTCACCAGGATTTGAGAGAAATAGAAAAACGATATCAAGGTTGATGGGATAGGACAATGCTCGCTGATTACTGCTAGTCTCTGAAGAGGGAGGAGAAGAATCGGAAACATAAAAGGAAATCACTTATCAGATCATTCAATGAAAGAAAAGGTTCAGCAAGGAAAAAGAGGAAAAGTGATTAGCCAAAAAAAAAAGAAAAGTGGTTAACAGAAAAATTATTACACCTAAGATGTGTGTATAAATTACAAAGACAACATTTTTAGACCTTTGATTATGTTAAGCTTGGCTTAATATCAGCATATACTAAACATCATCTCTTTATCTTTTTGGAAATTTTGACAGTTTGCTAACGCTGTCATTAATTCAAAATTAATTTTTGACTTACGATTTGTATTCAGCGACCTCAAAAACTTAAGAATGTGCATTTAATATCGATTTTTTACATTTTAGTAAAATTTGACAGTTTTTTGACAGCTGTCATTAAGTCATAATTCATTTCTGACTTCGGATTTATATTTAGCGACCTAAAATACTTATGAATATACAATTAATATCAACTTTTTACATTTTGGTGAAATTTTACAGCTTGTTGACAGCTGCCATTACATCGAAATTTATTCTTGACTTCAGATTCATGATCAACGACACAAAAATTCCATACAAAAACCATAAAAAATAATTTAAAAAATTTTTTCAAAAAATATCCTCTATAAGAATTTATGGGGGTTATATGGTGGTGGAGAGAAAAATTGACACGGTAGAAAAATTTTTTTGCCAAATTTGGTTTGAGCGCATCAAAATACATAGGAAATGATTGATTGTAAAGACAGAACATTTTTTTTTTGTCGGCCAGTGTAATACTGTAGTGACACCACATAATCAATATGTCACAAAAGTCAAATTTCCACATTTTTGGGTTTCGAAGCCGGAAATTTGGTTTACACAAGTAGAATCACAATTTGCTATTGCCAAAATCGTTAATGATCGTAGGAAATACGATCAAGTAATTGCAATTGTAATTGCACCATTAGAGATCATTAATAATATCTACGACATTATCGCTAATCCACTGAAATGATTTGTATAATAATTTAAAATCTAAACTTATTTCTTGCCTTACATCAAACGAGGAAAAACGTTTGGATGATTTACTGTCCGGTTCGCATAAGGGCGATCTCAAACCGTCCGATTTCTATCGTTTTATGTTGAGCGTAGCCGGAGGTTCTCATATGGTCAGCCAGGAGCTGCTCATCAAGTTATGGAAACGTCGATCACTAAAGACAATATTTATTGCGATGACGGCTTCTGGTAAGACTGGCATTAACGAGATTAATCAACATTGCGGATCGTATTTGGGAGTCGTGCCAAAATTCGATGATTGCACCCATATCTAATAGACCTTTTCATCATAAGCGCGCGCATGTGCTACCGCTATGTTTGTTTGCGGGAACTATGAAATGTTCGGACACTTGGTTGTCAAAATGGCTGGACCGGTACCATTTTTTCACATTTAGACGAAAGTGTGTGATTGACGGTGCAAAATTAGCACAAAACATTGTGGAAGAACACACTTGTGCTCAATTAAGGCGTTAGCTCAAGTATCCTGGCCGTAAAATGACTGGAAGCAAGAATAAAGAACTGGTTGCAAGGTTAGAAATCAACTATCAACTTATCAATTTATATTCAAGTGCATTAAAAGAAAACAAATGTGTTTAGTCTACAATATGCTTAATAACATTCTTCGTGCAATAATTGATAATGCAGTAAAAATATTTTCTGTATTTTTACGAAAATGTAGGGTCAAAAACGCAATTGAAAATGAGGTTTTTTGTCGATCCTTCTGTGGATAAAGCTGACTTTTTTTCCTAATTTTTTCAAATAGGTAAACTATACGACATGGCACTACCTATTTTCAGAAAATTGGTAGGTAAGAGATTCATCATTATTTGGTTAAAAAACGTAATGTTTATGTCAAATCCAATATTGACATGCGAAAACTGTCGGAAGAAACATGGCGGAACTCGACGTTTTTTTAAACAAATAATGATGAATCTGTTACCAATTTTTTGAAAATAGGTAGTGCCATATCGTATAGTTTACCTATTTGAAAAAATTTGAAAAAGGATCGACAAAAAACCTCATTTTCAATTGCATTTTTGACCCTACATTTTCGTAAAAAAACAGACTGCATTATCAATTACTGCACGAAGAATGTTATTAAGCATATTGTAGACTAAACACATCTGTTTTCTTTTAATGCACTTGTATATAAATTGATAAGTTGATAGTTGAATTCTAACCTTGCAACCAGTTCTTTATTCTTGCTTCCAGTCATTTTACGGCCACGATACTTGGGCTAGCGGCTTAATTGAGCACAAGTGTGTTCTTCCACAATGTTGTGTACTAATTTTGCACCGTTAATTACACTTTCGTCTAAATTAATGTGAAAAAATGATACCGGTCCAGCCATTTTGACAACCAAGTGTCCGAACATTTCATAGTTCCTGCAAACAAACATAGCGGCAGCACATGCGAGCGCTTATGATGAAAAGGCCTATTCCCCTTGTAACGTGGAGCCCCCGCCCAAATTTCAAAAATTTCTCAATTACCTTTCAAGATACATTGAATCAAGTTTTACAAAGGCAAGAACATTTTAATTCACGTTACTTGCTATTGAATGTAGAATCTCTAAGCAGACTCCAGATCCTCCAGCTTCTACTTCTTGTAGCAATTGTAGAAGTAGAGATTATAACCGGCCTCGTTCTTCTTACTAATCCAGTCATATAAGGTATAAAAAAATGAAGTTTTTGTAAAGTATTTTTTATTTTATTTCTTAAGTAGATAATTTTTTTTTGTCAATGAAAAAATAAAAAGAAGTAAGGCAGTTTTTGTTTTTCGTTTTATTTTAATACATTTATACAGGCAACGCAAGCGGTTTTCTGACTTTGAATAGGAGGCAAAAAATATTTAGAAAGCTGTGTTGCCACTGCTCATTTCTTTGTTTCGAGTTTGTAGTGTAATTTTGTTAGATAATCCAAAGTTTGAATATAATCGTGTTTTCCTCTCTTAAGTTGTGAAAAAATGTACCGGACGAACAGATATTTTCAAAAAAAAGGTTGAGATTTCGATGGCTAAGCCGCAAGACCGAACACTGAAACTTTCTCTCAGACTTATAAATTCCCGAGTAAATAATGTACGGGGAGGTTTTCCCGATCGTTACTAGGATATCAGTATTGCATATTTTCAATTATTATCACTAATTAGGTCTGTTGTTATTCTATAAATACTTAGGGCATAACCGTGTAACATGCACAAGTTCATCATCACCACAGTTTATCGTACTTACATAAAACCGAACGTAAGTTTTTAAAAAAGTATGTCGACTTCTACGGTAACGCCAACATGTGACTCCAGAAGAATCTTAGTGCTCCAGGACGTCGCGCTAAAACGTGCGACTGTGACAGAGTTGGAGGATCAGTCGATGCAAACGCCACAGCTTGCGACTGCTAGTGTGACCTGTACTCCAATCGATAGCGGCACATATGTGCTCACCAAGGACGATGTGATAGCGATGACGGAGATGAACCATGCAGGCCGAAATGGATGTGGAGTTTATTGACAGCCCCCCGTGTCTGCTGCTGCCATTGCACCATCCGAGACGTTGGCGGCGAGAAAGGTATCAAAGACCGAAATGGATGTGGCATTTATTGAGAGTCCCTCTGTCTGCTGCCGCTGCACCATCCGAGACGTTGGCGGCGAGAAAGGTATAAAAGACCGAAATGGATGTGGTGTTTATTGAGAGTCCCTCTGTGTCTGCTGCCGCTGCACCATCCGAGACGTTGGCGGTGAGAAAGGTATCAAAGTCCGAAATGGATGTGGTATTTATTGAGAGTCCCCGGATGTGATATTTATTGAGAGTCCCCCTGTGTCTGTTGCCGCTGCACTATCCGAGACGTTGACGGCAAGAAAGGTATCAAAGCGACACACAGCTCGTGGTAGCGGTGGTACAGCCAACACCGTTAAAAAAAAACACAGGGTCAGCTCCAGCATCATCATCACCAGCCTTGCCGTCCACTGTACCCGTGCGCAAAGAAGCAACATCTAACGATGATAATGGCTGGAGAAGGGCTGTGGTTCACATCCTAGATGGGCTCGTCGACATAAAGCGGCAGGTACAGGGTTTTAGCGAAATGCTCATAGCGGAGGAGATGCGGCTCCGGAGATGCGAAGAGGTCTGCGAGAACGAGAATGCTGAAAAGCAAGACTGCGTCAACACCTGGTTCAGCGTGAGGAGGCTGCACGAGGCAACCAAATCGTGAAACAACAGTGCGAGGGCCGAGTGCAGCAGCACACGATGCAGCTGCAGACGTGTGCTAAAAACATCATAAACAACCGGTAATTTATACGAGATTAGATGGTGCAATCTATATTTGTTTTAACCTTCTTACAGAGGAAAAAGATTTTGTGATTTTAATATTGTATATACATCTTATGATTCTTTTAATTTTCCCTTGCTATGTTTTGAAGATATTTGTGGTTTCATCATTTATTTACTAATGGAGATCTGCAAGAATGTCTCCAAGTAAAAAAAATATGTTGTTTATAGGTTCTTGTTTAAAATCTATTTTAAATAAATAAGGCGAAAACCAAAAACTGCCTTACTTCTTTTTATTTTCTCATTGGCAAAAAAATGTATCTACCTTAGAAATAAAATAAAAAAATACTTTCCAAAAACTTCATTTGGGAATGAAACAGAAAATGGGGAACAATTATTTTATGTATTAGAAAAGAACACAAAATTTGTGATCAATACTGCATATTTTTATTAACTTTAAGTAAAAATAATGGTATTAATGATTTTGTAAACCCCATTTTACTTGTGTTGCGAATGAAATGACATCATTCTCTAGGGAAATTCTGTTTAAGAACTATTTCCAACAAGTAAAATTAAAAAACATTTTTTTTCCTGCGTTTATTTTCATCGTCACATAAAATGTATTTCCTACCTCTAGACCTATCTACTAATATTTATATTATTATTCAGATAAATACATACTACAGCTAAAATCACATATAGATTTTTTTTTATATTTAATTAGCTACTAAGACACTGGCTAGAAAGAAATTCACAATTATGGATTTTTGTTACCTTTCAAGATACATTGAATCAAGTTTTACAAAGGCAAGAACATTTTAATTCACGTTACTTGCTATTGAATCTAGAATCTCTAAGCAGACTCCAGATCCTCCAGCTTCTACTTCTTGTAGCAATTGTAGAAGTAGAGATTATAACCAGCCTCGTTCTTCTTACTAATCCAGTCATATAAGGTATAAAAAAATGAAGTTTTTGGAAAGTATTTTTTATTTTATTTCTTAGGTACATAATTTTTTTTTTGTCAATGAGAAAATAAAAAGTAAGGCAGTTTTTGTTTTTCGTTTTATTTATTTAAATACATCTATACAGGCAACGCAAGCGGTTTTCTGACTTTGAATAAGAGGCAAAAAAATATTTAGAAAGCTGTGTTGCCACTGCTCATTTCTTTGTTTCGAGTTTGTAGTGTAATTTTGTTAGATAATCCAAAGTTTGAATATAATCGTGTTTTCCTCAAGTTGTGAAAAAATGTACCGGACGAACAGATATTTTAAAAAAAAAAAGGTTCAGATTTCGATGGCTAAGCCGCAAGACCGAGCACTGAAACTTTCTCTCGGACACTCTTATAAATTCCCGAGTAAATGTACGGGGAGGTTTTCCCGATCGTTACTAGGATATCAGTATTGCATATTTTCAATTATCATCACTAATTAGGTCTGTTGTTATTCTATAAATTCTTAGGGCATAACCGTGTAACGTGCACAAGTTCATCATCACCACAGTTTATCGTACCTACATAAAACCGAACGTAAGTTTTTAAAAAAGTATGTCGACTTCTACGGTAACGCCAACATGTGACTCCAGAAGAATCTTAGTGCTCCAGGACGTCGCGCTAAAACCTGCGACTGTGACAGAGTTGGAGGGTCAGTCGATGCAAACGCCACAGCTTGCGACTGCTGGTGTGACCTGTACTCCAATCGATAGTGGCACATATGTGCTCACCGAGGACGATGTGATAGCGATGACGGAGGAGATGAACATAGCCATGTAGGCCGAAATGGATGTGGAGTTTATTGAGAGCCCCCCGTGTCTGCTGCTGCCACTGCACCATCCGAGACGTTGGCGGCGAGAAAGGTATCAAAGACCGAAATGGATGTGGCATTTATTGAGAGTCCCTCTGTCTGCTGCCGCTGCACGATCCGAGACGTTGGCGGCGAGAAAAGTATAAAAGACCGAAATGGATGTGGTGTTTATTGAGAGTCCCTGTGTCTGCTGCCGCTGCACCATCCGAGACGTTGGCGGTGAGAAAGGTATCAAAGCGACACATAGCTCGTGGTAGCGGTGGTACAGCCAACACCGTTAAAAAAACAGAGTCAGCTCCAGCATCATCACCAGCCTTGCCGTCCACTGTACCCGTGCGCAAAGAAGCACCATCTAGCGATGATAACGGCTGAAGAATTACTGTGGTTCACATCCTAGATGGGCTCGTCGACATAAAGCGGCGGGTACAGGGTTTTAGCGAGATGCTCATACTGGAGGAGATGCGGCTCCGGATATGTGAGGAGGTCTGCGAGAACGATAATGCTGAAATTGCAAGACTGCGTCAACACCTGGTTCAGCGTGAGGAGGCTGCACGAGGCAACCCAATCGTGAAACAACAGTGCGAGGGTCGAGTGCAGCAGCACACGATGCAGCTGCAGATGTGTGCTAAAAACATCATAAACAACCGGTAATTTATACATGAGTCAGCGAGATTAGATGGTGCAATCTATATTTGTTTTAACCTTCTTACAGAGGAAAAAGATTTTGTAATTTTAATATTGTATATACATCTTATGATTCTTTTAATTTTCCCTTGCTGTGTTTTGAAGATATTTGTGGTTTCATCATTTATTTACTAATGGAGGTCTGCAAGAATGTCTCCAAGTAAAAAAATATGTTGTTTATAGGTTCTTGTTTAAAATTCATTTTAAATAAATAAAGTCCGAAATGGATGTGGTATTTATTGAGAGTCCCCCTGTGTCTGCTGCCGCTGCACCATCCGAGACGTTGACGGCAAGAAAGATATCAAAGCGACACACAGCTCGTGGCAGCGGTGGTACAGCCAACACCGTTAAAAAAAACAGAGTCAGCTCCAGCATCATCATCATCACCAGCCTTGCCGTCCACTATACCCGTGCGCAAAGAAGCACCATCTAGCGATGATAACGGCTGGAGAAGGGCTGTGGTTCACATCCTAGATGGGCTCGTCGACATAAAGCGGCGAGTACAGGGTTTTAGCGAGATGCTCATAGCGGAGGAGATGTGGCTCCGGAGATGTGAGGAGGTCTGCGAGAACGATAATGCTGAAATAGCAAGACTGCGTCAACACCTGGTTCAGCGTGAAGAGGCTGCACGAGGCAACCAAATCGTGAAACAGTGCGAGGGCCGAGTGCAGCAGCACACGATGCAGCTGCAGACGTGTGCTAAAAACATCATAAACAACCGGTAATTTATACATGAATCAGCGAGATTAGATGGTGCAATCTATATTTGTTTTAACCTTCTTACAGAGGAAAAAGATTTTGTAATTTTAATATTGTATATACATCTTATGATTCTTTTAATTTTGCTGTGTTTTGAAGATAGTTGTGGTTTCATCATTTATTTACTAATGGAGGTCTGCAAAAATGTCTCCAAGTAAAAAAAAATATGTTAGGTTCTTGTTTAAAATCTATTTTAAATAAATAAAGCGAAAAACAAAAACTGCCTTACTTCTTTTTATTTTCTCATTGGCAAAAAAATGTATCTACCTTAGAAATAAAATAAAAAAATACTTTCCAAAAACTTCATTTGGAAATGAAACAGAAAATGGGGAACAATTATTTTATGTATTAGGAAAGAACACAAAATTTGTGATCAATACTGCATATTTTTATTAGCTTTAATTAAAAATAATGGTATTAATGATTTTGTAAACCCCATTTTACTTGTGTTGCGAATAAAATTACATCATTCTCTAGGAAATTATGTTTAAGAACTATTTCCAACAAGTAAAATTAAAAAATATTTTTTTTCCTGCGTTTATTTTCATCGTCACATAAAATGTATTTCCTACCTGTAGACCTATCTACTAATATTTATATTATTATTCAGATAAATAGCTAAAATCACATAGATTTTTTTTTATATTTAATTAGCTACTAAGACACTGGCTAGAAAGAAATTCACAATTATGGATTTTTGTTATTTTTTAAAATATGTTACTTTTTTAGCAAGAAAAGATGGAATGAGTATTAAATTATATTCTTAAAGGGTTTTAAAATTTACTGTCGTAAACAGCTAAAATGGTGTAGTAATATGAATGCTTTTATTTAATGAGCGTTAACATCTTATTTAATGTGATGCGTATAAAAAACGGTTATATACATGTATACAATGCTGCCATATGCCTTACTTCTTTTTATTTTTTCATTGATAAAATATAGTTTGGGTATGTTACTATAATAAAAATAAGAAAAAGAAAGAACGAAAATTATTGCATATTTGATTTAAAATAAGTTTCCAAGCAGTTTTATAATAAAGTAATTTTTTTGTTTTATATCATAACTAGTCAAACTTGGAAAAACATTAATTAAAACGACAAGTGCTGTTTGAACTTTTGTTTGTAATCGAAACTTGGTTAACTGTGTGTAAGATAATAATTAATATTTGCACATAATCTACAAACACAATTATGGAAATAAAAAAGAAAGAACGGAAACTAATTGTTTTAAAAAATAGTTTTTGTTTGTATCATAAAGAATCAAGCTTAGAAAACCATTAATTAATTAATACGTCAACAAGCACTGTTTTTTGTAATCGATTTTGATTCTTTTTTGTGTGTAAGAAAAAATAATATATATAATAAGTAAATACACAACTTGATCATACCAGGTTTCACTCTTTATCAAGAGGTGTTTCTTTTATAATTCATTCTACAGCCTATTACGAAACCATGAGCTAATGCTCATTTTGTAATTTTGCTCTGGTGGGTTTTCACATGGTCTTTAGATTAATTTTTTTCTCGCGTTCAAACCTCGTTTTTTCAGAGGCGATATTTTTAAAAGTTAAATTATTTCAGGATATAGTGCATGTCTCAGAGACCTTTTACCATCATATCTTAAATTATTTTTCTATGTATACTGATAAGAGACTTTCACGAAAAGTGAAAATTATAATTAAATAACTATTATATGCTTAAGGGAGTTTTAAATTTACTGTCGTAAATAACTAAATTAGCATAGTAATATGAGTGCTATATTTAATGAGTGTTTAACATTTACCTATTTAATGAAACGCGTATAAAAACGGTTATATACAAAACCGTCATATTTTTAGTTCTGTGATTAACGACCTTACGTCGAATGATAATTAGATAATTACAGTATGTAAAAATTTGATCAAATGTTATGCGGTCTTAGAAAATTCGTAAAGATTAAAGTGTAGTTTGGCTGTCTGCGACTTGATGTTTTCAAAAATACATTTTTTTCAATTCAGGAACTTTAAATTTTGAAATATTTTATACAAATAGGGACTCGTCGTAAAGTATAGATAGTTAGCGTTTGTATCCTTGTGTAGAGCACACTGTCACAATATTTTTGGGTGTTGCAGTTTACGTTTTTTTTTATTTATTTATTTATTACATATTTTTAATTAAATATAATGTGCAGATCATACCTAATACCTGCAAGAAGCAATAGAGCAATAGAGGTGATGCAGGAAAAAGTTGTAGACATGAGTTGGGATATAGTTCACGAAATGGTTTATGGAGACGGCAGGTTTGATCTTGAACACCTACAACATCTACAGGCGACGTATGGGCGGGCAGAGGGCAAATGTCAGAAATATTTAGACAACAATATCGACATTATTGAATTTTGTCGGTGCCTGGCAGCGCAAGATTTGGTTTCATATATATAACCAGACTATTGAAGAAAACAAAAAAAAATTCGCACAAGAAAAAACATTTTTTCTTTCTTTCGTTTTCAATAGCCTTGTACCATTCTATAAACTCGTCTCTAATAGCCTATCAAAAAAAAGTTGGATACACTTACACAAACTTTTCTAAAAACGGGGCATCATAAAACTTGAAAAAATTATTTTTTACAATCGGTGATGTAGGTAGTAGTGTTTATTGAAATTAAGATGTTTAATACATTAAGGTTAATTATGGCAGTTTTGTTTTTTCATTATTTTTACTGATAGTCAACATTTACTTCTGATGACTCTTTAATTTCTCCTAAATGGGCAAGTACTCCGTGAAATAAGTGTTGTTTCGCATCTCATTTAAAATTTTTATGATTCTTTAATTTCCACCGTGCGTAAACTTAACTCAGTTTTTTCCAAATAAAAAAAAAGAGCGAACTAAAATTTAATGATTTTTTAATTTAAACACGAACCATTGCGTACCATTCGTACGCGAAATAGATATTTGTTTTAAATAGAGCCGTCAGTATTGCAGCAATAACAGAAAACATTATTTTTTTCTTAAAATATAATCATCTCGATGTACATGATGATGAATACCTAAGTAATTTTTTATTAGAAAATGTAAACTAGAAATTTTCACTGAGTGAATTAGCACTAAATAACAATTATCAACAAAATATTATTCTTATTCGTAATGTTTCGTATCTTCTTGTCATTTTAACTTAGTGCTTTACACCTTTTTGAACAAATAAAATATATTGATTAGAAAAGAACATTGCAAAAATCACGATTTGTATTATTATTTAAAAATATTGTGTAAATACCATTCATATTTTTTCAAAAAGAGAAAGAACGAAAATAACTTGAAAAACAAGTTTAAATTCCGTGAGCTCTGAAGTCCGAAATTTCAATCCGAAGTTGTAAGAAAAATGATCCAGAATCAAACGATTTGGTTCTTATCTGGGAATTGTATTTATAGGTAAATAGATTATAATTATCGCGATATAACAAACGCCAGACAAATTCCGAGGGCCCAACAGTGAAAAAATTATTTTTCAAGTTGTCAACTATTCCGCGAAAATCAAACGATTGGTTCTCATGTGAAATGATTTTTTTTTGTAAAAATTAACCAAATCGAAAATGTATTGTATCATTCACAGACATCTTTAGTGGGCCAAACATATTTTAAATATTAAAAGAAGTGCACGAAAAAGGCCATTTTTTCAAACGATTTATTCCCATTTGGCATTTGGATTTTGAAAAGATATGGTAATAAATAAACCATATTTCAAGTCCCAGACAAAAAGCTTGGGCCCAGCCGTAGATATGTTGAGTGAAAGTATCGAAAAAGGAGTACCACCGCTCGTCGAAGATGTAGTTATTGAAGACCAGAAAGGTAAAGATCAAAGAAATAAATACTTCGCTATATTACTGTTGCAATGTCATAGTACACTAATTGTTTCTAAAAATTATATTTATAGAACCCGAAGACAACGACGAGGAGTATCCACGTGACGATGATGCTGAACACGACGACGATACTTCTGAAAATCTAGATATGGATGAAGATTCCGCGTTAAGTAACATCCTTTACAACATAGATATAGAAAACGATAATTCGGAAGCCGATGATGGAGAATAATGTTTTTTTTTTTAAATAAAGTTTTGCATTTTAATAATATATGTAAAATAAATGGGCGATATTACCTACTACACGACTAAAACTGTATTTCAAATACTAATAATATTCTACAAGAAAAGGTTTTCAATACTTTGTAGTTTTGAGAAAGAGTAAGTCATGAAGTGGCATTACTCCATAATATTTTTTATTTCATATTAAATCCCCTAATTCTATGATAATATCATAATATATTAATAATACCCAAATGTACTGTGCGGCAATTCGAAAACGGGCCAAATCTTGAGAAAGTCCAAGAGTTAAGCTTTCATACGGTGCAATAAAAAAAGGTGGTTGCTATTTGAAAAAACAATTTCGCGCCCTTCTGCCGCCACTGTGACATTTTTGAGAACTGAACTTTACCAAAGTTTATGCTCCTAGGAAACAAAATTGACCTGTCCGAGCGATTTTTGCAAGAATTGGCAGTTTCCGATTTTCCTAAAACTTTTGGGACGCACTGTATGTGTAAAAATGTTGCTTATAATTATTAGCCTTTTATAAACATACATTTTCAACAAACCAAATGTCATACGAGTGTGAATCGTTTGGAAATGCATTGATTTTTGAGCGACTGTTTTTCGATTTGTCAATAGTTTCGGTCAAAATATCTACAGCTGCACCCAAGCTTTTTATCTGACTAGAAATATGGCTTATTTATTAACATATCTTTTTAAAATTCAAATGCCAGACAGGAATAAATCGTCTGAAAATGGTATTTTTTCGCGCTTTTCTTTTTGTCTGGCTATCCAGGGGACCCAGCCAATTCGTCTGGGACTCTTAAATTGAAACTACTTAGTACCTAATATTAACAAAAAAACAAATTCCAGAAGAATGTAAATCGTTTGATTTTCGCGGACTTCAACAATAATTTTTTCACTGTTGGGCCCTCAAAATTTGTCTGGCGTTTGTTATATCGCGATAATTATAATCTATTTACCTATATATACAATTCCCAGATAAGAACCAAACCGTTTGATTCTGGACCATTTTTCTTACAACTTCGGGTTGAAATTTCGGGCCTTAGGGCCCACGGAATTTGTCTGGCGATAAGCTTCCGTCGGATGTTTTTCTTTAAAACGTCTAACTTGACGCCAGATAGGAACAAAACGTTTGAAATTGCTCATTTTCATGAAATTTTTTTTTCTGTTTTCCGCTGAGGGTAATTATTAGTACAAATTAGGCACAAAAGCCTCCCAAAAGGCCAGATAGGAACCAAACGTTTCAAAAAATCTATCACTATCCCACGGTCTATTTTCAATAATATCACTCCCTATATCGTTTAGGAATGTTTTAAAACTATTCATGTCCTGGACCGGCTGTTGCAGACTTTTATTTAAAAAAGCACTCATTTTAAACAGCTGCTTTAAAGATATTAAACCTAGATACAATTCAAAACTACTACCTATCTTAGGTACCAATTTAACCATTTCCGGTGATACTATCTCAATTGTATAATCCAATAAATCAAACTTGGTTATCCTATTAGCGGGTGCTTGAATATGGTATAAGATGTCCGGTAAGGTTTTTGTGAGCGCCGAAAATGTTTGAATATTAAAGCTGGTACCTATATCCATGCCATTTTTAATAATTTTTAAGCAAAGGCTAAAATGTAAAAATGGGTCGAGACCGACAGAAACCACTTTACTTGCACTCCGGTTTAATGGGTACATCTTCTCCTGGATAGTCTCTTTCTCTCGTATGTTTCTAAATAACCCTCGTCTTTTTCCAATCCACTCATTTTTTGATCCATTAACTCCCACATTGAGTCTGGAATGTCAAATCCGTCATCTAGAACTGCAGCACCCAGTTGTTGACTTGGACGGACTCTTCTATAATCACTATCGCCCGATCTTAAATATGGTTTACTTATCGAATACTGGATACTCATGAACGCACCGTTTGAATACGTATTTACTACGTTTTCTTAAAGGCTTGTTGAAAACTGAATACTAGTTGCTCAAGATTGCGTGTTTTTATATTAAGAAAACGGATCTTAATCGAGTTTTAATCACCCTAAAAAAATTCCATCCAACTTGTTGCGTCACTACACTTTCACTGTATGTGAGCTTACCCATAGACCGTTGGGTCGAAATCAGCGGGGAATACCAAAAATCCGCGGGGGTTTTCCAAGGGCAATTAAAGACGCATTAGGTTAACGACTTAATTAGCTCATTAGTGTTAATGACCTAATTAACTTAATGACTTAATTACCTTTCACTTTTCAAGACCAGTTTAATGACGTAATTAACTTTCACGTTTCAAGGCCAGTGCCATCCATACTACTCACGTTGGTGCTACAAAAAAGCGGATTTGTTAGGGACCAATAAATAGGAGGCGAATGCAAATTCTTGTCGAAGCCCTTCGTGAAACGGAATAAAAATAAGGTTTGCAAAGTTTTTTAAAGAGTTAACCAAGCGTAAGCATGTTGGTGCTACAAAAAAGCGGATTTATTATGGACCAATAAATAGGAACCAAATGCAAATTCTAGTCGAAGCCCTTCATGAGGTCTGCAAAGTTTTTTAAACAGTTAACCAAGCGTAGACACGTTGGTGCTACAGAAAAGAGGATGTATTATGGACCAATAAATAGGAGACAAATGCAAATTCTTGTCGAAGCCCTTCATGAAACGGAATGAAAATAAGCTCTGCAAATTTTTTTAAAGAATTAACCAAGCGTAAACACGTTGGTGCTACAAAAAAGTGGATTTATTATGGACCAATAAATAGGAGACAAATGCAAATTCCTGTTGAAGCCCTTCATAAAACGGAATAAAAATAAGATCTGCAAAATTTTTTAAGGAGTTAACTAAGCGTAAGCACGTTGGTGCTACAAAAAAGCGGATTTATTATGGACCAATAAATAGGAGGCAAATGCAAATTCTTGTCGAAGCCCTCCATGAAACGGAATGAATATAAGGTCTGCAAAGTTTTTTAAAGAGTTAACTAAGCGTAAGCATGTTGGTGCTACAAAAAAGCGGATTTATTATGGACCAATAAATAGGAGGCAAATGCAAATTCTTGTCGAAGCCCTTCATGAAACGGAATGAAAATAAGGTCTGCAAAATTTTATACAGTTAACCAAGTGAAAGCACGTTGGTGCTACAAAAAGCGGATTTATTATGGACCAATAAATAGGCAAATGCAAATTCTTGTCGAAGTCCCTCATGAAAATAAGGTCTGCAAAATTTTTTAAAGAGTTAACCAAGCGTAAGCACGTTGGTGCTACAAAAAAAGCGGATTTATCATGGATCAGTAAATAGGAGGCAAATGCAAATTCTTGTCGACACCCATCATGAAACGGAATGACACTTTTTTCTGTTAATAAAATTACGATCGAACATGTGAAGAGATGTCAAAATCACGTAAAATTTTGAATGCCCTTACATGGCAAAATTTGCAAAAAATCGAAAATGCTAGGAAAATTCTGAAAAAATTCAGGAGTCAAGAAAAGGGAGAAAAATGGAATGGTAACCGGCAGGGACTAGGGGATCCATCTGGATCTGGGCTATCACAGTCTGGAGGCGATGGCATTCCCAGGGCTCTGCCGAGCACAAGCAGAGAACCTCAGGAAGACAACCCAGGACAGGGAGTTAAACGCGACCGGCCCGAAGGAAACACTCCTGAGGGTCTCAGAAAAGCGCGGCCAAGTAAGAAGGGCAGGGTTAGCAATGAACCTGGTGGCCTCTTACGCGGCCGCGCTTACAGACATCAAGGTAGCCATACTTCCACATGGCTACCTCGAGACGTCCCTGAGTGCGGGTCAGGCGGAACTGATAACGTCCGCCTTGATTGGCGCTCTAGAGGACGTAGTCGATGGACAAAAACCCCCGAGGTCCTCGGGGGTCAATCAACGGGGGGAGGCTTTCTCCTAGCCTCCTGCGCCGACCAAGCCACCAAGGTTTGGTTGACGCGGGTGGTAAAATAATGCGTACCCTGGGAAGGGGCGAAACTTAGCATCTGTGACGCCAAGGACGTACCCAAACCCATCAGGACCTTGGTGTGGATTCCGGGACCAGCAATGGAACCGGAGAGAACACTCAAGCAACTGAGCGTGCAGAATCCAGGACTACAAACAAGCACCTGGACTGTCGTGGACATGAAGCCCGATCCTAAGGGACAGCAACTCATCCTACTGGTGGATGAGGCTTCATGGAAAACATAGAGGAGCTCCAATGCAGACCTTACTTCAACCTAACCTTGGGGAGGAAGGAGGAAAGGGTGCAGGAGGGAGAAGAAAACACTCGAGGGACGCAGGACGAACCCGAGGGGATGGAAGTCTCGACAAAGGGGACCAGCAGTGACACCCCCCACCCACCCTTAGTGATTAAATTCACTTTTATACAGGTAAATACACATCACTTCTACAAAATAGTATAGATACAAGAACCTTATGCTTACAGGGGGCGAATCACAGATGGGGCAAGGATGGGAAGTCATCAGGCCCAGCAGAGAACCACCCAAGAGCTTGCATTATAGCAAAGAAAAATATTAATCTGCTACCTATGTGGGGACTTTCCACGAGGGATCTAATGGTAGCACGAACCAACGCCGAGATGGAAGGGTCAATGAAAGAGCTAGCAATAGCTTCGGCATACCTTTATGATCAGCCAGGACTACCTCCAACCCAGGAAGTTAAAGAACTGGTCCAGCAATGCGAAACAAACTACATAGAGCTCATCTTATGCTGTGATGCCAACGCACACCACATCGTCTGGGGGAGCACAGGCAACAACACAAGAGGTGAGTCACTCCTTGAATTTATTATTAGTAATAAGTTAGAAGTGACAAACCGCGAAAACCAACCGACTTTCGTCACAACAACAAGACGAGAAGTTATTGACATTACAATCACCACACAATGTGCGGGACGAGTGATAAGTGAATGGCATGTGTCCCAGGAACCATCGCTATCGGACGGCTCCAATATGCCGACAAACGTTTGAGAAAAGTAAGGCATTTTAATTGGAATTGGTATAGGGGGGTTTTCGAAGCCGCCGCTGAATACGAATTTGGTAATAGTTTTTTCAAAAGCAAAATTGCGGCTCCAATATGGCGACAAATATTTGAGAAAAGTTAATCATTTTAATTGAAAATTGGTATTCTGGGATTTTCGAGGTCACTGATTACCAATTTCAATTCAGATTTAAAAAATTAAATTAACTAATTAATTTAAATTCAATTTTACATACTTTTAGGCATTTTATAAATTTGAACCAAAAAATAAATAATTTTTCAATAATTATTTTTGACATAAAATGCTTTAATTTTTTCAAAAATTGTTTATAATACATAAATATTATAAATTGTTACGTTTAAATAGAATTTTTATGCTAAAACAACACTACAAACCAAAGTTAACGAGTCGCTGTATTTTGCATCATGTCAGAAAAACGATCACAACAACAGTGGCTCCTAAAGGCAGCCAATTTTTACATATTTTTTACAAGAATGTTCAACGGACAACTTAAAAAAACCCCATTGAACGAGTGTGAACGAAACATACACTTTTTTCTTCATAAAGAAAAAAATGTTTTCTATATTCTATGAAAAAACCACCCCCTATTGAATGTTAATAATTTTTTATAAATTAATAATTACGAAATTTTACCTTCGACATTTAATTGTACCTTGTGGAGGAGAATCCATTTTAATGCCACTATTTTCTAAATTTTTACAGCATTTTCTGTAACTACAACATGCGTGAAATAAACAGCTCGGTCCGCTTCGTGTGACTGTCACATTCGGAATAAAGTTACAAAGAGCTCGGGGGAAGTCGGCTCCTAGGAACCGGTTTATATCATACCTGGGGTCATCTACTAAACGTTCTGGGACAAAAGTCCTAAATTCGAAACTCGAATCTTCGACTTTTGGCCAACTTTTTCGGATTCTGGCCCACTGCATTGGTGGAAATTACTTAAATACTAACAACAAAAATGATTCACCCTTCTTGGTTTACTATCAGAATGTACGTGGATTAAATACAACAACTGATATTCTAAATGCCTCGTATTCCTGCCAATATGAAGCCATCGCCAACTGAAACGTGGATTCATAGTCATGTTAATAGCTCTGAAATATGGTGTGATCAGTAGAATATATTTAGGTGACAGAAATTTAAAAAGAGACGGTGTTCTCTTAGGTGTAAATAAAAAATTTCATGCTACAAAACTAGATTTAGAAGACATAAAATTCATAACTCCTCTTATAGACGTTATTGGACTAAAAATTGAGAGCAATTTCTCCCATTTTTGTATATTTGTAATATATATTCCACCGGTATTAGGTGTTGTCTATGGTCAATTTTTTGAGGCATTTGAAACTTTAGAATACCTACACTCCTGTGAAATTTGTGACTTTAATGTTCCAGAGTAAAAGTAATATTCTGAAAGCAATAATTTTACTGGTCATATGCATAACTGCACTCATTCCTTAACTTCTTTGAACTTAAGTAATACAACACAATAATAAATTCAAACGGGCGTATACTAGATCTGGTAATGTCTAACCAAGCTTGTAGAGTGGATAAATCTCAAGATATCTTACTAGAAGAGGATCACATTATCCTGCTATTACTATATCATTTTCCATAAGACATCACTCGCGAAACAATAACTCTGAAAATAATTACATTGAAACAGGCCCGTGCATTAGTTTTTTCAAAGGTGAGACCATGCTTTCGAATGCCGCCCCAATCGCTATATCCATATTACTAAAACATTACATATTTTTATGAAGGTATTTACTTTGCAGGTTAAGTACAGAAATTGTTATGCGGTGGATGAATCTTATACATAATTTTTAGCATTGACAATAAATTAATTGCTTTTTTGTATGCCTTAACTGTTAAAGACTGTAATATACCTTTGTGTGTGGAACCTTACCCTCTATGTTGTATAATTTTTGTACTACATTTTACATCATGCAGATAACATCTTTTCGGATATTTTAAACGATGATGAAGAGGACGGCAATGAAGATGACGCAGACAGGGATGAAGATGAATTTCATATAAACAATCTTGATGCCCCCCCCCTCCGTGTAATAATTGTAGTTAGTATTGTTGTTATGCTGACGCTTTCTATATTTTGTGTATGAACAATTGTAGTACACTGAAATAGAGAAATAAACATTATTTTTATTATGCTGGCCATTGCTTCAGGTCATCTGTATCACTGTTGGCTGATACTGGAGTTGATATTTTAAAGATGTAGCGTGGTCAAATATAGCTAGTGAAGGATACATTGAGAGTTGCAAATAAAGTAGAATTGCTCCAATTATCTGTGGAAATATGGACGCAGCGATCCAAAACCAAGAAGTCGGCATAAATTCAAGTTTTTTATATTGTTGTCTGGTAAAAATTTTACTAATTCTAATGAATGTTTTGTTAATATTTTATACATAAAGTAAAAGCTTACTATTTGACTATCAAAAACTATATCTTGCACAAAGAGTACGAGATCTTATTAAATGTAACTGCATAATTTTCATGATTGATTAAATACATTTTTATGAAGATTTAGCATATTTTCCTAAGACCTCAGCTCTTATAGCTCCGTGTCTTCCATGCGACTCAGCAGATCCAATTCTTATTCTTCTGCAGCTACCAAAACCAAAATTGTTTCTCTATGACTTATTATTTCTACTATATACTAATATATATATCAAGAAACATTTGCAAATAAATTTCCAAATTGTGCAATAACACATCAAATTAGTTACTTAACTGCTACGAATTCATCAAATCCATCATATTCAGTGGCGGTCCTACGGGGGGGGGGAGCACGTGCCCCCCCCCCCCCCCCCCATTAGCTTGGTGTTTCTTCAATAATATGACAATCAAATAAAAACATCTGAAAATTTTATTGTTTTTTTAAGTATATGAAACTAAAACTAATTAGTGACTGAAATACTATACATACTGTCTATGTATAATAATTGTGGATGTTGTGGGTAGCGGGTATCGTATCAACATGATCTTATTTTATTTTACTTTTAGTGACCATTTAGTATAGTTATATAATATTGTGTTATAATCAATTTTGCCAAGTCATATCAAACGAGCCGACGTTATAACTTCGGAAAAGATCAAACGTCGGCGCGTTGACCGTTGATGGCTTCTGTAAACAAGAAAATATATTGAAATTCAAACGCTGACGAAGCGGAGCGTCTGCTTTACTTTTTCAGCTTTCTGTTCAAACTCAAAACTCAAGCCTCCTCAGTAGTGTGTGTGTGTGTGCTGCCGAAACAAAGTAGCAGGAGTTCAGAAATTGACTTCTTACTGAATATGAATATTAAATCAAATTCGTAAGGCATAACGTACGCGGCACGCGAGTTATGTACACAACAGGAACTCGACTACTTGATAAGGACTCTCACGGTCACTTGATACCCTAACGGAACAAAACCACCGAACAGCAGGGCATTCGGTCTCCATATTTAGTCTTAGAACATTGTAGTTAGACTTAGACAATATATTTTAATCCAAATAGTTCATTTTCGCACTTGTAAAATAAAATAAATATTTTTAAAAACAGTTCATCCCATTTCTAAATCAAAATTGGCGCAGTCGGTAGGATTAATCCAGTTAAAAATCTTTTCAACGCGAATTAGAATTTTAACGTATTTTTTTTTTATTTTGGGATTTTTTCCGAATTTACATGCTAGAGTCAGTGCATCGATTGGTTCCTTCGAAGAATTCATCGAAGACATCTAAAGTACGAAATACCAGAGAGGTGAACTGAGTAGCTTCTCGACAAATCTTCGATAGGTGAATTGATTAACCTATCCAGAACTGTTGAGAAAAAGTACGCTGAGCCCGAATCGCCGAGAAAAGGACCCTCTACAGAACTATCGCAGTAAGTTGATTTTTCCCTTCTCTCATTTTCCCCAAAAATCGTATCGAACGTATATTTGAGTTTATTAGCTAATCCTGATTATTGAAATCAAATTGACATTCTCGTCTTTTAGTTTTAAGAAAAATGTTCATAATTAATAGCGACAAATTAAATACTTGTCCATAGACGAAAATAATTTTGTTACAATAACCTTATTTTATATATATATATATATATATATATAAATGAAGTGTTGGTGTACTTCCGGGTGTTTTCCCACGTAGTTGATAGGCTCCTGCTGGAGCCATTGTTGTCTAAACGACATTTCGGCAGAATCCCATCTGCCATCTTCAGGTTCTCGCTGAAAGCTGCCTACTGCTGCTCCTCGTTGCTCGAACTGGACTGAACAGTACAGTTCGAGCATTACTGATGCATTACTAAATGTACACCTCTTACGTGTAGTAATAGGTAAACTCTCTGATAGGGCACAAATTTTGGTAGGTTCACGACTAGAGCTAGATACTTGGGACGAAATAAAAAACCATTGAGATCCAATTTCGGAGATCGTCGAAATATCGACTGTCTCGAACAAAATTTACTAACGTTAATGCCTTATAAAAATGAACAACCTATCGAATTTGCGAAGAGAATACAGACCGCACGTAGTAAACTTGCATTTAAGGTAAATTCTTCACTGATTACAGAAATGACAGCTGAAACAAAGAAAATATATTTAAGACAGTACGATTCTCTGACACTCAAAACTTTTATGCGAAATTTAAGCGAGAGTACAAGACAAAATTTCTCTACAAAAACCAGACTCCTCGAAACCGCTATGTCTTACTATATCGAAGACGAAAACTTCTGAAGTACCACTAATTTAACAAATACCAGTAAAAATTTCAATAGCCCACAAAACCAACATTATAACCAACAATTCGCCCAACCTTCTCAATATCGACCTAAAAACTCATTCAGTAATAATCCATTTAGTATACCCCCTCAGTTCAATAAAACTCTAACTTCAATATTCCCTCTCAGTTTAATAGACAATTTATTCATAGATCACAATTTCCCAGTCAACCAATTAATATTCAGCCAAGACCAATTCAACAAGGATTCCTAACAAACCGACAGACATTTGGACCCACACAAAACGTATTCAGACCTCATCAAACTGTATCCTTAAATAAACTGGAACCCATGTCAACTCAGTCTCGCATTCCTTCAGTACAACGTTCTTACCCAAATCAAAATCAAAGTATGTTTAAAAATTTTAATCCTAATTTCAACCAACATAGACAATGGCAATCCAAAGAATTAAACAATATCGATGAGCAGCAAACATACGACGAAAAGGATTTAAATAACTCCTATCAAAATTCAGAACTTGTCGAATACTACGAACCATATACTGAATACCTTGAAAATTCAGCAGACGAATCTGAACCGAACTATGACCCAAATTTTCAATCGGACGCACCAACAGACAGTCAGACTTTAAGAATTAAATTCAGCCACAGTAAATGCATTGCCTTACGTACAAATATCCGAACCACCTTTAAAATTACTTATCGATACAGGTTGTTATACATCAATTGTTAAACCCTCTGTCATTGAAAATCACTACCCCGATCTCCTATTAAAGAACTTATATCTAGATACATAATGGCATCATTATGTTTGTGTGTTGCTGAAAGACTCCCAATCTAAGGCACTTCTTCCCATAAGTTGCTGATTGGCCCATCGGCCTACTCCCGGCTGTTTCTTTACACCATCGGTTAAGTTCGATTATCATCGTCTTAGTCTGATATTCCGCCATTAATGTCAATGAATGTTTTTCGTGTTCTCCGATGAAAAAGTGGTGAAGAAGTCATATTTTATCTAAAGTTGTGATTTGCTAATACCTAAATAATATTCTCTATTCATATTTACACAATTTAGTGCAACATGCAACAGTGCTGTGTCGTTTGCAGAAATCGATCGTTTCAAGAGTAAGTAGGTCATAGTCGTAACATGATGAGGTTGTTTACAGTTTTAATAATAATATTATAAATAATATCCTTTCAATACGTATTTCCCTTCAATAAAACTTCTTTACCTATTATATTTTTTAAATCTGCGGAAGTGATCCTAGAGGTTAACCAACAATTGTTACATAAAATAGGTACAATATTTTACATTTTCCCTTCTACACATACCCGCCTCTGTTGCCCAGGGTTGGCATGTTTAAAACAAAATATTTTAAAAACATTTTTTAAAACATCGTATCATGTTTTAAACAAATGTTTAAAACATACTTAATACACAATGTGATATTTTAAGCAACTGTTTAAAACACAGTTTAAAATATACCATTTAAAACACTGTTTTAAACAAAAAAAAACTGTTTAAAACAAAAACAAAACAGTTTTTTTTCCAACCCTGCTGTTGGATGTGATGTTCATCTATCCATTTAAATGGACATATAATGTGACTATGTTAGAAGCAAATAAGGTGTATGAAGAAAATATAGCCATTATGTATCTAGATATAAGTTCCTTAATCGGAGACCCCGATTATATTGTACATAATCCATCCAATTTAAAAACTTTATTAGGCGAAAAGGAAATAATATATAGAGTAACAATACCTTCTTTTTTAGAATTTCAAAGTGACCATAATATATTGAATTCCTTTTATTTAACTTTCACGAATATTTCGATGGTATTTTTGGCCTTAAAGATCTTATCGCCATGAACCTCTCTATAGACTTTCAGAACCAGTGTTTAGTAAACAAGACCATAAAAACTCCATTCTTTTATCGGCAACTCTTCGAAAACACTTTTAGTTTCGAAATACCAGCCCTCGAAACGCTTATCAAAGACTTTCCTGTAAACATTCCTAATGGTGAGATTATCATACCGCAGGGCACCATAAACGACTTGTTTATTCCGGAAACCTCATTGCAAGCCCATAACTATCGAGCTTATTTTGAAATATACAATCACACTTGAAAAACAATTTCTGTTTCATTATCAGAACCGTTTCCTGTTATTCCAGTAGCTAATGAGTTTGAAATTTATAACATGATATTTGTGAACAACAACAAGACCACCCTAATACTGATATAACACAGCTAATACGCACGGACCACGTGAATACAGAAGAGAAGTCTGCTATTTCTAAATTATGTCGTGAATTTAAAGATATCTTTCATAACGGAAATAATAAATTAACTTTTACAAATGAAGTTAAACATGACATTAAGACACATGATGAAATACCCATTCATACAAAATCGTATAGATTCCCGCATGTACACAAACCTGAAGTCGAACGCCAAATTAATAAGATGCTTAATGACGGTATTATCAGACCTTCAAGTTCGCCATGGTCCAGTCCCATATGGATTGTAGCAAAGAAACTAGACGCAAGTGGCAAGCGCAAATGGCGTATAGTAGTGGACTATCGCAAATTAAATGAGAAAACTATTGATGATCGGTATCCATTACCAAATATTAATGACATATTAGATAAATTAGGCAAATGCAATTATTTTACGACACTTAACCTCGCATCAGGATTTCACCAGATCGAAATGAGTGCAAATTCAATTCAAAAAACAGCATTTAATGTAGAAAACGGGCATTACGAATACGTTCGCATGCCGTTCGGATTAAAAAGAATTACAAGGAAAAATTTGTTTGGCATACATGGATGATATATTTAGCACATTTCTTGAAGAACATATAACCAACTTAAAACGAGTGTTTTCAAAATTACGTGAGTCTCGACTTAAAATACAGTTAGATAAATCCGAATTCTTAAGAAAGGACGTAGGGCACGTTATAACTTCTGACGGAATAAAACCAAATCCAAACAAAATAAAAGCCATCAGCAAATTCCCTATACCGCGAACAGCAAAAGAAATAAAATCATTTCTCGGACTTTTAGGATATTACAGACGTTTCATAAAGAACTTTGCGCACATTACAAAACCTTTTACACAATGTTTAAAGACAGGTGAAAAGATAACACATTCGCCTCAGTTCATCGAAGCTTTTGAAAAATGTAAATCGATTTTAACGAATAATCCTATATTGCAATATCCTGATTTCGAAAAGCCTTTTAAACTAACTACTGACGCGAGCAATATAGCTATAGGAGCAGTACTTTCGCAAGCACCAATTGGCAGCGATTTGCCAATTGCTTACGCTTCGCGCACATTGAACCCAGCTGAGCAAAACTACTCCACAATTGAAGGAGAACTTTTGGCCATAGTCAATTTTACGAAATACTTTAGACCGTATCTATTTGGACGAAAATTTAAAATAATAACGGATCACAAACCACTCCAGTGGCTATTTAACCTCAAAGAATCAAACTCGCAACTTGTAAGATGGCGCCTCAAACTCGAAGAGTATGAGTACGAAATCCATTACAAAAAAGGTAAAAACAACACGAATGCAGACGCATTATCACGCATAGAAATCAATGCAGGTGAAAATGAATCCATTTTCCCAAACTTGGACGACACCGAAAGAAACAAAGTAGTTGACTTCTTAGAATTTATACCAGACAACGACATAATCCCACCTACAGACGATACATCCACCCCAGCAGATAACGCTATTAAAATCTTACAAGATATTGTTCTTAATTTACACCTCAGCCAATCACATGACAAAAAAATATCTGATAACGATACACAACACTCGTCTCACGAGGCTTTAGAGATGTAAAAAATATTTTACACACCAAAGGATACCAGGTTTTAATGCCGGCGCTTAAAGGAAACAGGAAACAGTTGACAACTGCTGAAGCCAATATGTTCCGTTTTGTCACAAAATTGCGTTGGCCAGTGGAGGCTGTTCACGGTATGTTAAAGGAGAAATACCAACTTTTGCAGGGTGTCTTGGACAATAAAATGTTGCCAAAAATCGGAGTCTACTTTAGAATAGCTTCGTTTCTGCATAATAGATATGGTAAACGTCTAACGTCTGACGAGGAGATTCTAGACGACATTGTAAATCAAATGGAATCACAGCAGTATGTAACTGAAAATTCGCTAGCATACGAAGTGGAACAAAACGGGTGGTTACGTAAAAAACTTTCCTTCGAGAGTCTTTCCTCTAATGACTTACTGGACTTTACTGAGATGACCGAAAAAGATTTAAAGATTTTTTTCACTGGTTCATACCAGTATAAGCAATCAATTTCATACTTAGCAGAGATAATAAACAAAGATGGAACGCTCAATAACTCAATATGTGAAACAACATTCCAACATATTAAAAATTCAAGTTCATTCACGTCATATCAATAAAAAAGTTTATCGTTGTTTTATTGACTACATTCCCAACAGTGTCGGTAGTTCTGGTGTTGCAAGACATTTTTGTTAATGTGCAAATGGAAAGAGAACTGTTGGGTGTTGTTCTCACGTAGCCACTGTAATATATTACTTTTCATATGGACGGTATCTATCGAAAATTCCAAAACCAGCAGAAACTCTCAGCTATTTGTTCCGAAATGATGGTGTAAATGCAGTGATTATGGATGACAGCGATGAAGATTAATTTTACAGTGCCATATTTCTTATGGCATAATGTCCTGTGGTTGCACAACTTTGTTGAACTTCGGTATGTACTTAAACTTTAATATGCCATTTAGTAAGCCACAGTATTCTTGTTAGTACCGGTATACCTACTGTATTTTGAAGTTTTGATAAGTTCCATTTTTGAAATAAATATAACTATATGTATATTAATAGTTTATGCATCGCAAGTTAATGGCAGCATCAATGTTGTAAATATATTTTTTTTTAACTATGACGTAATCTTTCGAAGCAACTGAGAAAAAAATATATTATATAGTAAGAAAGGGTATTGTATAAAAAAAATCATCGTGGCCATTATATTTTGTTTAATTGATTTGCAGTATAGCCATAACATATATTTTTTTCAAGGCAATCGAAAGCGCCGTTTTGAAGGAAAAAAATATTCATGAAATATTTTTGCCCCCATCTACCTCCTAAACAAGACCTTATTTCTGGCTGATCTTTTGGAAAATTATATAGTCTAATGAGTTCTAACTAATACAAAATTTTCAACCAAAACAGTGCGGGGGCATCTTTACATTGCTTACCCGGCTATGCACTTTTAATGAAAAAGTTATCGACAAGTTTGCTGATAAGGACAGGCGTATCCCATTAATGCTTAAAAAAATACGCTAAGGTATGTGGTATTTTCTTCAAATTTCGTAATTTTTCCTTGTGCAGAACACCCAACTATCTTGTGCACGAGCCGCCACTGTCAAGGACATTAACATAAGAACTCCAAGATTTTAACTAAGCCAGAACAGAAATTATTTGAAACAATAGGTCAATTCTTTTCATCTACACTATCTGCACCAGTGCAAATGTATCTCTTTTCTAAGATTCACTTGACATGCGCAATTTACGTATCGATGGCGTTATTCGTGTTGATGCTTGTTAGTATTCGCTAGCTCGTCGTAGAGGAAAGACGTTTTATTTGTTTATGCTTTTTATATGGTATGAATGTGCTATGTCAGCAAATATAAGTGTGTAATCCCAAACAACTGACCGATGAGGAGTTGGAGGAGTTTCTTAATCTGGATGATGTTGAAATCGACTTAGAGAGTGAAGTCAGTGATTGTGAGCCAGAAATAATAGAAGATGAAGATAACATTGTCACAATGGAAAATATCGGACCGGACATTAGTGTTTCTGAACAACTGACTCAACTTTGGAAGGAAGTGATTTATATTACCAGACTAAGGCTAATATAAATTGGAATAAATTACCATTTAGATCCACTCGTCGCAGAAATGAAAATATTATAAAAAAAAAGAAACCAGGACTAAATCAATATAGCTGCAACATTTCCTCAGAATTGGATGCATTTCAACTATTTTTGACTGATGAAATACTAGACATTATTGTTTTACACACTAACAATAAAGCAGAACAGGTAAAATATTGTTTTACTTTTTTTATTTTATATTCTTATGTATTTGTAGATATTCACAAAATGGGATCACAATAATCCAGATAAAAAAGGGTGCCTTACATGCTTCAAAACAACCACACAATAACGCTGTGGTGTTCTAAAAAAGGTTACACACGGCCCATTATTGCCGCAACAATGTCTCGTACACGTTTTCAGGCCATAACGTCATTTCTTCGGTTTGATGATCTAAATTCAAGGGAGGCTAGGAAAGCAACCGATAAGTTAGCACCAATTAGAGAAATATTCGATCTATTCATAGAAGATTTTAAAAAGTCCTACAATCCTGGAAGCCATATTACAGTGGACGAGCAACTTGTATCATTTAGAAGTCGTGTTCATTTAGGGTATACATGAAGAACAAACCTGATAAGTATGGGTTGAAAATTTGGGCTGCAGCGGACAGTAAAAATGCATACTCTGAATATGCAACCATATTTGGGAAAAAGAAACAATAAAAGGGAAAAGAATCAAGGAGAAAGGGTTGTTCTAGACCTTGTAGGTTCAATAGGATCTGGATACGGCATTACAACTGAGTACACGAGTTTACCGTTAGCTGAAAATTTGTTGGAAAAAGGAATAACACTTTGTGGAACATTGCATAAAAACAAGCCATATACTCCCCAAGAATTATTACCGAAACTTTACAAACCCACTCTTTCTAGCATGTTTGCCTTCAAAAAGCGACACACGATGGCGTCTTATGTTCCAAGTAAATCAAAGGCAGTCCTACTGTTGTCTACAGAGCATCACGATGATGCAGTTTCAGGAGAGGATACAAATTTTAAGCCAGATATAATACTCCATTATAACAAAACAAAAGTTGTTGTTATTCAGTAGTATACAAGGCGCAAACAAAGTGTGAAAATTCACGAATTATATCAGAGATTTATCAAATTGCAGTGGTACTTAGACTGATTTTTGCTAATAATTTTAACAGTTGGTTTTCAGCTGTGATATATATAATTTAATAGTGTTAAGAGTTAGGGTTTAATTTATAATAATTTAATAGAATTTACTACCATATATATACCTTATATTTTTAGAGTTCAGATAATTTAATCATAATACTATAATTTTTAATACTAATTTAAGTAAATTTAAAAATATTTCTATAAACTTATTAGTCTTGGTTATTAATCGATTAATACTTTTTATTAATATTGATATGTGGTGCTAATGTTACTGGTATTGAACTTAGTGGTTGAAAACAATAAATATACCATTACTATCAGGAGGTTCAAATCTATTATTACTAGTGAGACACAATTAGTATATTTGACAGAAAGTGATACAGTTTGTAAGTGTCAATTGAAAGACAATCATATAGTCTTTATATTCCATACTAACAAATTGTACTCACCATTTGATACAACAGACAATCCAAACAAGTTAGACGCTTTAACATCTCTTTTGACTAAACTTGATACTATTTGCAATAGAAAAGACTACAAAGTTTTAACAAAAGAGATAAACAATGTCTTCAATTAGAATAAGTGAAGCAGATATTCTTGATAGGAATGTCAACATAACACAGACTTGGGCTGCTGATTTTTTGAAGGAATCAGGTGGAGCAAAGATGAAGAACAATTCAGTAGTATTGTCTGAATTGGCTGAAGAATGGGAAGAATATGATACCACACTTGCTCCAGTACTTGACAGAGATGGTACCATGCGTATTGACGGATCTATAGAGTATGATGTTAAAAAAGCTCCTACTCCTTTATTAGCATTTAGTTCATACATGGTCTCTGGGTATTTTAAAAATGTCAAGAAAAGCTTAACATCTGCAGCCAAAATAACTATTAACATGGTTAAAAGCAAAGAAGATAATACTTCTATAGGTAGGAAAGTTTCTTTCTACTCTCTAAAAGGCATCAATAAGAATGTTGATGTAAGTAAATTACAGACTGATAACGATTATGTACAAGCATCGACTCTGGTGTTGAACATGATGGTAGAGACAATGAGGAGACAAGAAAAGACTGCTATGACTCCTGTTGCAAGAGTCACATTAACTGATGAAAATTTGTCAGCACTTGCAGACTATTTGGAAACTACTAATTTCCCATTAGTTAGAACTATGGGAGGAGACAAATATGCATTGGCAACAAGAATGGCAAATACTAATTGCTCAAAGAAGGCATATCAATTTGTAGATGTAACACTTACTTATGATGCAAACTTGGCAGCTGCATGCCTGATCTCACAAAGTGTGGCTAAAAATTCTGAACCAAGCACTATTAGTGTGACTAACTCAATTTTAAAGAAATTGGCAAAGACTGCAGGATCTCTAAAACCTGAACAAATACTAGAGTATTTAAATTTTACCAGCATCGGAGGAGCTGAAGTAGATTCTATTGAAATTTTAAAAACATTTAAATCTAACAAGAAAACCAAAATGCTTGCTGATCTACAAGCTAAAGTCGTATCTGCTTATGCTATTCAACCACAAGACAGTAGTTCTTCCGCACAGCAACAGGGAGATTGACTAGATAATAAGGTAAATAGGGGCAGGACTTATTCTAGTCATTCGGATACTGCTTCTAGCAAGTCTGATATGTCTGATACCATAAATGAGACATTAGAAGACTATCTTAAATTATAATTGAATAAGTATTATTTAAAAGGCGCTGTAGATACTACCGATAAAATGGTCAGAGTATTCAGCCCATAGGATCACTAACTAGTAGGGTGGAGCGCTGCCATAGAGAGAAAGTGAACTTGCGATTTTCACTTACGGGGGGTCAAATATTGATGCTCTTTTACTATACAAACACAATGTTTTCTTGTTTTTTAATTTACTTTTCGATTTCAACTGCCCCAAGTTCATTGAACTTTTCTAAAAATTAAAATTAATTATAAATTTCGATAGCCTATGTTGGGTTCATTTGCAGCTAAATAACTGTTGTTTTTGATTATTTTTTAATTTTTGTAATTTTTAAACATAAATTACAACAGTTTTAGTTGTTATGAACGTTCTTGTAACCATAATACTATCGGCTAATCTGTTCAAGTGTTGAAATTTCGTGCAATCATACCCCACCACCGCACAGTTACATAGTGCTCGTTCATCGTTCATGCTGCTCAGTATTGTTGTGACGCTGTTATTGAGACGGTGTTTATTACGTTATATTCGCATAGTTAATAAATAATAGTTATGGCATTGCGTAGAAGTGAAGTAACTTGTCCAATATTTGGCTCGGGGAGTGAAATTTCACAAAATATGTTACCTACGTACGAAAATGTTATGAAACTGTTCATTTTCGCCTCGCAAGATTATAAAAAACATTACAATAACTGTGTGCGGAAATCCAGTATAATTGTGGCTGAAAAAGTAGAAGTCTGGCGCAGAGCTTCAATACCAATCGTAGAACACAAAACAATTTTGGCTCGAATTATTGCTTACCACGCTAAGTACAGAACATTATTAAAACCGTATAAAAGCAGAAAGGATGAAGAGAGTTACAAGGAAAAACTGCTGAAGTTTAATGATGAAAGCAAGAAATTTTTCGATATTGCTACTTGCAATGTTTAACGTTCGAAGATTGTAATTGTCCCAGAAATCGAAAGACACCAATACTAGAACGAGATTTTTTAATAGACCAACGTACTCATCGTAAAATGAAAATAGGTTCTCTAGATCGGGAGGCGACAAAGGAAATGGAAAAAACAATGTTGAGAATACACTAGCGAAAAGAATATGAAAAAAGAGCCTTGCTCTCTAAGTCCGAAATCAAATCCTAGTAAAATTTACCAAGAAAAGACGCCATCGAATGTTAAAAAAATTGAGCCCATGGATGAAAAGTCGGATATCGTAGATCAAGTCTCTCAATCGCAGTCAACATCTTCAGAATATTCACTCACAATGACTAAGATTAAATTTCCTGTTGTTTCCAGAACTTTAGACCGTTATGGGATTTCGGATCGCGCTGGAGCTGCAATTGTATCCGCTGCTTTTGAAGACATTGGTTTGATTACTGAAACTGATTCAACGCGAGTTATAGATCGAAGTAGAGTTCGCCGAACTCGATCTAGAGCTAGGACTGCGGTGGTAAAAGAACCTATAAGTGTGGCCCAAGAAATCATTAGATTATTTTACGATGGTAGGAAAGACAAAACTCTGGTGTACGAAGATAATCGTCGAAGGGTAGTTTATGATGAGCATATAACAATACTGAAAGAACCAGATTCTAATTACCTAGAACATATTTCCCTGACAGCTGGTAAAGCTAGAACGATTTGCAGAGATATTCTAGCATTGCCGTCCTCCAAGTCGATTGATACAAATAATATTTTAGCTGTTGGTTGTGATGGAACTGCCGTTAATATGGGACCCAAAGGTGGTGTTATTTGGTTATTGGAAGGCAAGTTTGGACGTCCACTTCAATGGCTCGTATGCATTTTGCATGGCAATGAACTGCCATTGCGCCACCTTTTTCAACATCTCAATGGAACTACAACTGGACCAAACAGCTTCAAAGGGCCAAATGGAAAAGCACTTCCTAACTGTGTACTCTTGCCGATTGTTAGTTTTCGCTCAGTTCAATGTAAGTTACCTGAAATTTCCAAATCTAAACAAGAATTAAGCACAGATCAACTTTATTTACTTGAAATATGCCAATCTATTAACAATGGATCCGTTGACCAAAATCTTGCGAAAAGAAATCCCGCTAACAACGGCTAACAGACTGTTAAGACCCACCAAGAACTATTATTTAATTAAAATGTAGCGGCAACCCCGCGAAGAAGCCGACTGCGCAAGACAGCGGGTAGAGCTCTTGTTTTTCAGTAGTAGCAGTTAAGTTACCAGTATAAGAAGTCGTATTATTGTAATGCTTCAATTATTCTCAAAATACTTTTTCATGCACATGTGTGCATATCTAAATCTTAGTACTGTTCATAGTGACAAGCTCAGTGTGTTATTTATATCATTGCCAGTGATCAGTAAAATTCATCAAGCCACCAGAAAAGTTAAATACAACAGGGAAATCGGTGAAAATCATCGACCCCAACACAGACTATTAAGATTATATGTCTCAACTGAAACAGGGTCAGAAAATTTAACGATCCTCGTTACATTTATTTTAACAGTTTATGCTCCAATGTGGTTTAAAATTAAAGTCAAGTCTTTTTGTATTTACGGTGCGAAACATTTGTTTGATACAATAAAACTATCACGCTATTTGCCAGACAATCTTAAATCTGTTATTGATCCAGTCATACAGAGAAATGCATTTTTTGGGCATTCAGAAAATGTACTATTAGCAATGTTGGCCGATAATAGAGAGCACATTAGAAAACTTGCACTCCATAGAATATTGAAAATTAGAAGAGCGGCGTCGCGCTCTGGTGCAATATTGCGTATTTTCGAAGTACCTACTATAAATCTGAATGCTGCCCTACAAACAAACAACATGAAGGGCCAACCTACAAAGGTTGGCCCTTCAGCGGGCCATCACTGGGCCAGAAATGAAACTTCTGGCCCAGTGATGGCCCGCTAATTGGCCGATCTTCGGTGTTTCTTGGGTGATGATTACATTAATTTGATAGACTGGAAAAATATAACGGAGCCTCCACTTACAAAAAATATAACCACTGAGATTATTTGTCAGGCCATCGCAAAGCCACAGATTATCCAAAATGAAATTTTAGAAAACATTAAAAACTTACTATGCCACACTCAGGCTACTGAAAGATGTGTTAAGTTGGTTACCGAATCGAGTTCTGCTGTATGTGGACCAATTAGAAGAGAAGGGTTTATCAAAAATAAACTTCAATCATGTCTTTTCATGCCAAAATTCAATACCAAGAAAGAGTATCGTTCAAAATAACTTTATATTTCTTAATTAGTTTTGGATTTTTATTAATAAATAAAATACTCGGAAAATTGACTGTTTTATTGTTTTATTTCTCCCCTTCAATTATTAGTAGTCTCAATAGTGAAAAGTAAATCCAAAGTAGTAATGCTGAGCTGATTAGTAAAATTCTATTGTTTTCTTTCAATTTTGAACTTTTAATATACTGAAAGCATCCATTAAGTTTCAATCATACCGGGGCAGTTCTAAGATTAAAAGTACCGAAAAGTGTCCATTAGGTTTTTGATTCGTATCCTGGAGAAGCATGGATCCCAAACCCCGCGTAAACGAAATTTGAAAAAAAATTTTTTGAAAATTTCGAAATTTCAATAGGGCTGGGGCAGTTTAAAGACTCAAAATACCGAAAAGTGTCCATTAAATTTTTGATTAGTATCCTAGCGAAGCATTGATTCCGCATCCCGCCTAATTGAACTTTGAAATAAAAAAAATACGCTCCACCCTACTAACCAGTGGCCGATGGTAATGTTTGGTCAATTATTAGATGTTGCCGGCATAAATTCGTTCATTTTATGGGGTCTGAAATTCCCGAAAGAAAGATCAAGTAGTAAAGATTGCATTAGAAAATTTTTGCTTGCACTGGGAGAATCGCTGATCAAAGGCAATGCGGTCAGAAGATTTGAAACAGAAAAAACAATGCACAAAACTATTAGAAACTATATTCTTGATATTTTTCCAGAGTTGGAGGATAGAAATACAGAGCATCAACTAGAGCGACGTACACCTGATCGGTGCTATTTATGCGACAGGAAAAGGGATCGAGAATGCAGGCAAATCTGTTGCCACTGCAAACGTTATGTATGTGCTTCCCATTCTGGAAAACAAATTATCTGCCAAAAATGTGAGCAGCATCGTAATTCTGAAGACTAGATTTCTCATATTTTTAGTCTTACTTTTTGAGTTTAAGTTTTCATGTTTTAATGATTTGCAGACAATCATTATAACATATTATAGTTCATAGGATTTTATGTCACATACTATTTTGAATAAATATTTTGTTTTATAGCACCAGTAATGGTAAAGACTCCAATAATGGTCACCTATTTATTACAAAATTCCAAACAAGAAATTTATTAAGAATAATAACCATTTAGCACCACCTATTGGCAGCCCATATTGTTAGTTACCTCTTATAACTTTAAAAAAATGTATGCAGGTAGCGCTGACCGCGCTGTCATATTTTATTTAAGTGTCAGTAAAGTTTTATACCTCAGCTTACTGTGATCTTGTAGTTTTATTAAGGTAAGTGTTTTATTGACTTAATACTTTTAAAGTTAAATTTAAAACACTATTATAAATTACAATTTACAATTATAACTGATTGTTATAGTCATCATATTTTACGTTTGTTTTAACAAAATTTCATAAAAGTTTATATTTAAGAGGGGGGTGACAACTACTGGACCTGGATTTTTCTAAAAACTAGTAATAGGCGTCTGAAAATAAGGAGTACGCCACCTGGTGGTATATAGTCAAACTAATTATGGGCTTTTCTGTCATTTTCTCTTTAGTGTACGATGATATCAACAATAAGTAAATAATGATAAACTGAGATGCTAAGTTATTAAAAATATGATAACGTTTAAAAGGGCTACACAAGATACAATTTGCTGGAGCCAACCTAGTCGGTATCCTTTGTAGATTGCAGGGACAATTCGTGAAAGTTGAGTTGGCACGACAATGTTCAAAGCATACCCTCTTCAATGTAGACACCTTTAACCAGGCATTGAGGGGGGAAAATCTGGTGCAAATAACCGTGGCCCGAGTAGCAATAATAATGGCCTGAACAATCACACATTGTAAGTGAAATTTTTGAAATAAGTAAATATATGCAATTTCAGTAATTTACAAAAGTAATATATACTATTGCACCAAGCACTATTATATTTTACCCCTGAATATTTCTATCTCATATTTTACAAAATACTGTTTCATTTATTTTACTTAAAGAATTAATAAATATCTTTTCAGTTACCTATATTCAAAGTACCACTAATTTCATGGGTATTTGATCTGACACTTGTTTGTAAACATAGAGCATACACATTTATTAAGTTTTGTGTTGAATATGGATTGTACCACACAAAATAATATGTCCTGCATTTAAAACATATTCCCCTTTATACACACACTTAGAATTTTTACTTTTTAGTGCTTCCCAAATGTTCCATACATTGCAAATTGCAATATGCTTAACATAAATGTCACTCATCATATTTCCCGAAAAAAAAAGTGATTTAAACTACATAACTGTACATAAATTTAAAGAAATATTTAAGTTTATTAATATTTAACTAGCCGTCTGCCCGTTTATGTCGAAGAAATTACTTTTCAAGGGAAAAACTAGATAACCTAAAAAATATGAATTTTGCTGAATAATGCCATTAACATCTTGTAAATCACTTACAACAAAATCTTGCAAACCTTTAGGTCATATATTATTAATGTTATTATTTTTAACGCTAAGAATAACAATAAACAGAAAAAAATCGACATAAGTATTCACCAAATAAATAAACAAACGGCCTATAATTAGTTCACGAGTTCTCCACTTTGGCGCTGGCATCTTAAATTCAGACGCCTATTGTCACCATATGACAATTACTGGGATTTCATAATAAGTTGAGATTTCAAAGCCATTTGACTATAGTTAGATAGTATATAATTTTGTTAACTACATATTCAAATTTAATTTTTCTTTCATGAAAGGAACCAATAGATGTCACCATTTATAATTAAGGTGACCATTACTGGATCAGAAATGACAACAATAGGGTTTTTATTTTTCAGTGCTGAAAATGGCTAAAACAAAAACCTTTTTTAAATATACGGAAAATGAAATGAATAGCGCTGTCCTCGCAGTAAAAAATGGAATGAGTTATTTGGCAGCAAGTAAAAAATTTAATGTTCCACGCATGACTTTAAGGAATAAAGTTACGGGGAAATCACCGATGAGGAGAAAAATGGGACCAAAAACAATCTTAACTGAAAACTGAACTGAAGAAAATGCACTGGTTAACTGGATACAATCAATATCAAGACTAGGCTTTCCACCTATACGAGATGATGTATTAATAACAGTAAAAATAATTATTACAGCATCACATAGAGATACTCCTTTTACAAATTGTAAGCCAGGAAGGAAATGGCTGAAATTATTTTTAACAAGGCACCAATCTCGGTTAAGTATGCGAATTCCAGAAACACTGACAGATAGAAGGGCAAACGTGACAGAAGAGCAATTAAGAAATTGGTTTAAGGAAGTTGAAACTCACCTTACTGAAGAAAAAAATATCGAGGTATTGAAATTTCCGAACAGAATTTTCAATTGTGATGAGGCCGCGTTCCAGTTGTGCCCAAAATCTGGCAAGGTTATTGCTCCTAGAGGGGAAAAAAATGTATACGATTTAGTAAAAGGATCTGACACGGAATCATTAACTGTATTACTAATGGTTCGTGCAGATGGTACTGTATTACCGCCCTTTATTGTCTTCCCATATACTAGATTACCAGGAAATGTTGTTCAAAATGTTCCTGATTCATGGGGGATTGGTAAAACCGAAAATGGCTGGATGACCGGGGAGTCATTTTATGAATATATTTCTAATGTTTTTTATCCATGGTTGGTAAAAAATCAAACCGAATTTCCAGTCGTATTGTTTATCAATGGCCACACATCGCATTTAACAATGCACTTAAGTGAATTTTGTTCAAGTCGTAAAATTATACTGGTTGCATTATTTCCAAACTCAACACACATTTTACAACCATGTGATGTGAGTATTTTCAAGCCATTAAAAGGTGAATGGAAAAAAAAGGTTCATAACTGAAAATTTGATCACGGATTTGAAGTGCTAAACAAGGCAACATTTCCACTGCTGTTTAAAGATGTTGTGAAAAAATAACCTCGGACTGTGTCATCAATGGCTTTAAGAAATGCGGATTATATCCTTGGTCGGCAGATAGTGTTGATTATAGCAAATGTATAAAAATGTCAAGTAAACAAGCCAGCGAAGTCTCAACAAAAAAATGCAAGGAATTACCACTTACCCACTTACAATTTTTAGAAAAAGTGATTGATTCAGCAACACTAAGTTTAAAGAAAATGAAAAAAATAATCATGGAATTTGGAATGGACAAGAATCATCTTTAGATTTATATTCAGTGTGGCAGAAATTCAAAGATGAAGATAAAGAAAGAGAAAAAGTTAGTCAGAATAAAGCAAATAATGACATAAGCCATGTAACAGCAGAAGACACAGACAATTTACCCTCTTGTTCATATACATTAGCAACCCCTGAAAGACCAAAACTTGGGCAGCCAGAAATTAATGAGATTTCTGCTGGTAATAAAAGTCAGTGTCGTATATTGACACCAACTATCGATCACAATAAAACACCAGAACTTGAGCCTAAACAAAATAGCACAGTTATATATAATGAGGATTCCAATTCAAGCTTTGGGTCCCCATTCAAAAAAGCACTATTTTGGCCGGAAAAGGAAAAGCAAGCATCCAAAACCAAGAGAAAATATGAGAAGATTCCATCAGTAGTTACGTCTAAAGAATGGAAAAAGTACTTTACCAAGAAAGAAAATGAGAAAATTCAAAAAGAGAAGGGAAAGCAAGAAAGACAAGAAGCTAGAGAACAGAAGAAGCTCCAAAAAGAACAGGAACGCTTGAAAAAAAAAATAAAACAAAAAATAAAAAAGACTTTGAAGAGAGTGATAGTGATTCAGAGGAATCAATCCAATATCAGGACAAATCTTCAGATGATGATGTTGAAACATTCTCTGACATGGAAGAAAATAAAGAAAATCATGAAGAAGAAATATCAATAGAAAGAACAGAAATCCATTTATGCCTTGAGAGTTATTTTGCGATATACTACGAGGAACAATTTTACATAGGAAGAATTACAAAAATTGAAGGAGAAAGGGTTAAGTTTCTGAAAGAAACTACAAAAAATTCATTTGTCTGGCCAACAAAGCAGGATTTAGATTTTGTATTAAAAATATACATATTTTATGGTCCTCTTAAATTGCACGGTACTGGACCCTTTTATCTTGACAACACTGTTTTGAAAAAAATTAGAACAGCTTATCGATTACTAAAATCTAGCAAAAAATATTCTGTTTGATCATTTTTAAGTAAAAATATATTTTAAATTATGTTCAAATATTTATATAAAAATAAACTATTTGTATG
Organism: Rutpela maculata; assembly: GCA_936432065.2. Classification (NCBI taxonomy): domain Eukaryota; kingdom Metazoa; phylum Arthropoda; class Insecta; order Coleoptera; family Cerambycidae; genus Rutpela; species Rutpela maculata. The sequence continues at coordinate 101,588,299 of OW386292.2, forward strand.
TGTTCAAAATCTTTTAATTGAAAAATTCCTCTTTTTTTAAATACTGACCATTACTGGTTTACTGAAGTGCCAACTACTAGATATTTTTTATTTTTGGAGTGACAACCATTGGATTTCACTATGTTAGACAAAAAAAATACATATTAAAAAGAAAAAAAAGGAATCTGTCAATCTAGCTCATAGGGGATTAATAATAATTTTCTTCACTTTCAAACAGGTTTTTATTTTTTTTTTAACTCTCGTAGATTAAAAGTTATGATAATATAAAGAAAATACAAACTCTTATAGTGACCATTACCGGTACCTTTACCCTATTCGCTTTTTGTTTTCTTAAATAAATAAATGTGATAAAGTAGGAATGTAAATTTTTGTACTTTTACTTGCTTGAGGTACAAATGTACCCCGCACAGTATTTCGTGTATTTTTTTAACACGGTACGAGTAAGGTTAAACTACGCAATTCTAAACAATATGATGGCCATTGTTTCAGCAGGTCATCTGTATCAGTGTTAACTGATACCAGAGTTGATATTTTAACTATAAAGGAGCATAGAGATTAGGGTGGTCCTTATTTTTCAACTTTCAATTTTTTTTCTGGACACCCCCTGAAATGATGACACTTGATAAGAAAGGAAAGTACGAAAAATCTCAGTCAGATCAGACAAAGAGAACATGTGCTGCAAAGCACTTGAAAATCTTAAAATTTCGATTTTGTTTTCTATTTCTAAAGCCGACCCTGTTGTCACCGTCGTGCATCTACCATCTCGGTGACTCAGTTGGCTTTGTGCGGTCAGGTAGGAAGCGTCGCTTTATCAACAAAGTTAAGAAAAAATCGTTCATTCTACAGAATGGATACTAGAAAACGTGATACAATTTACTTAATAAAACATGATGACAGTCAGATTGTTGGTGCTAAATTGCCATCAAATAGACAGGTGATGAAAGTGCTTTTTTACAATTTACGTAAAGTAAAGTTGAATTTAAGATCCAGTGCACATTTGGTTGTAAAAGAAGTGGAAGTTTTTTGGGAGAAGGCAAGAATTCCTATAAGAAAATTTCAGCACTGTGTGGAAAAATTAGAGGCACTTTACAATGAATGGAAAGTTTTACAAAAATCCAGTAAGCGAAGAAGTGAAGTACAAGTACAGATGATCTTTTCGACATCGCTCATGCTTCGGCTTTAGAAATAGTAAACCAGGTGGACAAACAATTTCTCATCAATCAAAGAAAAAAAGGACGACCGGGTGCTATGATTGGAGGAGACTATGTTCTACAGAAAAAGGAAAAGAAACATTTACTACGAGAAGAACAAGAATAACTAAGAAGACAACGGTACAAAGAAACGAAATCAATTAGTTGCAAGTAATCCATTTACTCAACATTTCGTAAAAAAAACATCAATAATTATCTTTTCAATGCAAAACTTTTCATTTATTTTTTATTACAGCTCAGACAGTTTCACTAACCTCTTCAAGTAGTAGTGAAGAAAATGAGCGGAGATCTTTCGACGAGGAAAATGTGGCACAAGAACCTCAATCTGGTAGTCCCCAGAACCTGGTCCTAGTATTCAGTCCATGGAACTGGACGATGAACCAGGCCCGTCTAATCCACGGAAACTTAAGAGAAAACGAGCTAGTCAGGAGTTTATTACTACAAAACTTGTTGCAGCATTTGACAAGTGCAAAATAAGTGATAAAGAGTGCATATTTTAATCGCTACTGCCGAAGCACTACATCATGACATCAATGATTTGATTATTAATTGATCGTCCATTCGTCGCTGTCGTGAATGTCTGCGTAAAGAAAACGCTTCCAGACTTCGTCAAGCATTTAATGAAACGGAGATCAGTGCAGTTACTGTACATTGGGATGGAAAAATGCTTCCTGCATTAGTGAAAAAGAGCTGGTTGATAGACTTTCCATTATCATTACATACATAGGAGTAGAACAGCTACTGGGAGTTCCCCAATTAGCATCAGGAACCGGACGAGATCAGGCTCTTGCCGTATATAATACTTTGCAGGAGTGGAATCTGGCAGATAAGGTACAGGCACTCTGCTGCGATACAACAGCCTCGAATACAGGACGGTTAAAAGGAGCATGTATTCTACTCGAACAAGAACTAGGAAGAGACATTCTATACTTGCCATGTCGACGCCACATATATGAGCTTATTCTAAGAAGCGTGTTTGACATAAAACTTGAACAAAAATCTACTGGTCCAAATGTTCAGATTTTTAAACGTTTTCGACGATCATGGTCTAAATTTAATTTGCAGAATTTTAAAACGGGCATAGAGGATAAAATCGTGAATGAAAAACTGTCAATCTTGGCAGAGGACATAAAACAATTTGCTTTACAAAATATACAAAGACATCACCCAAGAGAAGATTATCGAGAATTTCTCGAACTCACTATTATTTTTCTTGGCGGCCTTCCTCCTAGAGGTATATAGTTTAGAATTCCAGGAGCTTTTCACCATGCTAGGTGGATGGCTAAAGCCATCTACTGCCTGAAGATTTTTCTTTTTCGCAAAGAATTCACTTTAACAACAGAAGAGGAAACTGGAATCCGTGATGTTTGTGTCTTTCTTGCAAGTATATATGTAAAGGCTTGGACTAACGCACCGAATCCGATTGAAGCTCCACGACAAGACTCTGAGTTTTTAAAAAATCTCGTTGAGTAATAATACGACTTACAAATTAGCCACGTTACTCTAGAGAAATTTTGTAATCATTTTTGGTATCTGGCACCAGAAAACGCCGCTCTAGCCTTTTTTGATGATAATGTTTCTGAACATACCAAAAAACAGATGATGTAAGCATTAAAGTGTAGGATACCTTAGATACGTCCCCATCTGGTGAAATTAAAAAGTTTACAATGTGCCAAATGTTAAAAATTACATAAACAAGGGACTCGAGCAGTTTATTCAGCCCTCATCAATGAATTTCTTTAAGAGATTCAACATTGAAACAAAATTTTTGGACAAGGACTCTTTGTCATGGAAAAACGATGATAACTACAATGCTGGTTTAGATATTGTAAGATGTTTGAAAGTCGTCAACGATTCTGCAGAAAGAGGGGTTAAATTGATGGAGGAATTTAATAATTTATTCACAAAAAATGAAAGTCAAAAGCAGTTTGTTTTACAAACAGTTTCAGACTACCGACGTAAATATTCAGACTCTAAAAAAACCACTTTATTAAAAGATTTTTGAAGATGCTATTTTCATTTACGTATTATTATTTACTTTATTGAAAAATTTTGTCTCATATTACAATTGTATGTGATTTTCAAATATAGGACACCTATTTGATTTCTTTTTATTTCAGCACTTCTGCGGCACATGTTCCCTTTATTTAATTGAACTCAGATTTTATATGAATTATTTTTTTATCAGGTAGAACAAATGTACGGGGTGTCCCAAAAAAAAACAATTTTTTTCCATACTAAGCTAAGGACCACCCTAACGGAGATGTAGATGTAGTGTGGTCAAATACAGCTGCTGAAGAATACAAAAGGAGTTGCGAATAAAATAGAATTGCTTCAAATATTCTGTGGAAATATGAATGCAAGGATTCATAACCAAGAGTGAGAATGAATTCAACTTCTTCATATTGTCGTCTGGTATCAATTTTACTAATTTCAAAGGATGTGTTAATATTTCATAAGTAGAGTGAAACGTATTATCTGACTATCAAAAACTACATCCTCCACGAAGAGTACGAGATCTTATTAAAGGCAACTACATTGTTATCTTCATTATTAATTGAATAAATTTTTATGATGATTTAGCATATTTTTTCCCAAGGCCTCAGCTCTTCCAGGTCAGTTTCTTCTGTGCGACTCAATAGATCCAATTTTTATTCTTCTGCGGATACCAACACCGAAATTGTGTCTGTATGACTTCTTGTTTGTACTATATACTAAGAAATATTTGCAAAAAATTCCCAAACTCTTATACTACACATGATGGTATAATGCCAAAAAGCATGTTTGGGAATGATTGCATAAAACATCGAATTAGTTACTTAATTGCTACGAATTCATCAAATCCATCAGATTCTATCATAAACAAAATTAAAATCAGTTATTTAGAAAGCAAGAACAATAGTTTTAAACAGTGGAAACCAGATACCAAGGACGTGTTTATTGTCAACAAGTTTCTTAACCATAAATTATACATACAAGAGAAATAAAATCCTGTCCGAATCAGATATTTCATCAGATATCGACAACAAAAATTGTTTCATCTCTTTTACCTGACACACCAAAAGTTAAATATGAATAAACATAGCTAGTATGAGAAATGATGTGCACAAAGAAAGGTAAATTATGTTACCAACGACAAGATTTTAGCATATTTTGAGCCATTATCAAAGATTCAGAAACCTTCTATCATGAGGCGTATTATTCGATGTTGAGGAGTGTTATATCCTTGAAAAGAAATGAGGATATCAGCAAATTTACACATTTAATGGCATTTTTAAAAAGAAAATACCAAGGACGCAACATAAGGAATTCAAAATTTTAACTAAGCAGAACATTGCGAAGCGTTTGCGAGAAGCTGACGACAAAGAAAGTTGAACTCTATTATTGGACTTGCAGGTCATGAAGATGAGAAATCGACAAAATTACTAGTACAATACATAACAAACGAAGGCCGGTGTTTTCAAATTGTAACTCCATTCATGAAGCAAAAAATTTCGAGAACTTTTTGTAGTACCAGGAGGTATAGAAAGGTATAAAATAAATTGAGTACAAATTATTCAAAACTACGTCAAGCTACTCCTTTGCACACTGATAATCGTTTCTTTGTGTTTTGCAAGAATGGTAAATGTTATCAGCAAACTGTGGGAATTAACACCTTAGGGGGTGTACCAAATAATATTGCTTTGTACCTTAAATGACTCAATCCTCAACAATACGCCGACCATTGCTTTAGCAGGTCATCTGCATCATTGTTAGCTGACATTAAAGTTGTTTTAATTGTGAGGATGCATTGGAGGGTGGATGTCAAATATAGTCGCTGAAGGATACAACACAAGAATTGCAAACAAAAGAGAATTGCTTCAAATTTTCTTGGTGAAAATATGAATGCGGCAATTCGTAACCAAGTGAGAATAAATTCAACTTCTTTAAACTTATGGTCATCTGGTATTAATTTTACTAATTGTTATTAATATTTTATAAGTAGAGTGAAACTGGTTATGTGGCTATCAAAAACTGCATCTTCCACAAAGAGTAGCAAATTTTACCAAGGACAACTACATTTTGAATAACAAAATAATTTATATGATTATTTAATGTCTCCTAAGACCTCAGCTCTACAGGTTCGTGTTTTCCATGGGACTCGGATCCAATTTTTATTCTTCTGTGGATACCAACACCAAAATTGTTTCTGTATGACTTCTCATTTCTACTAAATACTAATTTACTTACCAAGAAACATTTGCAAATAAATTCCCAAACTCTTATGGCCATTATGAAATAAAGTAAAAAACATGTATAGGAACGATTGCAAACCTATATCAAAGTTACTTAATTGTCAGGAATTCCATGTTCTTAATTACAATGTCCATTAAAAATAATTAAATGTTAAATAAAACATTATGCCAACTACTCAGTTTAAGGAACAGCAAATGCTATATTTTTTAGAGCTACAAATGCTTTCTAGAGTAGTTAGCTATCAATGAAAAATAATTTTAATTGAAAAGCTACTTTTACAAAACACAATCATTTAAATTTAATTGAACTTAATTATTTCATCTATAATTTCAACTATTTTGCCTGCGTTGTGATGAGAACTACATCCACCTTGTTGCTTCTTAGCTTATCTTCTTTTGAAGAAGTAGGAGTAAGGAGTCACGTTTTTTGACGAATGTAAAACTAGTTTTCCTTTTCCCCATTACATTTTCAGAATTTAACTTTTTAGCTTGCTTATTTATAGTTTTAATTCTGGTATTATTTATTTTGCCAACTAAAGCCAAAATAGTACGGAGGAACCAATTCCTTTATAGCTGCAAACTCCTCCGGACGATGGAGGTAAATCTGAAAGAAAGTTTATAGAAAAGTTAGAAAATATAGCAAACATGTTTGGTTTATAAATTTTTTATTTAATATTATTATACTCTTCGCAAATATGAAAACGAAGAATATATTGCATTTGATCGGCATATTTCTAAAACCGTAAATATCGCTCGCAGACAAAAAATTCATATCATTGTGTTAGTGAACGAATTCTGAACAACTTTCAAAATGTCCGTCTGTTCGTCCCTCCGTCCGTCCGTCACGTTTCTTGTAAGCACGATAACTCAAAAAAGAAGAATCCGGTTGTATTGAAATTTGGACAATAAGTTAGTGTTAGCTAGAGGAAGATTGTTTTTGAACAAAATCGATCAGTAAATAAAAATGTTATTAATGATTTAAATTTGAAAAAAATGTTTGATTTTTTGTAATTGAATGGAAATCTATTAATATCTAAATATTTATATATTTTACAAATATACCTCTCATAATAATCCAGGCAACGGATACTCAAAAAAGGGTATAGAGGGAAATGTTAGGGACAGAAAATTTGACTTCGGAACTTTGTTTGGACTAGTCTGGAGATAAACATATCAAAAGTCTCCACTACTAGGTGGTGAGCGAGGGGGAGGGAGCACTTTAAAGTTCCATTTTTTTGTTTTTCGCTTATATCTCGGAAACTATGCGTCGTATGGAAAAAGGTAATCTATGCAAAATTAAACATAATTAAATTTTCTAGAAGAATGTTCATATTAATTTTTTTCCTATGTGTTATAGTTTACGAGATATTCGCCAGCCAAAATAGATAATTAAAAAACAAAGCGGTTTACCGTGGTCTACTAATAAATCACAGTCACAAAACAATCTTTACTTTACAACACTCGACATATTTACTAACGTAATATTTTGTCGAAATCTATGCACTTCCTTAAATATACAGTATGACTCACTTAAAATGAAGATGCCCTTACAACTTTTTTATTTTGTTTCCGATTTGAATCAAATTTTACTCTAGTATAGAACAAATTAGGATCTACTTATAACCACAAAAACATTCGCCTGCTACAAAGGCATAGCCTTCTGTGGTACCAAAATATGCTGAAAAAAAATAAAAACATTTTGAATGTTAAAAATTCTAAAAAATGCATCGGATCGGCGCCACAACCGTAAATACACCAAAATTTGATTTGGTTATGGATGGGGGATTTTTCATACATACGCTCATCTGGCAAAGGGGGTCCTCAGTTTCCGCTATTTGTGGTGGATACGTGAAATTCATCATTAATATGATTTTTAATCTTTTTCGGCATATTTTGGTACCACAGGTGGCTTTGCCTTTGTAGCAAGCGAATATTTTTCTGGTCATAAGTAGATCCTAATTTGTTCTATACTTGAGTAAAATTTGATTCAAATCGGAAACAAAAGAAAAAAGTTATAAGGGCGTCTTCATTTTAAGTGAGTCACACTGTATATGTAATGAAATGTATAGATTTTGACAAAAAATTACGTTAGTAAATACGTCGAGTGTTGTAAAATAAAGATTGTTTTATGACTGTGATTTATTAGCAGACCACGGTAAACCGCTTTGATAGAAATATTCAAGGTACCTAATACTTTTTTTTTTAATTATCTATTTTGGCTGGTGAATATCTCGTTAACTATAACACATAGGAAGAAAATGAATATAAACATTCTTGTAGGAAATTTAATTATGTTTAATTTTGCATAGATTACCTTTTTCCATACGACGCATAGTTTCCGAGATATAAGCGAAAACACACAAAAAATGGACCCCCCTCACCACCACTTTTGATATGTTCATCTCCAGACTAGTCCAAACAAAGTTCCGAAGTCAAATTTTCTATCCCTAAAATTTCCCTCTATAATCATTCATTGCCTGGTCTATAATGTAATATACAACAGTGAAAATATGATTTTAGATATTCTTGTAAGGTAAAAATTTACATTTTTTACGTTTAAGGTGGTGGTGTACGTGTGGTTCTTACGCTTTTGACTCGGAATCCAAGGGTCCCGGGTTCGAAACCCAAATGGGGTTTAGTATGTTTTTTTTAACTTTATTTTACACTGAATCTTTTACCAACTAAGTTCGTACTATAAAATTAAAAATGTCTAAAACTAACATTATGTACAAAAAACTGCGAAGAGTACCTATAGAATGTGTAACAATTAATAAAAAGTTCAGTGAACAGGCGAAGAGTACGTTTTTAGCTTGTTACTTTTGAAGTTGCTAAACAGAAAGCAGAAAAGAAGTTATTGCATATAAAAAAATAAAAACATACAAGGTAAATATTTCTAGGATAATTTAGTCGCGTTTTGGGACAATACAACAAACAGTAGATTTACGGCTAAGGTCTAACAGACCATGTAGTCGCTCGTCAATTGTGAGCAGAGCTCGTGAACGAGGAATGGGCTCAAACAGGTTTGTAAGAACGTTAATATTTTGTACGTAATAAATGTGCAAAAATGATACTGTCATACCTTGTCAATGTGATGATGCTAAAACTTGGTAGAATATACACAATTAACACTTAAGACACTAAAACTATTCATTTGTCGCAGCACAATAATAAAAGTTAATAAGTAAGAGCTGTTCTTATAAAAGTTGAGACTTCAAATTTTCACATTTATTGTCAAAAATACAAGAAAACAACCTTTCAATGTCCGCATAGTCCCGGAGCCAGTGACACTGAAAGCCCCGTCATAGTGGAATCGAAAAAATTTTTATGTGAATTGATAGTTAAAAATTATACGAATAAGCTTGGTATGCGTAGATTTAAAAAGCCGAAAAAATGTTTAAAAAAATTAATTATTATAAAAATGCAATGTTTTACTGTCATCGCGGATATTGATTATTTGTAGTGTATTCAATAGAAAATTTCGTACTCTTTCAGAAAAAAATTACGCAAACCACTATTTGGCCGGATGGGTCTGACTACCTATTTGTTTGGAGTGTGTGAAAGGGGATAAAATTTCTCCATTATCACGTGCAAACTTTTCTTTGTTCCTTTCGGTGTGATCTTTAAAAAGATCTTGGTATGCGGGCCCAAAAACTGCCGGAAGTATCCAGCATACCAGCTTCATTGCATGGTCTCGATTCACATCTACATACAAATAGGTATGCCAGACCCAACCGGCCAAATAAAGTGGTTTGCGTAATTTTTTTCTGAAAGAGTACGAAATTTTCTATCGAATACACTACAAATAATAAATATCCGTAATGACAGTAAAACATTATTGCATTTACAGTGATGCCACGAATAGTGTTTTCCGTAAATACCGAATACCGAATATTAGGTTAAGCAGAATGACTATTCGGCCGAATATTTACAGAATGGTTTGTATATGAAATATATTAGTTTGCGCTATTTCTCAGTAGATGGCTGAAGGAAGTATTGAAACTAAATCTCAGAAACATTAATCTGTGGATGTTTTGGTCATTTAGTTTGGTTATGTTATGTTGTTTTATATTCTAAGTCAGACGGTTGTAAACGTTACATTGTGTTAAGTTAAACTGAGAAAAATGAGTGAATTTAAATTATTTAAAACAAGAAGTGGGGTGTGGGGTTCATTTAAGTTGTGTGAAAAAGACAATAAGTATGCAATTTGCAATTTGTGTCATCTAAAAGTATCAAGGGGCGGTGTTGGAAAAAGTGCAACAACCACAGGACTACTAAATCACATTAAGAACAAACACCAGGAAAAATATAACGAATTAAAATGCAATCTGTCTGACATAAATCAAAAAATGCAAGTAAGTGTTAACACAGCTGTTATGAAGAGGAAAAGCAAAGGAAAACAAGTTACCCTGCCTAAGGTATTTGAAAATATAAAATAAATGGGATATCAATGACCCGCGAGCCCAAGAATTAACTCGTGCTATTGGTACTATGTTAGCTACCGATAATCAGCCTTACTCTATGGTTGTTGATAAGGGTTTTGTGAAAGTTATGCAAAAATCACAACCAAGATATAAAATTCCTGGAAGGACTTACTTTTCTCATAAAGTTATTCCTGATTTGTATAGTAAAGTAAGACAAGCTATAGAGAATGATATTAAGGAAGCCAATGATATTTCGATTACATCAGACAAATGAGAGTTTCACTGCACATTGGCTAACTGAGAACTTTGATAGGAAACATGCTGCATAAAACAGTCGACATTTCCCTGGAATACACTCAGGAGAGTCCATTTCAAACATGTTCGTAGAACTTTTAAATGAATGGCAGCTAAATAAATCAAATCCAGCCACGCCATAGTTTGTGATAATGGTGCCAATATAGTAAAGGGAACAAATGATGCTGACTTAAAAGGTATTGCTTGTTTTATCCACCCACACACTACAATTAGTTATACAAACAAGATGTACATAAAGAACAACGTTCAATTATAGATGCAGTATCTGTAGCAAGAAAACTTGTGGGCCATTTTAACCATTCCCCATCTGCATGTTTTTCTCTTAAAAAAATCCAAAAAGAATTGCAAGTGTCCGAAAAAAAGCTGGTTCAAGACGTAAAAACTCGATGGAACTCACTCTACCTTCCTTATGCTACAGCGCCTCATTGAGCAAAAAAGGGCAGTGACCTTGTTCTGCTCTGATAACATAACTAATGTATCGGTGTTATCTGCTATGCAATGGTCTTTGTTAAAAAACTATTGCAATTTACTTAAACCATTTGAGAAAGTCACTAGAATTATTAGTAGCAATAAATCGATTATTCCTGAAGTGATACTGAAGTGATACCTACAGTTGCTTCATTGCAGCTCTATATGACAAAAAACCAGAATAGTTTTTTTGGTGTTGGAACAATTAAGGACTCAATAAGGAAAAGTTTACTCGCTAGATTTTCGAACCTCCGTACTGATAAGCACTTTACCCTGGCAACCTGGTTAGATCCCAGATATAAAACTGCTTTTTTTTAAAAGGAACAGGCCGATCAGATTAAACATCTGATACTGCTTGAAATTACTGAAACTAAAGAGACAGCAAGTAAGTTTCTAGATGTCGATGATTCTGCTGATATTTCTGAAGTAGTAGAGATCACAAGCAATGACGATTCCGACTATTCTGAGGAAGATGTTATACCCCTTAAAATGTTGAAGTTGAAAAAAAGTAAAAAAACGCATGAGGAGAACGAGAACAGTGATGTTGGGCTATGGGATTGTTTTGAGGAAATTTCAGGTTCAAATCTCAAGATCCAAAACCAATCCAACCAAAAAGACCAAAAAAATAATACAAATAAAGTTAAAGACGAAATTAAACGGTATCTGGCCGTTCCCATAATTAGTAGAAAATAAGATCCAATTGAATGGTGGAAAAAGAACATCGTTATTTTCCCAAGTTTAGCGAACATGGCCAGAAAATATCTGTCATGCCCAGCAAGTAGTGTGTACAGTGAAAGGTTTGAACTTTGAACAATTAATAAATAAAAATAGATTTTTTAAGTTATTATACTCTTCGCAAAAACGAAGAGTATATCGTATTTGATCGGCACATTTCTAAAATCGTAAATATCGCTCGTAGGGGAAAAATTTTCATATCATTGTGTTAGTGAACGAATTCTGAACAACTTTCAAAATGTCCGTCTGTCCGTCCGTCACGTTTCTTGTAAGCACAATAACTTAAGAACGAAAAGTCCGATTGTATTGAAATTGAGAAAGTAAGTTAGTGTTAGCCAGAGGAAGAAACCTATTGAAGAAAATCGATCGGTAAATAAAAAAGTTATTAATTATTTAATTTAAAAAAAATATATTCTCTTAATTTTTTTCGCTTGTACTAAAATGGAAATCTTGCGAAATATTATTTCCATAATATATTTTTTTTGTTTATGAATTTTTCTAATATATATTTCATAGAAGTACGAGTTGAAATATGTATGATTGTCGAAAGATATAGGTATATCACAGACAATCAATTTTCGTAGCAATATGTGGTGGCGCAGCGGCTAAAGCGTTTTGCTTGCTTGCGTTGCAATCCAAAGGTCCCGTGTTCGAATCCCACACAGGTTGAATATTTTTTTTTTTTCATATAATTTTTTTCACAACAAAGATGGTATCACAAAATTTAGATGTCCAAAAACTAACATTATTTACAAGAAAACTGCGAAGAGTATCCTATAGAATGTGTAACAATTATATATAAAAAGCTGAGTAAATTGGCGAAGAGTACGTTTTTAGCTTGTTATTTTTTTCAGGTTGTTTTCGGAAGCAGGTACAATTTATGAAGATAGAAGAAACAGGCTACTACCTTGTAACGGTGAAAAACTTATTTTTTTACACCACAACCTGAATATAGAAGAATATTCCAATGTTTGCATTTAGATTTTCGGACTTTCGGTTTAGGTTAGTTAGGGAGTTTTTAATAATTCTTATCCCAAAAAATAAGATTGTTTTATTGTTACTTTCGTTTACCTTTGTGCATTAGCATTATACAAAGGTAAACGAAAGTAACAATAAAACAATCTTGTTTTTTGGGATAAGAATTATTAAAAACTTCCTAACTAACCTAAACCAAAAATCTAAATGCAAACATTGGAATATTGCGTATTATTTATTTTTTTTGGACATGGAGTTTATGTTTAATAATAATAATAATAATAATAAAGCATTTATTGTGCATATGTATACAAAATAAAAAATAAAAACACACACACACAAGGCACATTTAAATGATTTTAACCTAACCTATATTGTTTATTTTTATATTTTTATAGCTAAGTATGTTGTTTGTTCAGTTTGTTGTAACGTAGCTTAGCTAAGTTGGCAATATTTTTGATATGGAAAATAAATGTTTTATGTTGGATTGAACGGTTTTTATTTTATTTATATATTTTAAAAAAAAATACAAATTAACATGGAATTAAAAAAAATAATATCCTACCGAATATTTGGTTGTATTCGGCCCAAACCGAATGGCATAAAAATTGGCCGAATAGGCCGAATACCGAATAGCAACCGAATATTCGTGGCATCACTAATGCAAACACAAAAAATTTGGAAGGAAAGCTTGCAGCTCAGAAATGTAGGCGTTAAAAATATGAATGTACGGCGTGTAAAAAACATTATTGTTTGGGATGCTTCTTTTCTTGCCATAACCTGCAAAAAATGTAATAAGAGTTTTTTTATCAAGAATTTTTGCTAAAGTTCCTATTATTTTTTTGCTGTTACCTACTATAAGAATGTTTTTATTTATTTTTTAAATAAAATAGTTTTACTCTATTCTATCTCGTTTTTATTCATAGGGTCGTTGAAATTATATTTTCATTTGGAGTTTTTTTTTTTTCAAAAAATATAAGCAATATTTTCAAGCCGCTTATAGTAGTGGGTCACCAGGACCGCTATCTAGCATATCCTATGTATTTAGCATTATAATGTGCGCTTTGAATTAGCCACGGATATAAATATAAAGGCAAGACGTGTGCAATCTAAAATGAGCACGCTGTCCCAGTGGACATCAAAAGTGTGTTAAGTTCCGTTAGCATGCGGCCGTCAACGTGTTAAGCCAAATATTTAGGAAATTTTATGATCTACAAATATTGATAATAGCCAATTACTTACATAGGAGCAACGAGGACAATTGCAAAAATGTGCAGCAAAACACAATCATAAAATATTAATAACAGAGAAAAATAGTTCGTAGCTTTTTCATTTTCTACAATATTGGTAATACCTAATTTTAGAACTAACAGGAAAGCAGATAATTGAGAAAAACCCATTCTGACTCCCATTTTTTCAACAATGGTGGTCTTAGCGGATATGATATTTTTGTGAGAACATCAATTAATGATTTGAACAAGCCCATCTATAGTATAAAAAAAGAAAACCTCTTGTAAGAATTATTCGTGGATATCTCCCGTTTTTTTGCTCTACAGATTGTATTAAAGTCTAAGTTAAATGTTTTTGTCTTTCAAAATTACTTACATTATCATTTACAGTTTCGATGATGTTCCGACTCTATATGTTTCCGCACACTTCTATTTCTCAGAGGCGAACTTATTGGTAACTTTCACAATAAAGCTGTATACTATCGACCTTCAGTCTGGGATGTCCTTTATCCATCGATTTACGGTATATTCAGAGGGAACCCACCGAAACATGTGATAAACAAACACAAAATGTTTGAAGCAATGGATAATTGAGTTCTTTGCAGTTTACCAGCTGGACCACTCGCATTCACTGTAATAATAATAACAATAATAATATACTTTATTTTTATAAGACGTAAATACAAGTATAGAATATTGTCACAAAAATAGTTAATAAAAATACAAGCAAAAAATAGAGAATTACAGATTTCACAGTAGTTAAGAAGAAAAAAATAATGAAATATAGTATAAAACAGCAAGAATACAAGTCAATACAAATAACAAACGTACAGTCAATCATAAGACAAAATTGTCACAATTTAAAAATTCACCAATAGAGTAAAAACTGTTTTTGCAGCATATACAAACACCCAATTTAAATAAATTAAAAATAGGAGAATTTAAGTCTTTGGTAAGTGTAAACTGATCAGGATGTGATTTAACATAGCAAACGCAATTTAGGATGTATATATTCATTATAGTTAGAAGGTTTAGTTACTTAATATGTTATTAAAACGTCAGTTGAAACTGAAACATAATTTCTGAGTTGTCATAAGACAAGGCAAGAAGTTGACAATTTCTTCAGTATGACATCAATCTGGTTACTCCACGATAAATGCGAGTCTATACATAAGCCAAGAAATATACTGAAGGGCAAACACTACTGACTACCTAATTTGACGAGTACAGTACACAATAATCTGAAAGTGGTTTCTAAAATCTAAGCAGTAAGTGGCCTTTACTGGTGTGATGGACTATATTTGTATTACTACACATACCTATGTAGTCTTGTCTTATTCAAATCACCATGTGAATCTTGCAAAAATTTGTTTTAAAGAACTTGAGACATTAACTACTGTTCTATCACTATACCTTCTTAGAAGTGTATGTCACGATAAATGTCATCTTGACAGTTATCTCTCAAGAGATGAAAATTTAATCCATCAATGTAGACAAAATTTTAACCAACCAATTTCCAACTTCATTTAACTTCAGTAGCCAATTAGTATTATACAGTATTATTATGCCCATCAAATTATTCAATAAACTTCCCATAGAATATAAAACAATCACTATATTAAATCTGTTAAGCAAAAAGTACTACTATCTCTTTTAACCCTATCCCCACGGCTGACCGATATATATGACACGATGTCAACCATACTCTGCCGACCGATTTATGGGACATTGATTAAAAGTCAACTTACTGTACAGACGACCCGATTCTCATGCTCCACTAGCAGTTGTCTGATACATCTGACACTGGCGATTTTATACGACACCCGCCGAACCGGCATGTCGAGGCTTCACCTGTGGCTTCACTTCAATCTACCACGTACAGTATTGTTGAAGATGGCTTCAGAAGCACCTGCGGGTCCCTCAAAAAGGCTGCGAGCTTGTGAAACTGATAGTTATTGCGGTCTAAGTAGACAGGAAGTGTTACATATTAATAGTATTGTCGAGGATGAAAATTTTTATGTAGATGACAGCGAGGAAGATGAGCCATTTATTGATAGTAGAAGTGATTACTTGCCGAGCGAAGAAACTAGCAATCTGGAGAGCAAAGAAAGTGGGGTAGATGAAACTATAGACGAGAGGCCAGAAACATCTGGAGAATTAAGTGACAATCAAGACGTCGGTGAAAAAGATCACAACGAAATCATCATAACATGGACAAAAGAAGACTTTGTGGGTAAGATACATCCCTTTGATGACAGCAACAGTGGAGCAAAAAATGATGACCTGAAGGAAGGTTCGCCCGAACTTGATTATTTTTTTTGATCTTGTTACGGAAAATACTGCTCAGTATATAATTCTAGAAACTAATAAGTATGCTGCACAGCAGAATGAAAGAAAATGGAAAAACCTAGAGTGAGTTCTACACTTTTCTTGGTCTAACTGTGCTTATGACAAGAAATAAGAAACTCAACATGAAGGAATATTGGTCAGTCGATCCTTTGCTACATTCTCCAGTTTTTGGGAAGCATATGGCGAAAGACAGATATTTTCAAATTCTTAGAAATTTGCAATTTTCAAATAACCAAGAAGCACAAAATAATCGCCTGTACAAGGTTAAAAGTGTTCTTGAACAAATCAAGGAGAGATTTAGGTCACAGTTCTATCCCTTTCAAAACCTTGTAATAGACGAAAGCATGATACTTATTAAAGGTCGCTTAGCTTTTAAGCAATTTATTAAAACCAAGCGCCACCGTTTTGGTATCAAACTCTATGGGTTGTGTGATTGTGAGACTGGTATCGTCTTGGACTTTGTAGTATACACTGGCAAGGACAGCAATATTCCAGAAGAGAATGTGTGTCAGTTACGGTTTGACTCTCGTACGAAGAGGATCGCTGTGATATCGTGCTAATAAGTGAGTTAATTACATAAGTGCTACAAGTGTTCATCCTTTGTTCTCATAAAATATGAGTGCTCATAGTGGGGGTGACCCCCCGACATTAACTTCACAACACCTAAATCAAATATTACAATTTATGACGACGACGATGCTATGTCTCTGGATTCCCCAATTGGTAATGTACAAAAACAAAATAAAGTGCACCATTCAAATGTAAGTACTTCTTTTACATTAACAAATATAAGGGCAGATACACGTGAAAAAATTATAAAAGACACTCAATCTAACGTCAACATAACGCCTGGTAATAATTTGTCTAATAACAAAGAAAATACAACAATTAACAATCAAGACAAAAATGGCCAATCTCAAAAACGGGAAGTTTTCAAGTATAGTTCTTTTGACACCGGACCATATCACGTTTATATCGAAAACAATTCCAATTCTAGAATAAATGAAGTTAAGGTGGGAGATATTATTTTAATTAACTGGCCTGAATTGGATAATAAAATTAAAAGTATAGATTCAATCGGCAGACACAGAGTTAGAGTCCATCTTAAAGATTCAAAAAGTGCAAATTATTTAATTGATTGTAACAATTCGGTAACATTTAAGCAACATATGCTAGAATCATATCTCCCTAAATTCATGATACATAGACAAGGTGTTATTAGACAGATTTCTACGGAATATACGGAGGAGTACATTAAAAATAAAATAAAAGCGGTAGATCATCACTGTAAATTTGAAGTAACAAATGTTAAAAGAATGAACAGAAAAGTGACTAGTAACGAAAAAACTGAATACGTCCCAACACAAACTATTATCGTCACCTTTAAATCACAAACTCCTCCCAAATATATAGCAATAAATAAAGTAATTAAAAATGTAGAACCATATATACAAAAAGTGCTTTTGTGCTATAACTGTTATCGGTATGAACATATGGGGAAGCAGTGTAACAGCACCCCCAGGTGTTATAAGTGTGGTGAAAGTCATGTGTCCACTGCATGTCAAAATATAGCAGCTGTCCCAAAATGTTTCCACTGCAAGCAAGATCATTTCACGTCACAGGTTAAAGATTGTCCCGAATTTAAAAGACAAAAACAAATTAAACAAGCCATGTCAGAACAAAATTTAAACTATAATGATGCCTCCAAATCTATACCGAAAAATTCGTACGCTAATGCGGTAATAGGAAATAACCTAAATACAATACACTCTCAAACAAATAACACAAATTATATAACTACCAAAACTCCAACAAATCTCACAGCCGCAATTACATTTAACACCTATAAGAAACAATTCAACTAATATACAGGCCTCACCTACAAAAAATAAAACACCAGCAAAAAGAACCAGAACTGCATCACCAGACGCCATTTTCACAGCCCGTCAAGAGATAATAGCCCCTGTATCTATGCCACATATATCAGGTGGCATTCTAGAACATGATTTATATCAAACAAATATTCGAGACACACAATCAGAACATAATAACTTTACAATTTTAATTTTAGAATTGGTTAATTACGTAATAAACACATTAAAACAAAATAATTCATTTGACATTCATCAAGCAGAACTATTAAATCTTATACAGCATAGGTTCCAATCTATTAATCAGTCAAGTTCGCAGCCAAAAATATGAACTTTAATTTTTGTCAATGGAACTGCAGATCCGCAGTTTCAAATAAAATTAATTTAGAACATTTACAAGAAAATAACGTTGACATCGCGTTTTTATCAGAGACTTGGTTCAAACCTCAAGTATATTATAATCTCAGGGTTTAATTGCGCAAGGATTGACAGAGATGATGGTAAAGGTGGAGTAGCCCTCCTGCTAAAATCAAAATTTCATTTTTATGATATCCCAATACCAGTAAACAATAAAATTATGGCAAAGTGTGTGAGTGTTAAACTGGGTAAAAATGAAGACAGTAATAATAGTCGTATCTATAATGGTAATTATATTAATGACCCTAATAACGGTAATAATGTTAGTAATAATGATAGTAATAATAATAGGTTAACACTTGTATCTCTGTACATTAAACCTCAAACAAAAATATCAATGCACGAATGGAACTCATTTTTTATAGCTGGAGATTTCAACGCACACCATGAAGCGTGGGGTTGTGAGTACAATGATGTATATGGAAAAGTATTGTTAAATGCCATAGATTCTGCCAATTTAGTATATTTAAATAACGGAGATGCAACATTGGTAACAAATTTAAACCACAGAAAAAGCGCAGTGGATTTAACCTTTTGTTCACCGGAAATTGCGCACATGTTTACTTGGAATACCATCAACGATCCCCATGGTTCCGATCATCTACCAATTTTAATCCAATGCCATCACTGGACACTCACAAGATATGGAAAATTCAAAAGGCCAATTAGGACCAATATCAACATCATCTCGAAAATAGGTACGGCTCAAATCAACAAGAAAATCTGTACAGCAGTTACAGTCAGCTGATAGACAACATAAATGACGCGGCCTCGACAGCCATACCCAAAATTAAATCCCATAATCCTAACAAACGACACAGGGG
Organism: Rutpela maculata; assembly: GCA_936432065.2. NCBI lineage: Eukaryota > Metazoa > Arthropoda > Insecta > Coleoptera > Cerambycidae > Rutpela > Rutpela maculata. The sequence continues at coordinate 101,607,349 of OW386292.2, forward strand.
GAAACCGTGGTGGAATGATACATGCGAAAATGCAGTTAAAGAAAGAATAAAGTATTATCAAATTTATGAAGAAAAGCCGAATTTGGAAAACCTATTAAATTACAAAAAACATGATGCATTGGTGAAGAAAATAACTAAAGAGGCAAAAAGACAAAGTTGGAAAGATTACTGTTCGTCGCTGAACAAGGATGTCCCTATTAAGGAAGTTTGGTCAAAACTAAATATCTACAAAAACAGGAAACAGGATAACCGAATTCCACCTGAAATAGGTCCTTGGGTAGATAGGTTTCACTCCAAGTTATCACCACAATGGATAAACAATAAACCAGTTATACACGATTCAACAGCAAGTACAAACTCTGATCTACTAAAACCATTCACAATGTTTGAATTGAATAGAGCACTTAAACAAAATAATAACACATCACCCGGAAAGGACAATATACACTATTCAATACTCTCACAAATGCCTGAATCTGGGAAAAATCATCTTCTAAATATATACAATCTAATATGGACCAATCAGCTACCAATTCCCACTGACTGGCATGACTATTTAGTAATACCTATTGGAAAACCAGGAAGACACAAAGAACATGAAGACTCATATAGACCTATAGCCCTTGCGTCATGCGTCATGAAAACTTATGAGAGACTAATCAAAAATAGATTGGAGCATTGGTTGGAAATTAATAACCATTTACCGGAATATCAATTTGGATTTAGAAGAGGAAGATCTATCCAAGAAGCTGTTGCGACCCTGGTGACTGATGTACAATTAGCTTTTACCCGTAATAACTCCGTGTCTGCCCTTTTTTTGGATATAAAGGGAGCGTATGACAATGTTATACTGGATGTTCTAAGTCACAAACTTCAAGTAGTTGGAATACCTAATCGTATAATAATTAATATCATCTCATTATATAGCAACAGACAAATATTTATAAAAGTGAACGATAGCATCATTGGACCTAGGATAACTTCATTAGGGCTCCCACAAGGAAGCATATTGAGCCCAATATTATTCATTCTATATACTGCAGACTTCACAAGTAATTTAAGTGCAAACACTAAAGTCATACAATTTGCTGACGATTTCTGTGTATATTATGAAAACGCAAAAATCGATGTAAACGCCACCAATTTGTCATGCAAAGTATTTCGAAATGGTCAGATGACGTCGGCTTCACGATATCCGAGGAAAAATCAGCAGTCTGCATATTTAGTGGTCATAGATATCAACAGCCACACACAATCAATGTAGGACGATACGAGATTCCATGTAAAAGCACCGTAAAATATCTAGGCATCATTTTAGATAAAAGAATGTTATGGAAGGAGCATATAAATAATTTAACAAGAAGATGTGAAAACGCCATAAACATATTGAGAGTTTTCTGCAAAAATAAATGGGGGGCAGATCCAAATATCGCCATAATTTTTTATAGGACATTAGTTCGATCGATTCTGGATTACGCCAGCATACTGTATGGAAATTCCTCGGCGTCAAATCTACAAAAAGTCGGAAATAAGAAGACAGTTCTTGAGTGACAAATTTACAACAAAACTGTACTCCAGAAATAGCAACTGCGTAGACAACCTTCATAGGCTCACGGTATTAGGTCTAACAGCTCCGTATTGGCATAACAAACGACTACATCTAATGGTCGAAAGTTACACTAAAGTAGCACAATTTTCAGAATTATTTTACCAAAATAGCAATCTCCCTTGTTTTGCAGGGGACTATGAGATATACCAACAAGATGTAGCTACTCACTATTTAGGAACAAACAGTAGCCCAGAAGAACACAATAATAGTCTTTTCGAAAATGAATTGAAAGCTAAGTGGACAAATCGTGAATATATTTTTACGGATGGGTCCAAAACGAACAAGGGAACAGGATGTGCATTTTTTTTATTCTAATGAAAATATAAACAGAATGTACAAGTTACCAAAGGCTACATCTATCTACACTGCCAAATTGATAGCTATTAAAAAAGCCATGGAATATGCCATCCAGCATCCAAGCCCACATTTTGTTATCTTTACGGATAGCAAAAGTTCAGTCGACAAATTAAGGAATATCAAAACATCAGCGAACCTACACAATTCTGTCGTCGATATTCTGATCACCCACCAACAACTAAAAGAAAACAATAAATCTGTAATAGTGACCTGGATAAAAGGCCATTCAGGCATTCGTAATAATGAAATTGTGGATGGTCTAGCTAAATTGGCAATTCAAAATGGAGACTCCATAGATAGAAATATACTACCACCTTCGGATTTTACTTGCTTATTTAGAGAAGAGCTACAAGATACTTGGCAACATACATATGAAAAGGCAACAACAGGAATTAGATACAAATTAATTCAATCAGTTCTACCTAAAACACCATGGTTTCACAAACACAGAAATCGTCACTTTATTCAGACTCTATGCCGAATAAGAACAAACCATGGACTTTACCCACAACACAAACACAAAATAGGCCTTGCCGACACCCCTGAATGTCTTTGTGGAGAAACTGGTGATCTCCAGCATATAATACTCCAATGTCCCCAGTATATACAGCAAACTGACTCTCTCTACGAAGAACTACCAAAACATGGCATTAAGTTACCTACAAATTGGATTTTATTGTTACACAAAGGGGATACAAATATATATAAATCAATATATAATTTTGTAAAGAATGCAAATATTTCATTATGATGATGTTTTTCCTGTTAAATTAATATCAGCTACATCAGGGTCATTAAATGAGGTAGTAGTAAACTTTAGGTTAGTTGTATAATTAATTAAGTTAAACTTTAGGTTAGATGTATAAGTAATTGATGTCTCTCGTGGCCGCGGGAAGATTTATATATTGTTATAAACATATGTAAGGTAAAAAAAAGGGGGAAAAATATGAAATAAAATTTTTAAAAAAAATAATAATAAAAAATAATTATAAGGAAAAAAAACATATATTTAAATATTATGTATGACAAAAAAAAACATGGAATAAAAAAAAGTGAAGAAACAATAATTTAATTTAAAATTTTTTGGTCAAAAAATAAAAAAAATTAAAATAAAAAAAACGGACAATGTTAAAATACAAAAAATATAAGTAATATAGTTTAGTTTAGTATAATTTAATATAGTTTAAGTGTTAAGTAAAATGTAATGCCCTTTGGCAAAATATAAAACATGTAATTAATCGTTAACTGTATCCTGCAAAATTTAATTACCATTTTGGGATTTTCTCTAAAATAGACTGGCTGATTGGTTAAGCCAAAGCCATTTAACGCAAACACACACACATACACACACACAGAAGACAATGTAATGGATTTGGGGGCAACGGGAAGAAGTCTTGTGGCAGGACTTATGGAACCTTATTTGTACAAGGGACACATGCTGTTTACTGACAATTTTTACAGCAGTCCTATATTGTCAACTTTTCTCTGGGAACAAAAGCCTAATTCTTGTTGCACTGTTAAGTTAAATAGGCGGCACATGCCAAGTCTTAAAAATAAACTGAAAATAGGAGAAATTGACTGACGAAGCTCTGACAAGCTTCTAGTTGTGAAGTGGAAAGACCGCCGGGACGTCACCATGATAACCACATTACATGAGAACAAATTCATTACCCTTGATAAAATCGATAAGGTAACAAATGAAAATGTCAAAAAACCATTGTGTATTGTTGAATACAATGAACAAATGGGAGCTGTAGATCGTTCCGACATGATGATGAGTAGCATTAACTGCATGCGTAAAACCATAAAATGGTATAGGAAATTGTTTTTTCCATGCGATGTTCTGCACAAGGCATCTCATAAAGATCCCACTTGCAAAATTTCAACTTGATCTCATTTGGCAAATCTTTGAAAGGTTCGTCTTTGCTGGCCGTATTTTATTCAGGTTCTCACTAATCTAGTTCTTTCTATTTATTTTTAGTTTCAGTAATGCTAAAAATCCCAAAGTTATGCCTATGGAGACATTATCTGATTTATCTAGGTAGAAGGAGAGGCACTTTCCATGCTTAATTCCAGAAACTGAAAAGTCTAAAGTAGCGTCTAGAAGATGTATTGTGTGTTCCCACACCGAAAAAGGCCAAAAGAAAAGAAGGGTTTCAAGATACATGTGTGATTTGTGTAACGTGAGATTGTGCATCGTCCCATGTTTCTGAATTTACCATACCAAAGCTACATTTTAAAAATAGTATTGATATGTCTATAACCATTGTTTTTGAGAGTATGTTTTCAGTTTAATACATTTTTAAAGCATATTTATCTACGATCACTATTGTAAATAGTAAAAAACACACTACCTGCCATCAGCGGCGGCTGGTGAAATTTCAATATTTTTTTTCTCGTCTGTGGCGCATGGGACCCATACGAAATTTGGGAAATAACATCTAGAGAAGCACTTCTCTAATGACCCCTAAAAAATTTTGAAAAAGCAGTTTGCGAAAAAATTTTTGAAAATTTGCTAGCCTCCCCTGGGTCTAGGGACCCCTGTTTACTTTTATTTTTTTTTGTCATATGCATTTGACTTTTCATAAAAATGCATCGACAGATTTTAGAGTTTGTGAAAATATTTTCATTACTAACTGAAATACAATGAACTGAAATTTTGTAATTTACAATTTAACAAATTACAATATTTCAATTCGTTGTATCTCAGTTAGTAATGAAAATATTTTCACAAACTCCAAAATCTGTCGATGCATTTTTATGAAAAGTCAAATGCATATGACAAAAAAAAATAAAAGTAAACAGGGGTCCCTAGACCCAGGGGAGGCTAGCGAATTTTCAAAAATTTTTTCGCAAACTGCTTTTTCAAAATTTTTTAGGGGTCATTAGAGAAGTGCTTCTCTAGATGTTATTTCCCAAGTTTCGTATGGGTCCCATGCGCCACAGACGAGAAAAAAAATATTGAAATTTCACCAGCCGCCACTGCCTGCCATCTATGTAAGTTGAATTTTACATATTGTAAACAAAACACACTGTAAACAAATCGCACGTAAACAACGCATGGGACAGAGCAATTATAGGCGGCTTATATCGCTGACGTGGGGTTTAAAGAAACAAATACACCTAGGTAATTTTCATATGCTGTCAAAACTGACAATATTTGTTGAACAATATTGTTGAATAGTAAACTACGTCCAGATTTTACTAAATATTTCTGAAAAAAAATGCCATGCGATAGTGAAAATGAAATTTTAACACCTCCTAATATAATACAAATAGCAGAGGCTGTTACAAACAACTCGTTGCTAACAGAATCTCGAGAAAGATATGTAAAGACAAATCCACGGAAACTGCAACAAATCAGCTATTAAATTATGTTTATGGGGAACTTGACAAAGGCAACTACGTTGTATCACTCATGTTTGACTTATCTAAAGTCTTTGATAGTCTAAATAGGCATTTTGTCTTAAAAAAATTATACACCTTAGGCATTAGGGGAAATTTACTATACTGGATCGAATCTTACCTAGAAAACCGCGAATTACTAGTAAAAATAAATAATGAATTGTCAGACAGATTTCCTGTTACTCTAGGGGTTCCTCAAGGATCGGTCTTGGGTCCGTTGATTTTTCTACTTTTTGTTAACGATTTACCTCACTTTATTAGTGAAGGTAGATAGATAGATAGATAGATAAATGTCTTTATTGGTTCTATACATATACCCAAACGGGTGTGGAACATGTCACAAAACTACCCTAATAGCACAAATACGCCTAGCTTATTGTATATATATATATATATATATATATATATATATATATATATATATATATATATATAAAATACGTAAAAGTAATAAAACAAATGAGTTAAAAAAAAAAATACACTATATCTCGACATACACATCAAAAAATACTAACACATGAATTAAAAACATATTTAAAATGCTACAGGTCACTAAAATCATCATTGAAAAACTCGTCCAGAGTGTAGTAAGCTTTTCTCAGAAGCATGGCCTTCAAATTTGTTTGCACTTCTTTTATTGTACCATTTCTTAAAGTGTAGGGAAGTTTATTATAAATTTTTATTAAGGTATATGGCATATTTTTTTGAATAAAAGTAAAACTTGTTTTGATATTTAAAAGATCATTCTTGTTCCTTGTGTCATATACGTGATTTCTATCATGAATCGCAAACAGAGAAGTATTCCGCACAACAAAAATAATGGACTCATAGATGTAGTGACTGATTAAGGTAAGTATGTTTTCTTCAATAAAAATTGGCTTACAACTAACTGTTTGTTTAATGTTCAAAATATTTCTCAGACATCTCTTTTGTAGCACAAATCTCTATATATATGGCTTGTTCCGCCCCAGAATATAATGCCATATCTGAGTCTGGATTCTACATATGCATAATAAGCTATAAAAGCTGCCTCAACACTAATGTTTTGCGCTATCACTTTTAGAGCATAACAATACTTGGCTATATTATTTGTGAGGTCGTCCGTATGGGCTTTCCAGTCAAGTCTAGCATCAATTTTGATTCCCAAGAAAGTCATTTCCGGCATAGTTGTCAACGTACTAATGCCATTATCAAATGTTTTTTCAGTATTAGAGGTATTACATGTAAAAGCTATTGCTTGTGTTTTATCTTTATTCAGTTTGAGATTTATGGAGGTAAAATATTTTTCTAAAACGACTAATGTTGGTAAAACCTTTTCTTCTAGGATTAAGGAGTCATCTGAATGCATAACTAATGTGCAGTCATCAGCATATTGGACTGCATATTCGTCAAGTATCACACTTAAGTCATTAGTGTACAAAATGTATAGTAACGGTCCGAAGATTGACCCTTGTGGAACACCTCTTTTTATTTTTAATTTTTCAGATTTTTGTAACTCTCCATTACTGTCCATTTCAACTATACATTGTAATCTATTACTCAAATATGATACCAACAGTTTTAAAGCAATGCCTCTAATTCCGTGTTTTTCTAGTTTCGTAATTAAAATGCTATGGTCTACACTATCAAATGCTTTTGATAAGTCCAAACCTATAACAACTGTACGTTCCTTGTTGTTCAGGGAGTTAATTACTTCACACAAAGCTTGATAACATGCTCTAATTGTAGACTTGTTTTTCCTAAATCCATTTTGGGTATTGCTTAATAAACTTTGGCTCTCTAGATAATTTATTAACCGTGAGTATATAATTTTCTCAAAAACTTTGCTTATATTTGAAAGTAACGCAATAGGCCTATAATTATTAATAATACTTTTATCTCCCTTTTTCTTGTATACAGCTTTTACATTGGCACTTTTTAGCTTTTCTGGGAATATTCCTGTTTGCAATGATAAATTTATTATATAACTCAGTAGACTAGATACCTCTGTCGCAACATGTTTCAGAAGTTTTACAGGTATTTCATCTTCCCCTGTAGACTTTGTGTTTTTCAAATTCTTTATTACATTGTATACTTCTTCTGGGCATGTAGGCGACAGAAATATATTAGTCCCTGAATATTTTACATTATCTAACACAAGTGTATTAGAATTTATGTCAGAGCAGACATTTACAAAATAGTTGTTGACGTCGTTTAATACTGTGTATTTATTATTTTCTTGTGTGTTAATATTCTGTAGTATAGAATCATTATTGCAAGCTTTAGAGCCTGTATAATTTTTTACAAGGTCCCATACTGCTTTGCTTTTGTTGTTTGCCAAATTAATATATGCGATATTAGTACGTCTTTTTGCCTCAGATATTACTTTCTTTAGAATACCACAAAAATTTTTATACTCCAGTTCTGAAATTTCCCCACAGATTTTTTGTTTGTATAATTTTCTTTTGTGATCCATGTTTTTGTTTTTTTGGTGTATTTTATAGTTTTTTTAGGAAAAATTATATTCATAATTGTTAAAAAATTTTGAACAAATAGCTCATAGGCTTGATTGGGATCTTTATAATTAGTTATTTCATTCCAGTGGGTGGATATTATTTCTTGTTTGAATTGTTGGAATTTTGCAGTGGAGAACACTCTCTGCCTGCGTATCTTTTTGAAATCGACTGTTTTTCCTGGAAAATCAATTTTCAGGATCTGAGCTTCATGATCACTTAATGCAGTTGTTATAACTTCTCCTACATGAGGGTTTTCAAAATTAATAAAGATATTGTCTAATAATGTAGCCGATGTTTTTGTTATTCTAGTTAGTTCATTTATTGTTTGCGTTAAATTATATGTCTGTAAAAGAGTTAAAAACATCTGAATGTTTGTTTTATTTTCCTCTAGTAAATCTAGATTAAAGTCTCCACATAAAATTATTTTATAATTTTTAAAGTCATTTTGAGCAGTATCTAATATGTCGGTTAAAATTTGAAAGAAAGTTTCAAGATTACCTTTAGGAGGTCTATAAATGCATATAACTATAGCTTTGAAAGTTTTACACACAATGGACGAGCATTCAATGACACCCTCCACACTTTTTTGTTTCAGCGCCTGGATCTCCTCACCGTCTACAACATCACGAAGGAAAATGCAGGATCCGCCATGGGCCATATTGTTCCTGGAATAAGTAGCTTTTAAGTTGTAGCCTTCTAATTTAATTGAAAATTCTTCTCCTGTTGACCAGTGTTCTGTAAAGCAAGCCACAGTTGGAGCTATCTCAAGGTCTTTTATAAGTACTTCGATTTCTAATAATTTGTTTTTAATAGATTGTATATTTTGGTGTAGTACTACACATCCTTTTAATAAATGATTTTCATGCATCTCATGGTTTTTTTTAGAGTCACTATGTCTGCAGACGATACCACAATAACGGTAGCCGGCAAATCCCTTGAGGAAATTCAAATGAAAATTGTGGACACATTTAGTGAAATGGATTTCTGGTGCCATAAAAATTCTTTAATTCTGAATAAGCAAAAAACAGTATGTATAAATTTTCATCTTCAAAAGACTATTCCTGACACTCTTATAAAGGAGTCCCCTTTAACTCATACTAAACTACTAGGCACCTGGCTTGACTCTGATATGAGTTTCCGCAACCAAATCACACATGTATGTGGAAGGCTGAATAAGGCCTTTTACGCAATTCTACAGATGAAGTCGTTCTTAACTGTTGAGTGTACAATAAATCTTTATTATGCTTTTGCTTACTGCCATCTATCCTATAACATCATGTCTTGGGGTTCTGCCTCTGATCTCAGTAGAGTTTTGATTTCACAAAAAAGAATATTAAGATTAATGTTTAATTTGGACTACCGGGCAAGTTGTCGTCAAGTCTTTAAAGAATATGCAATTTTAACCGTGCCATCTATATACATTCTGAAATGTGTTTTGTTTACCAAGAGACACCTAATGGACTTTATACACCAATCCGATATTCACAACTACAACACAAGAAATATAAACCTGCGATTGCCTACATACAGAACAACTATGTTTCGTAAATCTCCACGCTACAATTGTATCATCCTCTATAATGCATTACCTGATGATATTAAATTATTAGGGAACTATACTACTTTCAAAAAAGGCGTAAAATCTTTTTTAGAAGTAAACGCTTTCTACTCCGTTAAAGAATTCTAGTTTCCAGTAGGGAATTAAGGCCTGCAACTTGGGTTTATATGTTTTATCACTTGTTTCTTATTTTATAATATAACTGAAAATTTTTTTATTACTGATAATTTTAATCTAACTGTATTATTTATTGATGTTTATACATATATATATATTTTTCCTGTAATTTTTTGTACCGTTATTTTATGACTTGCCTTTTGTAACTTATGTTATGTTAATTCGAGGTTAATAAATTATTCTATTCTATTCTATTCTATGAAATTGCCTATCAGAAGTTTATGGATTGGAGATTAAAAAATGATATTAAAAAAAATTAAGTAGTTATCTAATAATTTTAATTAATATGATCGTAAGTATAGTACATAATTCGAGTTGTAAAGCAATTACGCACTCATGGAAATACGCACACGCGGCATCGTGCGTAACTTTTCCATTCGTACGTAATATGCTTCTTACAACACTCATTACGTAATATACTATTAGTGTCATTTTATTCACATAGGGTGCAATCCCAGCTCAACTAGCAATTCTCTTATAAAAATTAAATACAAAATTTGTGGTCGATATATAGGTCACCCGGCCACCTGGAACGCAAAAAACTACCGTCTACCCAGTACAACAGCTCCAGTCAGTGCAGTACTGAAAGGGTTAATTGAAAATAAATACTTATTCCCTTTTAATGAATGCATAAGCTCTCATTTTTAATCTTTTAATCTTTCATCCTGTTTTATATATAATATTTTTTTTAGTGTTTTGAAATGTTACTACTTCTTTTAACTGATTGTTTTATTGATATTAAGGCTTAGTTCTTAAGACCTCCTTGACCATATTTTAACATTTTCTATAAAGTATGTGAAAATAAAATATATAAATTTATTATTACATTAACCAAAATATATTCTTTTATTTTATTAATTTGCCGGTAAATAAAAGAGCGTACATGAACCGTCTTAAAATCAGCTGATGTTCAAAATATGGTTATATATTTTTTTTATTATAAGTTTATTTAATTACATGTTGTCAAGCAGACTCTGTTTCTTAGCTGTGCTGTTCAGTCAAGTAGCCATGTTCATTAGCACGAGTTAAGATTTGCAACGGTAAGGGGGTGCTTGGGCCAGGTCCCACTATTAATTTCAAGTTGTTAAGTTAAGCTGTTGGCCATTAACATTTTATCACCTGAAAAGTGAAAATAAAGTTTTGTTCTGTGAGATCACTCCATTCAATTATTACGTTATATAGTGGTGAATAACTCCGAATTAGCGAAGTATGTATAGATTCTTAAATGAATGCAAACACAAACAGCTGATACAAAACTGTGTATCTACACTAACTTTCAGTTATAAAATTTATAAACCAAGAAAAGTAAATCTGAACTGAATCTGAAAAACTTACATTGTACACAAAATCAGTTTCTGGAATCGCAACCTTAGATACGAGCGATGATTATGAGGCATCCTGGGACCTAATATATTTTTTGTATTTTATTTAGTTCTATTCTAATCTTTGTATTGGTGTTTTAGAGATTATTATTAATTTTGAAATAAGTAAAATGTAATTATGATTCTAATTGTCCCCATTCACTGACAACCTGACCTGTCAACACTTCGCTACTGCCGGCCACTTACGTGGACCAATGACACTTTACGCCTATACCATCGACGACTTATGTGACCAGTTCTATGTTATGGTATATATACAGCTCAGTTGTTTGCAGACATTTACAGCTGGTGTATTATAGTCGTTTTGAGCGTTTTATGGTGAATTTTATAGTTGGTTTTTTGTTAGCAAACTTGGTTTTTTAGATGAAACTGGTCAAATTTAAAATAATCTTTGTTGTTTACATACAATTTTAGACTAATAGTGCAGTGTTTTCACTTAGTTTAGACAACTATTACATACAAATAATGAAGGCGAAGCTGGGCTGGTGCAACCAAAATGGGCACACTTGCTGATTAGAGAGTCTACTAGAAAACGTCTTCTTATGCAAAGGGAACTTGAATTTGAAGCGTCTTCACTGGAAGAAAGATTTTTTTCTAGCAGATCAGAGTTTGAACTTTTCTAATTCCGATTCGGATTCTGAAGATGAAGGAGGGATACAACAGTCACCAGATGATGGGAGATTTAGTGCAAACCAATGTCGCACAACAGAACCCACCCAATGTAACTACAGATTAGGCAGATAACTAGAAGCGCCAAATAATTTGAAAAACTTAATTTTCACAAAAAAATCAAGAATTAGGAAGTTTCCATGTTTCTCATTTTCCTGTAAATAAATAGTCATAAAAATCTAAAAAATATCTGTATTTTTTTTTTAATTATCACTATAAATAAAAAGTTATCGTCCTTCAAAGTTCATCTGGGCTGAGGCTCGATTCCATCACAGTACATGATTTCGTCAACGTTCTGTTCATTCAGTGTTATTCTTACCGGACACAGTGTAAGATATTTTTGTAGTTGGGCTTGTTTAACGTTTTAATCGTTTGAAGAAGTAAGTTATGCCTAAAATAACAGGTTGTTCTAAGTACTGTGTTGTTCCCAAATGCACTAACACCAGCGTAACTAGTCCCACTAAATTTTTTCCTTGTGCCAAAAGATGATAAATTAAGGAAAAAATGCTGTACCGCAATGAAGCGGTGTGATAAAATACCTCACTAAATGAACATGAGTGAGCACACACACTAAATAAAGGGAATATACGGCGCGATGCCGGCATGACGAGTTCAGCAAGTTGCGTACTGTGACTTCACGGGTGAACTTCAGTCGAGCTTGAAGTATTTAAATAAGAAATTAAATAGTTTTTCAGATATCGAGATGATTTTTCTTTTTGTTTGACTAGTTAACTGAACGGCTACTAAATGAGGTTGAATGTACAAGATATTTCTAAAATAGGAAACTTCCTAATTGTTGGTAACACATCCGGGAAATATGGATTCTTTTTCTTTATTATTTGACATGAACTTTATTGTTGAAGAGGCAAATAAAAATGTCGTTACAGTTTTATCTACGAGTACTTCGTTCAGACGTGGACCAGGTTAGATCTGCAATTAGTGAGCTCCTACGACGACCCTTTCAAGTGGTTGCTGTTAAATAAAAGTTAAATACCAAGTATGTTTATAGTCTAGTTTCATAAGTGGATGACATATGTTTATAAATCAATATATACATCGAGCTATATTCAGTAATAGGAGATAAAGTGTCTAACGTTAAAGTATTGTGTGAATGTTTATAGAAAGAAGAGATAATCATACAAATTACTATCGCGAGGTAAAGGGAGTGATCTTAAGCAGAGGCAGTTTAAAGTATACTTATTCTAAATAGCAAGTAAATCAATAAAATAATATAAAATAAAATAATCTTGAACTTATAGTAAACATACTGGTGTTATAAAATTATATAAAGTCTAAATAATATAAAACAATAGTGAATGAGTAAGATGGCTATTTGCAATACGTGTACCAAGTCCCTAAATGATAAATCGACTGGACTTCAATGCGGTTTTTGCCAAGTGCCCTATCATTATAAGTGTGTCGATCTGCAAAAACATAAAATACCAGAAGGTTTTTATTGGAAATGTCCCAAGTGCCAACAAGAGGGATCTCCTTTAAGTGGTACAGGTAATCTCGAAACAATCAATCACAACTACTTATTAAAAGCAATCGAAGATCTTACGAAAACAGTTGTCAACTTGAATAAGGAAATTCAAAGCCTTAAAGAAAATAGAAAATTTGATCCAGAAATTAATATGGAGATGGTAATTAGCGAGATTTCCGAAAGAAGAAAACGGGAGAATAATATCATAATATTTAAACTTAATGAAGAGAAGACAATGAAAGCCTCAGAAATAATTCACAAAATTGCACCTGATGTGGATCTGACCGGGATAAAAATAATAAGGTTGGGTAAAACAGAGAGAGGTGAAGGTCCGAGGCCACTGAAGGTATGTCTGAACTCCCGGGAAGATGCACTAAAAATAATTAAAAATAAAAGCAAACTAAAAAATCTAAACCTAGGAGTCAATATATCTCCAGACTGCACAGTACAACAGCGAACATATTATAAAAAGATAAGAACAAACCTGGAAGCAAGAGTGAGAAATGGAGAAGACAATTTATATATTAGATATGTTAATGGTACTCCAGTTATAGCAAAGTCAACCGAGGTGCACAATAATCAGGAAAATGTTGCAAAAAACTAAAAAGACTAACAATTTCGCATATTAATATAAGGTCACTTCATTCTAATTTTGGTTTATTTAAAGACTTAATTTTAAGAGAAAATTATGATATTATATGTGTATCTGAAACTTGGTTAACGCCAGATGACTCAGACAACAGTTTCTTCCTACCAAATTATACACTCATTAGAGCAGATCGCAATACTAGAGGTGGTGGTGTAGCCATATATCTTAAAGCTAATTTAAAATTTGAAGTTGTCTATTCACAACTCTCAGTTAGCTATGACCTAGAACAACTGTGGGTTAAAGTTCAAATTCAAAATAAAAGAATTGGTGTTGGTGTCGTATACAAACCCCCAAGAGTATCAGTGTCTAGTTTGGAGAAGGTTAGTGCAGTGCTTGAAGAATTAAGCTTAGTAGTGGATTCAATAATTCTAACAGGTGACATTAATATTAATTTATTAGATAAAAATGCATATCATACAAAAATATTCGACTCATTTATGTCTAATTTTAAACTAAAACAACTAATTAGTTCGCCAACTAGAATTACTAATACAACAGAATCATTAATAGACGTTATTTGTGTAAGTGATAATTTAATTGTACTAGAATCTGATACTTTAGACCTAAGCAATATAACAGATCACTTATTGGTATATAGCTGCTTAGACATAGATACTAAAAAATATAAAAGTGAACCGTTTTATTGTAGATCGTATAAATATTTTAATGTAGAAGAGTTTGCACGAGATGCCACTAGCATCGACTGGAATTTAATTTTGGAAATAGAGGACATAAACGACAAAGTTGAAATTTTAAATAATTATATAACGGAACTGTTTGACAAGCATGCACCGTTAATATTAGTTAAACCTAGAAAACATAATCCGCCCTATATTACTTATAATATTAAAGAAATGATCAAGACAAAAAACAAAGCGCATAAAAAATATTTACAGACAAAAACAGAGAGAGATCGAGCTTATTATATAGATTTAAGAAATTATGTCAATAGTGCTATTCGTCGAGAAAAGAAAGCATATTATAATTATATATTAAAGAGAAATGAAAAAAATCCGCGTGATATCTGGAAAACTTTTAGGGATATGGGTGTCGGAGATTTAAAAAATAAAAAAGATTTGCCTGAATGCCTGCAAAATTCGCAACTGCTGAATGATCATTTCTTAAATATCGCTGGAAGTACAGCTGTTGACGAAGACCTGTTAGAGCTTTATGAAAATAACAAAATAAACAATTCAAGTTTTCAATTTAATAAGGTAACAGAAAGCGATATTTGTAGAGCGATTTCATCAATAAAATCAAGAGCGTATGGAGTGGATAATATTAATGCTGAGATGTTAAAAATGATTTTGCCGTACTGCATACATATTTTAACTCATCTGGTCAATTATTCTTTAAACACCGGTACAGTCCCGAACATATGGAAAACAGCAGCCGTGCTACCGATTCAAAAAAATAATAGGCCTCTAACATGTGACGACCTACGTCCTATAAATATTTTACCCTCCTTATCTAAAGTTATGGAAAAAATTGTAAGTTTTCAGTTTAAAATTTATCTAGAAAATTTTAACATTCTTCCTTCAATTCAATCAGGGTTTCGACAAAAGCATAGTACCAATACAGCAATGTTAAAGGTTGTAACTGATATTGGCGGTGCAATGGATAATTCCATGCTTACTGTTCTCATTTTACTTGATCAGAGCAAAACTTTTGATCTGGTCAATACAAATTTACTGATTGCGAAATTAAAATATATTGGAGTGGAGAATATTGCTTTGCAATGGTTTGGAGATTATTTGAGAAATAGAAAACAATTTGTTAAAATAGGTACAGATAATTTCTCGTCCATGCAGCAGGTGTTAAGTGGTGTACCTCAAGGCAGTGTACTGGGGCCTATTTTGTTTTCAGTATTTACGTTTGATCTTCCAGATGTTGCCTCAGGTTGCCACTTGCACTTGTATGCAGATGATATCCAATTATATAAGTCGTCAAAACTCGATGAATTTCCAAATTTAGTGAAAGATGTAAATGAAAATTTAAATCGTATTTGTACATGGTGCAAAAAAAATGGACTTAAACTTAATCCAAAAAAATCACAAGCACTTTGCATCGGAAATGAAAGGATAAGGTCTAATCTCCATCTAGATAATTTTGATATCACAGCAAATAATACTAAAATACAGTGGGTAAATAAAGCTAAAAGTTTAGGAGTAACAATAGACGAGAATCTTAGCTTTGATCACCACACTAGTAATATATTCAGAAGCTCATATGCTACATTAAAATCAATTTACAAGTTGAAACATGAAATAGATGAAAAAACAAAACTAAAACTAGTAAAATCAATTATTTATCCAAGAATCGAATATTGCAGTTCAGTATATTACTTTCAGCTAACAGAGTACAATAAATGTAAAATACAGAAAATACAAAACGCTTGCTTAAGATTTGTTTGTAAAATATCATATGGTGAGCATGTAACACCATACTTGCAAAATTTAGGTGAATTGAATGTTAAGCAGCGTACTAATTACCTTTATAGTATATTTTTGTACAAACTTGTTAAAAATAAACAACCACAATATCTCTCAGATTTGTTAAGATTAAGATCAGATATACACGATGTGAATGTTAGAGTGGATAGTTATACCACACCTAGACATAGAACTGCGAAATTTGAGGGGAGCTTTGCATACACCGCACCAACAATATTAAATTATGTCCTACAATTTTTAGATAAGTCGATAGGTACATTTAAGAAAGAGTCGAAACTGTTATTCTTAGAGAATGATATAAGTGTATAAACTACATAAATATAACATTTATTAAATTTGGTGCACATTGATAAACTATTTGTTTTGTACAATTTAATACTATTTTTTTTTATAAATATTTTTTTTAAGTGTAATTAAGTCAGTAAGTAATTAACTAAGTAACAAGCATTGTTTTTCATTATTGGATAAAATTATTGTATTTAGTGTAAGTATTTATATAAACTAATTAATATTTTGTACGTTTTAATATCAATCTAGTGCATTTTATAAATGCATAGTTAAGTGTAATTAATTAAGTAACGAATATTATTATTCTTTATGGGAAAGTGGAAGAGCGGCTATGCCGAACTATCTCCCATTTGTGTACGTCTCAATGTTCACAATAAACGTTATTATTATTATTATACTTCGGAGATATCGCGAATTACTGCATGGAAAGAATTAGCAGTTGACAAATTCAGTATTTCTTGGTATTGTGTATCACATGGGAACAATTCAATGATCAAGAATCCAGGACTGTTGGAAAACAGATAGATCATTCAATTTACCTTTATTTCGTGAATAGACGAGTAGAAATCGATTCTTACTAATTTTGAGATGCTTGCATTTTTTTTTCTGAAGAGGCTGTCGAACCTAATAAAGATGTGTCTTAGAGTACTTTAACAACAAGATGGAAACTATATATTATCCTAGAAGGGAATTTTCTTTGGATGAAAGCATGATGCTGTGGAAATGGAACTGTTTATTCGATTCTGCGTTTACACAGGGGGAAATGATGAAGAGCTAAGTGGTACAGGGCATGCTACAAAAGTTGTGATGAACCTAAAGGAGGGTTTATTAGGCATGCTTTGTAAGTGAACAACTGTTATAATAGCTGTGCTCTTTCTGCAGCTCTTCTTGATAGGAAAACTTACAGTCCTGGAACGATGAGAGCTAACCTAAAAGAAAATTCTCAGGAAGAAGTAAAGAAAAGCTCAGAAAAGGAGAAAATGTGTCTGCACTCAAAGATGGAATACATGTAGGCAAATGGAAAGACAAACGTCACGTCATGTATATAACAACTCAATAAGAGAATGAATTTGAAACTTTTACAAACAAAAGAGAAGTTCTCAAGTTCAAAAACCTCGGGTAATTGTGGAATATAACAAGTATATGTTCGGAATCGATCAGCAAGATCAACTTCTGAGAAAAACCATTAGATGGTATAAGAAACTATTTATCCACATAGTGCAACTTCTTATGACGAACGCTTTGCAATTATATAATGCATATTCTGGGAATAAAAAAATTACGCTATATGATTTCAGACTCTCGGTAATAAATGGGCTTCTACCAACAAAACCACCACCTCAAATTGGTCCGACACGTTCGAGACCGAGTTCAGGAGTAAATCATTCTATTGTTAAGATAATCGAAACATATAAGCATACAAACAATTACAGTTATGAAAAATAACGACCCATTGCCAATGGCAACAAGTATTTGGTACACAAAGCATCACTTACGATCGACAAAACAATGGAATTAGAGTATGGGTCATTCTCATGAAATTGTGAAATTTTGTGTCCCGGTACTATAATTTAGTTACTTCATATCGGAATTTGACTTTTTTTAATTTTTAGTTTTATTTAGTTTTAGTTCTAAAAACTTGATTATTTTTTTCAAAAATTATACATCCATTTATTTTTTTACTAGGTAACAGTATGTGAAATCTCACGTTTGTTAATTGTCCCCAGCCTCACCTGTTTAATTTGATTCATAAAGAAAATATTGTAATTTCAAAAATATGTTCACAAAGTAACTATTTTCTATTGATTACAAAAGCAAAGCAACACTTTATCTGATATCTAACATAAAATATGTATATATATTCAGTTTATTTGATCTCTTTCTCATGTCCTCAGTTGGTGGCTCACTTCCGTTAATGATACTGGTTACTACTATATATCATAGAGAGCACCAAAATGATGATGTTTTGCTAGAATTCCTTGCAAATCAACAGTTGATATGTGAACTTAAGGAAGTGTAGATATTAGCTTTTTAACGTGGGCATAATTATATAAATATTGAACAAAACTTGTTACTGTCAAGCATCAGCTCTCACTATTGTTAATAACAAGTAGGTAAGCATTGAATTTATTTCAAGTCTTATTTTTTTAAATTTTATATACAATTATACGTGTTTACTAACAAAGAGATATATTTAACTTTAAAAGGTTAGGCTAACCAAAGCGGGAATTTTAAATTGGAATCTCACTTCCATTAATCTCATTTCCATTAATGTGCTATATTAACGGATGTGAGGTATATTAACAGCATGAAGGTTATTGTAGATTTTATGTTTGAAAAAATTTAAATTAAGATTATATTATTGGATTTTTATTAACTGTAATGGTTTCAATATCTACCTATGCCCTTTATCTGCATTAAATTTTATTATTTATAATTTTTGGAAATGGCAAAATCTTCCCAAAAAACATGATAAAAAAATATGAACTTCAAAACGAGAGATCTAAGAAGTGTATGGAAATATTGAGAGAAAAAATACGAAACGATCCCATATTATATGAAGAACAGAAACTGAAGGAAAGGGAAAGATACAAGGTTCGAAAAGAAGCAGAAAGAATAAAGTCTATAAAGGAAATGACAGAAAGGGAAAAGAGGAAGGTCAGAAAAAATGGAGAAGTCGAAGTAAGAAGTTATATTATGTTAGTAAAGAACGAGAAAATTTGGATAGGATGTTAGAAAAAATCCCTGGCTGGTCCTTCTCATAGACCTGACGATACCACAGCTGGCCCCTCTATCCAACAGATCGCAGGCAAGAAGATTCAACGAAGGAACAGAAAAAAAATGAAAAGTGAAATTGAATATCTGAGAAAAAAGCTGAAGAAATCTGAAATGAAGGTTGAAAAATACAAAGAAGAGAGCTGCCAGGATAAAAGAAAAAACTCCCGATACACCAAATAAAATGACCAACATGTTGCGAAGGTTAAATGTAACAGCTCAAGTGAAAAGAAATTTAGTTTTAAGAGAAGTTCTAAAGGAACAGCTAAAAATAAATTATGGTAAACAAAAAGCCGACAAAGATGAACGTAAATGTATCAGTTGTATTTCTGGTGGAATAGTAAAAAATACAAAATTAAAAGTTTGTTTGGCAGATTAAGCGCTAGAACTAGAACTATAGATATAGTCTAGACTTCTAGACTATAAAAAGACAGCCATCTAATATATTAACGAGGCCAATACGAGTTTAGGAACAGCGAATTATTAAATATTGATCATTTATTTTAAGTCTATATTTTACTGATTTTTACTCAAATACTTGATAGCCATTTATACGTTTACAACTATTTGAGTTTACTTTTGTTTTACCAATGTATATGTTTTTCATTAAAAGTTTATTTAAACTATTCAGATTTTGACGTTTTTCCCACCTTCGTTAACCATCCTCACTTCTGTTAATCGTACAATTTTTGTCTTTTAAAAAAAGTGGAAAAAAGCAATCATTAAGCTTAACCACTATTAACACCTCATTTTATTACGCTACATTCCACAATTTAAAAAAAAAGAACAATCAAAAAAGCTAGTATTCATTTTTTTGATTCCATCACTCCAAAATACACAATTTCGCAAGAATTACCCGTATACTTACGAGGGAGATATGACGAAAAAGAATTAACCGAAAATGCTCCTCCAGAAAATTTAACTTTTAAAGGAACAAAATGTATGAAATTGTGTCACGCTGCATTATCAGACATTACACTGCATTCTGCTGCATTATGTTGCATTACCTTGCATTACATCGCATTACCTTATATTAGGGATGGGACGGATATCCGGTCCGGCTACTGCATCCGGCCAATCCGGCTTCCAAACCGGATATTCGGCTCCGGCCGGATATGAAAAAATATCCGGTCAACATCCGGCCAAATAAAAATTGTCCAAAATGCATGCAACTTAAATGTTATTTATTAATTATTAGTTATATATCAAAATATTTATAAAATTAACAATGAACTAGAACCTACAATCAAACAATCAAAATAAATAACAAATATAAAAAAATAAGTCTTAAATTCTTCGCGAATACAATAGTGGTGGTAGTGGTATGTATAGCGCTATTTTTCTCCATTGTATTGCTAATGACAAAAACAGCAACTACTAACGATCGCGAGAAATTACTTTTTAATTTGATGTGTTATTACACAAAATGCATGTAATTTGAAAAGACAGATGCCGGTTGCTGGTTCTTCTGAGAATGAAGTTCCTTAGAAAATCATAATATTAATAAATACAAAAACACCATAACTGTGGATAGAACCAAGTACACACATATAAATATTTATTATTAATTATTATTAGTTCTGTTCTGATGTACCATGCGCATTTCGTGTAATTACAATTACTTGCAGCAATGTGCAAGATTGGCAGGATAGGACAATATGCTACTTGACTTGACGATATGCGACTTGAATTTAATTGCAGCCTGCTCGTAGATAAAACGACTGCTTGAAAAGGCAAGATATTCGGCCGGATTATCCGGCCGGACCGGATTTTGAACTGGCCGGATATACTGTATCCGGTTATCCGGCCAAAAGCACATCCGTCCCATCCCTACCTTATATTACGTTGCATTATCCTGCATTACTTTGCATTATATCCAAATTACGTGCAATTTTGCAGCAGTACTCGAATTACCTACAATAATTCAAGGTTTTTGCATTACATGCACATATTTTTCCAGAGTGGGTCACCCCTCACCTATTCTATTCATTACTTTTTAAAAAATTTGCAAAATCAGAGACCTAATGGTGTGGGAGCTAAGTGGCTTTTTCGGACACTCATCGTTACAAGCATTTTCTATGCGCTGATTAATTCTATTGAACTTAAATAACGACAAAATAAACTTCTGTCATATGTCAGCCCGTCGAGTTGGCCATGGTTCAAGATATAAAAATCAGTGAAATTATATCATCGTTACAAAGCCAATTTTTTTTGTGTGTATACATTTTATGTTTAGAATGAATAAAATAACATCGCCAGAAAGTGTGGGCCATCAGAGGCGCAACCAGAAAGGTCAAAGAGGTAAAAAAACGGAGTTATATAACATCATCGTTACAAACTTTTTTAAGGTTGAGCATGTTTATTTAAATGTTTTGAACACAGAAAAAAAATTCCCAGAAAGAAACTCCCGTCAGTAAGGCTAGCCAGAAAGAAAATGTTTAGGATTTTTGAAGAAAATTGGATTTTTTTATTCACATATTTCATCTCAGAACTCTAAACTCATCGTTACAAGTTCTGGCTCCTTTTTAAAACGTAAATATGAGCTGCTTCAACAATAGAATAGCCTCCCTGTAAAGTTCTAAGTGTCAACAAAAGTACCATAGGCTCTTAAATATACAGGAATTTAACACTTTCGGCTAACTTGACTCCGTACCGTGCCTCAGATGGAGGCTGCGCCTTCTGACGGCCCACACTTTCTGGCGATCATATTTTATTCATTCTAAACATGAAATGTGTATACACAAAAAAATGAGCCTTGTAACGATGACATGATTTTACTGATTTTTAAACAGTGTTTGTGACGCTCCTGACAGGAGGTGCCCAGCCAGAAGTCGATTTTATGAATCGTTATCATCCATTAAACCATAAAAATATCTCAAAGTTCATAAAACGATGAGCTGCCGAAAAAGCCACCTAGCTCCCGCTCTATAAAGTTTACCAGGCCCAGATTAACTGTACTAATATGAAACACGAAAATGAAGGTAGTTAATGTTATGAAATCTATGAATATCAAATATAAAAAATGTAATAATTATAAAGTAATCTGTATGTAATTTTAATGTTGTTTACATTGTTTCAATAAATAAATAAATAAATAAATGTTTTGACTTTTTACCTATTATGTTTGTAGGTACCTACGTATGACATTTGCTATAAAAAATAATGTAATGTAGTAAACAGCAGTGAAGCCACAAGATTAATGATCTAAAAAAAAATACTTGAAAGAATTGCATAGTATGCATAGGTACGTACAACATTAATAACTAATAAGTAGTTGTACTTGGATTGTAAATGGTTATTCGAGTAGGTAAAAATTTAGTGTGCTTAAATTCAGGAAGTTTTTAAATACCTGTTCAAGTTTACAGATTTATTGAAATTAAACTATTATGCCGTAATTATAAATAATTTTAAATTACATTTAAAAAAATTTAAAATCTGTTTTTCAATTTGATTTGAGGTTAATGACGAAAACTTACAATTCTTTGGTGTTTAGTTGCTTCTCAGTTGGAAACCGCTATACAATTTGTTATGTACCCTGCATTTTTATAAAAAGGATTTTGCCGCCTTGTTGTTTCAGAAGTATGTCTTCTGTCCTGAGGCTAAGATGGAACAGCTAGCAACATTTCCTGTACTTGTATTTGTCCCTTTGGCCAAGTGTTTGACCACTCACTTTCCTTAAAATTTTCATGGCTGTTCATGATGTTTTCCTTTAATTACTTTATCCCGGCTTAATACCACTTCCGAAGTTGTAGAAGGGCCTAAAAAATTATAAACACTGATTTTTAACTTATTTAATTAATTTCTGAGAATATTTTTTCAACACAAACGTCAGACGGTCAGACGCCGTTTCTTTCATTTTTTTCTTAAATTCAACTGGTGACATTACTTTACTACCAACTTAAGAGGCAACATAAGAAGAAGCGCCAAATTTAAAAATCAATCCTACCCAGGAACAGTTAGGGCGTTTTTACACTGGCCGAAACGATACCGATTCGTCGTCAACGACACCTATACAATGATATCGGGGAAGCACAAACGCATAAAATTATAGACTGGCGGTACATGACCAGTCAGGTGCAACGTTTTTAAAATGCATGCCAATCATATACAGGGTGTCCCGTAAATAATGGATAATCCTGAAAATGGTAATAGGTCAGGCCATAACCTATCAGAATATCACAACTTGACCTTATTAAAAACCCTACGGTTTTCGAGATATGGGCACTTTTTTGAAATTTTGAAAATTTCTACTCTAGGATAGTATTATGCATGCCACTGCCACAAGGTAAGGATTTTTTCATTCTGTTTTTTGGTGAGTATTCTAGAACAGTTCTGCTATCAAACGTCTATAGGAGTTTTTAGATAACGACGACGGTATTCTCAAAAAAAATGTATTTCTTAAATTTCGGTTCCACCAAGATTCCGTCTGCTGACTTTGACCGTTGATGGTGTAAAAGAAAGTGCCAAGCGAAACTTGCCACTTATCTTAAAAACTTGCCCATTTATTATTGTATTCTAAAATGTTTAAAAATTCTGATTCTTCCTGTTAGAAAAAAAGATATAGCTGTTTGAATAGTGGAGGAGCTAAATTTATCAATTTAAAATTTTTAACACGTAAAACTTGTTTTTAATTGCATGTGACGCATGTCATTTTGTACGTCTGGTGTTACCGATTAAGACTTTGTTTGTCAATAATAAAGAATTAGCATTTCTTCGGGCTGATTGGAACTTATTGGGACCAACAATGCCTCGTATACAGTATACACAACGTGAGTATGCTAATATGCATACTATTTACGACGAATGTCAAGGCAACGCCAGTGCATCCGCTGCTTAAAGTAAATTTGTGGACAGGCACCCTAAATGGTCAAGTGGTAGGCCCATTCGAACTGCCACCAATATTAATGTCAGGCAATTATTTGGAGTTCCTTCAAAACAACCTACCGATCTTACTAGAAGACTTTCCTTTATCCCTGAAGCTGACAATGTGGTTACAGAACGACGGATGCCCTGCACATTATGGGAAAGAGGTGAGAGCATACCATTTGAAATATCCAGGAAGATGGATCGGTCGCTTAGCTCCAATTCTGTGGCCAACCGGGTCACCAGACCTAAATTCTTTAGATTTTTTTTTACTGGGGATGCATGAAGGAAAAGGTGTACTTCCGACCTGTTCAATCCCTAAATGAATTGCAAGAGCGCATCGGAGTAGCCGCTGAAGAAATCAGCCGATTCGGATATTCACGCCATTTAAAACGATCCTTTATTAAAAGATGCAGAGCCTGCATCGGGGCTAGAGGAGAGCAATTCGAACATTTATTATAAGTTGTTTGACTATTTCTCTTTAATAATTTTTAATAAATGCAGGTGAAATTACTTTTTATTTCGATCTTTCTTCGTTCTCTTACCTCAGAATTTTTAAACATTTTAAAATATATTCTCGATAATGCACAGATCCGCTGTGCACTGGCGTTGCCTCGACAATCGCTGTAAATAGTATGCATATTAGCATACTCAGATTGTATACTGTATACGAAGCATTGTTGTTCTCAACAACTTCCAATAAGTCCAGAGAAACTCTAATTCATTATTATCGACAATCCTGCAAAGTCTGAATCAGTAACACCAGACATACAAAATGAATGCGTCACATGCAATTAAAAACAAGGCTTACTTATTAAAAGTTTTAAATTGATAAATTTAGCTCCTCCACTATTCAAACAGCTATATCTTTTTTTTCTAACAGGAAGAATAACAATTTTTAAACATTTTAGAATATAATAATAAGTGGGCAAGTTTTTAAGATAAGTGGCAAGTTCGCTTGGCACTTTTCTTTAGATCATCAAAGGTCAAAGTCAGCAGACGGAATCTTGGTGGGACCGAAATTTAAGAAATACATTTTTTTTTTTGAGAATACCTTCGTCGTTATCTAAGAACTCCTATATACGTTTGATAGCATAACTGTTCTAGAATACTCACCAAAAAACAGAACGAAAAAATCCTTACCTTGTAGCAGTGGCATGCAAAATACTATCCTAGAGTAGAAATTTTCAAAATTTCAAAAAAGTGCCCATATCTCGAAAACCATAGGGTTTTCAATAAGGTCAAGTTGTGATATTCTGATAGGTTATGGCCTGGCCTATTGCTATTTTCAGGATTATCCATTATTTACGGGACACCCTGTATATGAATGAAATTACCATGAATATGCCAGAAATGCAAATTTTAGGCAGTCGTCGCATGCACAAGGGGGTGCAAATCGGTTTTTTTTGTGTCTTTTTTTTGGGTTTTATTTTTTTTTTTTTTTTAATGGATGCCAATAGTGCCAAACGAAAAGCCTTCAAGAAAAATCCAAAATCAAAATCATCCAAAATCAAGAACACCAAAAAATTTTACGATTTAATGTGCACATTAACAGTTGTTTTGAGCGCGGAAACTGCATGCCAATGAATTTCTGCTGGATTTTTTTTCACGGCTTTTCGTTTGGCACTATTGGCATCCATTAAAAAAAATAAAAAAATAAAACCCAAAAAAAAGACACAAAAAAAACCGATTTGCACCCCCTTGTGCACGCGACGACTGCCTAAAATTTGCATTTCTGGCATATTCATGGTAATTTCATTAATATATATGATTGGCATGCATTTTAAAAACGTTGCACCTGACTGGTCATGTACCGCCAGTCTATTATATGGAACTCTTTTTCACTTGCCGATACAATACCGTTTTGTCAAATTTTGTCGGCCCCGTGTTATTATATGCTATTCAGTATCAGTACGACATTGTCGGTATCGTATCGGTATCGTGTCGGCCAGTGAAAAAACGCCCTTACGTTCAATAAAACGTACAGCGATTATGAGGTGTTTTAAATCAAGCTTCTTGGAGTATACCTACCGTGAAAATTTATTTTGCATCTTTTCAATGCTTATTGCATTGGAAATGTGCAAAATAAATTGATAATATGGCAATTATAATACTGCCCTCCTAAGACAAGAGGTCCTATCTGCAAAAAATGAGATTTTCATGTTTTTGTCCTATTGGATTCACACAATAATTGTTCTCATGTATACTAGAGCTCAAAGACCTATCTGTAACCTAACATTAAAAATTAAAAGAATTATTTGTCCTAATTGACAAAATACATTGAAATACTTAGTGACATTGTACTACAGTGAATGTACTAGATGTTTATGTCCTAACATTAAAAATTTGTGTAGTTAGGACATTTATGACTAATTCTGTTAAGAAGAATTGTCCTAACTGCAAAATTTAGGGCTATTTCTCTTAGTAGGTTTGTTTTGGTTTTGAGAAATAGCAGTCCTCGGATGTCAGGAGCATGCGCAGTTAGTAAAACGTGTTCTGTTTTAGTAACTGCGCATGCTCCTGACATCCGAGGACTATTATTTCTCAAAACCAAAACAAACCTAGTATATTGTGATGTATTTCCCACGTGACCTACTGGCACCCTAACCTCAAAATGTGCATTCTGTTATGTCGGTTTGTCATTGTTGACATGAATTGTAAAATAATAGACTTTGTTCTGGAAGTGCATGCCAACTAATTCAAAACTTAATAAAAAATGAATTCTGAGTAAGTACAAGGAGTTCTTTGAATAAATAGATAGTTCTAGATTGTTGTTATAATACTCTTCGCAGAAATTATTTGCCAGGAACTTTCATAAAATCGTAAATATCCCTCGTAGAGAAATTTTGTTATACTCTTATGTTAGTCATCAAATTGTTAATAACTTTTAAAATCTCTGGCCGTCTGTCCATCTGTTACATTTGTTGTAAGTGCGATAACCTAAGAAGGAGAAGTCTGATATGATTGAAATTTGGACAGTAAGTTTGTATTAGCTAGAGGAAGAACCATATTGTTTTTAAAAGTAATGTATCAGTAAATATGATTTATTAAATATTTTAATTTAAAAAATCTACATGACGGTTGTGCTTTTAATAAGATTCTAACAAAAATAACAATAATGCAGAGTATACTGACAAATTTTTCGTCAACCGATCTGGCATCATGGGGAACGTATTAAAATTAAAAGTATAGCACTTATACCTAGAAAATTAATTTATTTTGAAAAAACTGCGAAGAGTATTCTTTAGTGTTCAACAATAAATAATGAACTGGGGAAAAGTATAATGTTTAACATCGAGTTATTTACTTTAATCTACAGAAAATTCAAGAATCGAGGTCAAAAAATGGTTCAACTTGCTCTCAATAAAAGCCTTCAAGAAAAACTTAATTCAGTCAGGGTGCAGACTAAGAAACCCAGGGGGTTAAATAGTAGAGATTATGATTATATACCGGAGGATGACTTTTCGAGTAGCGAACAAGAAGATGAATCTGATCATGTTAGTCAGTCAAATGAAAAACTAGGGACTTCTCCACAATCCTCATTACCTGATAGTGGTAAAGGAACCAGGGTCAGCAAGAAAGTTGTAATTTTATCATCGATTACGATTCCTCCGCCAATATTTGAAATAAATGCAAATATGAATGTAATCACTGATGATCAACCATGTTCCTCAAATGCAGTTTCAATTAATGTGACGGACGTATATGATTTCTGCGTGATGATCTTAGAAGATATCATTAAGAATGTAATCCAGAAGTCAGACAGTAAATTGTATACTAAAAAAAGAGAGCTTAGAAAAAGAAAAAGATATGAAGAGACGCCCCAGGAAAGAAAGAAGAAAAAGATGAAGACCTATGTTGAAAATCATTATGTAAAATCAGATTGTTTATGTCCAATGAAGTGTGGAAATAAAGTATCAGAAGATAGACAAAAATCTATTAACGAGCAATACTGGGCCTTATCAAATAAAGAACAACAGAGACTTTTCATTTTCAAATGTGTCAAGAAGTTTCCAAAAGAGAGAAACACTTTGGGAAATGAGAACAATTCCAGGCGTTCAAATACTTTCAAATATTTCCTTACACTGGAAGATACTTTAGAAGTAAATGTTTGTAAAATATTTCTGTTAGCAACATTGGGCTACGAAAAGGGCAATGACAGAGTTCTCAAGAACATTAGAAATACAGAATCTGGATTGATTGTTCCGAAGCCAGATCTAAGAAAACATCCATCGTTGAAAAAAATCGACAGAACAGCGATTATTGAACATATTAATTCTTTTCGACCAACTATATCCCACTATCGTAGAGAGCATGCTCCGAATAGGAAATATTTACCTAGTGATATTTCGATATCTTTCATGTACAAGGATTTTAAGGAAAGATTTATGGTTAACGAATTCTCCTACGAATTATACAGAAAAGTTGTAGCCGACATGAATATATCCTTCACTAATTTAGGTCATGAAGAATGCTGGCACTGTGAAGAATATCGACTCCACAAGATAACAACAGATCATACCGGTGAGCAAAACTCCAAGGATATGCATAATTGTCAGGTATGCAAAGACTGGAAACTACATCGGGGTGTCACTGTAGAGAGAAAAAATACTTTGATCTCTAAGTTGAGATCCCATGTTCCTCCAAATCGGCTGCCATTTTGGGAGGAATTGCCTGTGGGTTCAACGGATGATTTGGAAGAAGATGCTGATCTACACTGAGCTTATTTAATATATTGTAACATTATTTTCTATTAAAATTAAAAATGCATTTTTTCATTTAGGACTACGCAATAAAATTGTCACATTACAAAATACGTCTTTTACTAAAACAAATTGTCCTATGTTCAGAAAATATCAAATATCTTTCCCAAATTATAATGTGATTGAAATAAATATTATATTGTTTAATCTGTAAGCCTTGATACAAAATTCTGTTTTGGTTTCACAAATTTATTCTAAATGTTAAAGATTTGTGAAATTAAATCTATAAAAACCTTAATATCTTGAAACATTCATTTTGCAGATAGGACCTCTTGTCTTAGGAGGGCAGAATATGATATAATTGGAGCATACTCTAGAATGTTTCTAATATAGGAAAAATAAAGTTGTTTTGTACAATTTAAATTATTGAACTGTCTAGTAGGGCGATCGAACCAGTTTGCCGGACAATACTACTTGTCGGACACTTTCCACAAACAAGGAATAAAATAGGAAAGCCTTTATCTACTTCACCTTTTCCAACTTATCATGCGTTGCCTACATTATTTCTCTCTCTACTGGTAGTCTTGGGTGTATTCTTTATTTCAACAGTTGATTTCCACCACAGTATACTTTCCTTTCTTACAACACCAGTGATAAAGAGATAGCAACACGTCTGGTGCCACCTGATGGACTCAACTGTTGAAATAAAGAATATGCCCTATGTCTCAGTTGTTGGAAATAGAAAAAGAAAGAAAATAAATTCAAAGATGGCCGAGGTTTAGCATGTGCGTCAGTTTACAACCTGTTCAACAAAAACTGTAGTGGGAAGTGCTTTAGGAAATAGTAAGTAAATATTGTGAAAACTATTTTCTTACCACTATATCAATTTTGCATGATTAGATTATGCCTAGCGTCAATTTCCTGCAGAATAATCGTACTTTATTTGGATCTCTCTCTCTAAAATTGGGTGTCCGAGAAACTGGTCCTAGAAAACTAAGTGAGACCCGTTTTCGGACACGGTGTCCGAAAACCGGGATCTGGCGTGAAATTTTTATCTATCTTTGTTTAACACTTGCAAAAATTTTATACCTGTACGTCTTACTCCCATTATTCAATTATGTATAAAAAATAAGGTAACCAGTTGTCGGACGCCTTTTTCCTTGCTTACGAGGTAGATGTAGCACTCGTTTTTTGGGCGTCCGAAAAACGGTAGTTTTCAGATGCATTAGAATTATTATTATTTCCATTGCGTGCATAGGTATCCGAAAAATACCGTTTTCCCCCTGGATTCATTTTATTTAAAATTAAACAAACTCGATGTTATGAATTCATCATAGGTAGGTATATACTTAAAAAGACTGGTCTGTTTTCAGATGGCGAAAACAAAACCGGCATTCAAAAAACCAGAATCCAAAAACCTTTTGAAGGCAAAAAACCATAAATTTTGTACTTACTTCAATGCTTCACTTCAAGCAGCCCTGCAGGCTATTCGAGATGGAATAAGTGTAAGAGAAGCCAGCCGGCGTTATGGTATCCCCAGAGCCACCGTGCATGATAAATTCACTGGAAAATCACCAGCTGAGAAGAAAAAAACCGGACCTCCACCACTGCTGACTGTGGAAGGTGAGAAGAAAATTGCAGACTGGGCCATACATAGAGCAAAATGTGGCTTCCCGATCTCGAAAACCGATCTGATGGAAGCTGTAGCAAAAATTGCAACGGATACTGGTAAATCAAAATTCTTTCCTAATGGTGAACCTGGGATTAGATGGTACAAGGGATTTCTGAAAAGACACCTTGAAATTTCCCAAGGGGAGGCAGAGGGAATCAACAGAGCGAGGGCTTTAATAACTGAAGAATCCTTTCGATCATGGTTCTGCACTTTGCGAAAACATCTAAAAGACAACAATTTTCAAGATGTGTTAGGAGACCCTAGTAGAATATTTAACGGGGACGAGTCAGGATTTTCCTTGTGCCCTAAGACTGGCAAAGTATTCAGGCCAAGAGGTTGGAAAAATTTGTACGTAATTAAGTCCGGCAAGGAAAAGGAAAATATCACTGTCCTTATTACATTCAATGCATCAGGAGCAATATGTCCCCCTTTGGTAGTCTTCCCATATATAATGTAACGATACCTTGGCCGAATATCAATAATTTTATTTTATTTTTAATTTGGTGTTGACTATTTACCTATATAGTATTAATACATTTTTTTTAGAGTAGAAATTATCGATGCCAGACCAAGAAACATACACTGCCAACTAGCTCATTAGCTCGGAAGCGTATGGGTCGTGTGGTTAGACGACTTAGTTTATTATTAAGATGTTATAATAGAGAGGGTGAGAGAGACTTACCTACAATTATATATGAAGAGCTAATTTGTTGTTAGATTACAGGCGCCAACCATTTTTTATACTTGATGTTGATGAATACCAAGAATAGTAAATAATATTCAAGTACTAAGCTCTAAATATTTTTTATGAATTTATATAGTGTGAAAATGGAGCTCGTTGAAGTAACAAGAAACAAGTTTGTTAATAAAAGTCTTAGGTAAAATTATAAAATAAGTTTTATTAGAAACTGGTCAAACTGGGTGATGTCAGGCCAAAATAACATCTATATTAAAAACATTTTAACATGTAAGTAAATTATTTACAGATGAACCTTTACTGACATGTATGAGAAATACTACTAAAAAAAAGGTTTATATAGAAATATAATAAGCTGAATTACGATCAAGATTTATCTGAAGATATCTAAAAGAAATTGTTAATAAGTTTTACCCAAACAAATATTTATAAGAAAATATCAAGTTAAAATTTTACAAGTTATCTATTTAAACTGTATGTTTTAGGATATGACGCAATAATTTTTTATTTCCTTTTAGCAATAAACCCAATAAAATTATAACATATGTTTTAAGCAAACGGTAGTAAAATTTGGTGATCACCAAACCTTGCACATTGTACCTTAATAATAAATAATTTGCTATGGAACCCAAAGAAATAATTGTTTAATTATAATTCGAACATGTAGAGTTCAAAAACTTTCATATTTAAGAAAACAAATGTCATTTCAATGTGTTGTATAAGGATCGTTTATCCGCACTGATAAAAGATATAAAATTTCAAATGTTTTCTGTGCAAAAAAAATGATAGTTAAACAGTAAGAATTTTACTTAAATTAAACTCTTAACTTGTGAGGTTTGTAGCTTTCTGGAAGAACAGTGGCGGCTGGTGAAATTTCAATATTTTTTTTCTCGTCTATGGCGCATGGGACCCATACGAAATTTGGGAAATAACATCTAGAGAAGCACTTCTCTAATGACCCTTAAAAAATTTTGAAAAAGCAGTTTGCGAAAAAATTTTTGAAAATTCGTTAGCCTCCCCTGGCTCTAGGAGCTCCTGTTTATTTTTATTTTTTTTTGTCATATGCATTTGACTTTTCATAAAAATACAACAACAGATTTTGGAGTTTATGAAAATATTTTCATTACTAACTGAAATACAATGAACGGAAATTTTGTAATATACAATTTAACAAATTACAATATTTCAATTCGTTGTATCTCAGTTAGTAATGAAAATATTTTCATAAACTCCAAAATCTGTTGTTGTATTTTTATGAAAAGTCAAATGCATATGACAAAAAAAAATAGAAATAAACAGGAGCTCCTAGTCCCAGGGGAGGCTAACGAAATTTCAAAAATTTTTTCGCAAACTGCTTTTTCAAAATTTTTTAGGGGTCATTAGAGAAGTGCTTCTCTAGATGTTATTTCCCAAATTTCGTATGGGTCCCATGCGCCATAGACGAGAAAAAAAATATTGAAATTTCACCAGCCGCCGCTGTGGAAGAAATATAGGTACTATCGATGATGAGAATTTAAGGTTTAGTTCTTGTCCAAACAGGAAACCATTACAGCTAGAAACATCGGATCCAAAAAAAAAAAAAAGGTCACTGCTAAATAAGATGGCGAATATACGTCTCTATTCCAAGAAAGACATAACTTCTTTTAAAAAATGGTGAGTAGATTAAATAAGGTCCATTGAGTGGGTATAACTATTAAGTTAAGTTTATCTTCAACCATAAACCATTGACAAAGTGAAATTTTATTTAATGTTAAGCTGCTTTAATTAAATTCCAAACCAAGACATGACCCAAGACTTAGATCAAAATCCAAAAGCAGGAAACAAAGTAAAAGGTATAAAAAGAAGACCCTACAAATCGAAAAAACAATGTAATAAGCTGTATTCTGCGAATTAACTTTGAAACAGAAATATTTTTTTTAGAATACTTACGGAAATTAATCCGGGCATCTTGAAAATATGTTTAACCATGAGGTCGACACTTTAATGAAGCGTTTCTTTGGCTTGACACAAGATATAAATACAATATACAAATGGAGTTCCCTCACATTACTAAATAGACGAAGTACCGGTCTTTATTGGTAAAAAAAAAAAAAGGTACTTGTATGTGGACAAAAGCCGACACACCTGACACTGGGCTTAGACTTCAAGCAAGTGATGACAAAATCGAGAAGGCGGATCAAGACACCTTTAAGCGGAAATTATGGTTCAAACGATCAACAAAAATCTTCCGTGTATTTATTTTATACAGTAATAGATTGTTACCAATGCTAATCATTAATGTTAAATATTCTAAACTTGAATTTATTAGATTATTAAATTATTTGTTGTTGTTTATTTACTTTTGATTATTTATGTGTTTGAGTGAATAAATATATTGACAAGTAAAGATGATGGGTATATGACCAGGTATACACTGTATAGTGTTGCTTTAATATGAAGATTTAAAATGTTGGAAACCTTGAATAAAAATTTCATTTGTATTTTTTTTTGTATTTAAAATTTGATTTACTAAGAAGTTTAACTTACTATATTTCTAAATATACTTTAATAAAAACATGGAGCATTTTACATGTTACAATGAGGCTAGAGTTGGGCGATTCGACTCTTTTTAAGGATTCGTACCAAACGAATCCGTATCAAGAAAAAATTCGTACTGAAATATTCTTTCAAGAATCCGAACTGTCTTGATTGTACAAACGGATACGGTTACAACATCGATAGGAAATATACGAATCTTTTGCTTTTGTGGGATTTGTACCATTCGAATCACTGCCAGGATTCGATTCAATGATACGAATCATACGAGTTACTACCCAACTCTAAATAAGGCCATCCAAAGCTCTGGTAGAAAATGTCCCTAGTACTTGGGTTATAGGAAAATCCGACTCAGGTTGGATGACAGGAGAAGTTTTCTTCGAGTATATCTCAAATGATTTTAACTCATGGCTGACAAGAAACGAAATAAAGCGACCGATTTTGTTATTAATAGATGGACATAAATCACATATGACTCTGCCATTAAGTCAGTTTCGCGAACAACACGATATTATTTTGTACGCGTTACCCCCAAACGTGAGCGTGTTCAAACCCATGATGCAAGAATGGAAGAATACAGTTGAAAATTGGCAGAAACGCCCTGAAAATTCGAATCAAATAATCACAAAGATTAATTTCTGCAAGGTATTTGAAGAAACACTGCAAAACACGCAAATGCAAAGTCATATTATAAAAGGCTTCCGTAAATGTGGGTTATATCCTTTTAACCCCGATAGTGTAGACTACACAAAATGTGTTAAAAATTTCCTTGAAAAGAATTGTCAACAACAAACCGTTTCTGCAAGTGCCTCAGAAAAAACATTAACTGTAAATGATTTCGATGCTGCTAGGAGAGTAATCGAGTCGATTTCCAATGATTTGAAAAATTATGGTGTCAATGTAGACATTGTAATCAACGAAATCGACTTCCAAAAATTACTTTTGGAAAAAGGTTCCAATAAAATTCAAGCATCCACTTCAACAACTATTTCAGCAAATCAGGCTGTGAATATTGCTGTGGGAAGTATTGTTCCTATGGACCATGTAACTTTGCTACCCGTTGATATAATGGAAATTGAGGAGAGTATGCTTTTGAATTTTGGGAACAATTCGCGGACAAGTAATGAAAACTCAGAATTGGAAGTATCTACTGAATTGGAAAACTTACTCCAAAACAACGACATTGACACCGGGGATGAAGCAGTAACTGCAAATAAGAGTAAAATTGCACTAGAAAAAAAAAGATCACATTGAAATTATTGAAACAGATGACTTTTATCAAAACGAAACTGTAACTTTAACAGAAAATGAAAATGAAAAAGAAAATCGAAATGAAAAAGAAACCTGGGGAGAAAATGAAATACACAATGAAAAAGAAAAGGGCAATGAAAACGAAGCAAGAAATGAAAAAGAAAACAAAAGAGACACTGAAAACGACAAAAGAACTGAAACGGAAATAGAAAGTGACAAAGAAAATGGAACAATAATTGAAAATGACAAAGAAAATGAAAAAGGAAACGAAGAAGAAAATGACAAAGAAAATAAACAAGCAAACCAACAAGAAATTGACAAAGAAAGTGAGACTGAAACTGGAAAGGAATCTTACACAAAAAATGAACAAAAAAGCTTAGTTCCGGTGAAACAGACTGATAGTAACACAACTGTGATATTACACAATAAGATCCTACATGATAGTACAAATAGTGACAGTAGTGGTGAAAATGCTCAAAATAAGGAAAAAAACAAAGATGTAACGGATGGAAATAAAGAAGCCAGTGAGTCTAGTAACAAAGGAAAAGAAGAGGCGATCACTATTGACCCTTTTCAAAAACATCTGACATTCCCAGAAGCATCTTTGAAAAAAAAGCCTGGCTCTCGCGTGAAAGAAAAACTACCCAGTGCGATATCATCAGCGGCGTGGAGAACTTATTACACTCGCAAAGATGAGAAAAAAAAATGGAAAAGGCTAATCTGAAAAGAAAAGCCAAGGAAGATAAAAAGGGTCAAAAGCAAACAAAACCAACCAAGAAGTCAAAAAAGAAAGCCGAAAGTATGAAAGACAGTACAAAGATACAGAGCTCAACAAGCAAATATAAAGTTTTATGCAATCTCTGTGAAGAAGAGCTTTTCAGTGATGCCGAAGATGACGAAAACAAAAACATAGGCTGTGATAAATGTCCTCGCTGGTATCACCTCAAATGTACTGATATGTCAGACTTGACGTACAATGATGCAGCTCAAAAAGACTACTTATGTGACATGTGCCGATAAAAATAAACCTCATTCTTTTAGTGCTTTACTGTATGATGATCAGTTTAGGTTGTAACCTTAAGATGAATAATTTATTTTTTTGTTAGGTATATTATAATACCGACTTAAGTAGGTAAACTTTTAATTCTGTTAATGTTCAAATGTTCTAAAGGTTATATTCAGATGCTCTTTTGTATACATAGGATAGGTGTATAAATATGTTTTCTTTCGCAATGCTGCGTTTTTCTTACCTATTTGTGAACTCATGTCTGACTATACGTCAATTTTTCGTTCATAACTGGTAAGTATCGAAAAGAACTACTTTTCGACCAGTTGTCCGGAAAATGGTACATCGGTGTCTGAAAATTTGTCTATGGTGTCTGAAAACTGGTAAAATTGACATTTTGACTTTTAAAAATCATAATCAAAAAATAATTAGCGTGTTATGTTTCTTTTTCGTCTTAATTCATTCTTTACACTTCGACAAAATTTGTTTCATAGCATAAACTAACCATTTTATTAAGTGTTCAATGCAAAAAAACAGTTAGTTGTCCGAAAACCGGTTCGGTCACCCTATTCCTGACTACAAAATCATACATTTTTATAGCTTTACTGGATGCATTTTAGATATGCTTTTTAAAAGATAAGGTAGTCAAATGTTACCCTTAAATCCTGGACTTCATTAACCTTGTCTAGTAAATTCCCATCAATTTTATATTTATATAGTGAATCAAGGATTTTTTGCGACTATATGAGAGAATATTACATTTTTTTATGTTGAAGTAAAGTTTGTTATTCATGGACCAATTATATATGCTAAAAAGATCCCTTTGTAGGGTGTCATACCCCACAAAGGGATATTTCTAACATATCATTGATATCATCAATCTTTGCATACATTTTCGAGTCATCAACAAATAGTAGATAAGAAGATGACTTGATTTGGACAGTTATACTCAGAATAAACATGAGGAAAGATAGTGGATCAAGATTGGAGCCTTGCGGAACCTCGGATTCAGCCCAGAATGAGCCGGAAGCATTTTCCCTGCTAACTTTATGAATTCTGTTTTGAGATATGAATGTTATGAAGTTAATGTGAAAACCAGGCTGTATTTCAAAAATTGTACATTTTTCAAGGTCGTGTCCACTGAGACCGTTAAGGCCTACCAGCACCATATGGAGCCACCAAACATACCCCCACTTAAGAGGGGATAAGTATTCGTAGGCGGCACTTTTCGCAGATTTGTTTTAGCCAGTCGTGTTAACAAGGTTCAATGAGCACTTATATTTAGCATCGGTGCATTGAAAGTTTATTTTACAAGTTTAGTGGTCGTAAAAAAGTGCTCTACATTATTTGGCTCGAAATTATGGACATTAGATTCATGTAGGTTTCATGTTTGGGTTAGTATAACATGCAGTGTGACCCATTTCAAGTGGAAACACCTTCGTAACTCAGTTATTGGTCATCAAATTTCAACCAAATTTGGATCGGTATCAAAGATCTTTAATATTTCTTTTTTGAGTAAAACAAAACTTATTTCACTCAGTGGCGTGCATTTTTATTAAGGAAAAAAAGGGTCGATTTTTCGAGAAATCATATTAGGCATTATTTTGTTGAAAAACTAATGCAATATATTGAACCCCCTGAGAGCCATGTATTTATAGACGAGGATTCGGCTGATGAGGATGAGGCAGATCTA
Organism: Rutpela maculata; assembly: GCA_936432065.2. Lineage (NCBI taxonomy): Eukaryota > Metazoa > Arthropoda > Insecta > Coleoptera > Cerambycidae > Rutpela > Rutpela maculata. Next base: position 101,645,069 of record OW386292.2, read on the forward strand.
GCTTAGCTGAGAACCTTAGCACCAGACAGCTGACAAAAGGAGACTGGGTGGGGTTACAGAAGCACTTGATTTAGGATATATCCAACCACAGTCTAGTGTGAGTATGTCTGTTGTGCAAGTTTTCTAAAATCGCTTCTCCTGCAGTAACCACTACACCATCAGAATTCAGATTTTGTAAGGACGGGGACTTAGAACCTTCCAAATCCAAATTTAAACAAGGTGATTATTCCAAATACTATACTATGAGTTGTGTCGAGATATTTGAATTATTTTTTTGTAATGAGCTATTTACTTAATGCAGCAGACAAAAAACTACGCGTTATTCAAAAATAAACCCGATCCAAATATTTCTCTAGAAGAAATAAAAGTATTTTTTGGTATTTTGGTGTTAAGTGGACAACCTTTCAACAAAGCGAAGTTATTGGGAAAATGCAACAGATATGAAAAATACACTGGCATCAGAAGCTATGAGGAGGAACAAGTTCTTACAAATTTGTCGCTTTATTCACTTCGCCGATAACAATGCGATTGATGACCTGTGACTGATATGTTGAAAGAAAAGTTCCTGAAGCATTTCATCCCCGAACAAAATCTGTGTTATGATGAATCATGATTCGCTACTTCGTTCGGCACGGATGTAAGTAATTCATCCGTGGCAAACCAGTCCGCTTTGGCTATAAAGTCTGGTGTCGTAGCACACCTAGTAGATATCTAATAAATTTCGAAATTTATCAAGGAAAATATTCAATATTCAAATATTCAAAAGATATAAGATCGAAGTAATGCAACTGGAGGAGTTACGTAAGAAATTGGATGAAGAAAATAAGGCAGGGCTTGTGAGAATAAAAAAACTGGAAGCTGATGTAGACGAACTTAATAGTATTAATAGAATGATAATTGCATCGATTAAGACTTTGGAGGTTGAAAACGCAGTGAAATATAGTAATTTACAAAAAATGCAGGACAAAAGTAGTGTTAAGGTTACCAAAAGGATCAAAGTAAAACAGGCCGAAGTAGGAATATCTCTAAAAATAAACTATTGGGTCAAGTGTCAAGTAGAAAACAAATAATGTTAGGTGACAGTAACATTGTTGATTGTTCAAAAATATTAGGTAAGAGTTTAGGAAATAAGTATATCATTACTTCAGTAGTGAACATAATGCTAGATTGGACGAAATTGTAGAAAATATAAGTACTCTCACAGAGAACTTTTCAAATAACAACTATGTGATTATTACGGGTGGATTATAAAATTGTTTAAATGGTAGTAGTCCCGAAAAAAGTACAATGGATAAACTTATTCACGTAAGTGCTAATACCAACATAATAATTTTATCAGGACCATTGTGGAAAAATAAGCCAGTCTTAAACAAGTTTATTAACGAATTAAATCAAAAACTTTATTACGATATATACTTAAATAATGTACAAAAAACTGTACATTTTATTAATAATAAGAAGAATGGTATCAAAATATTCAAGATACCACATGTTCTCGAATTATTGTAGGAGACTTTAATATTAACTGGACAGTAAACAATACTTATAAAAATAGATTAAAAAATCTAATGAGTGATGTAGGGTTTCAACAGTGGGTAGGGAGTATGACTCATCCAAATGACATTGGTGGTAGCATAATCAACTTGGTCTTCTCAGACATTGTTGAACTAAAATGTACGGTGCATCAAGCACCTAAAATAACTGACCACTATATAGTACTCAAAAAAGTGACAAACAAGAAAACATCTACTTTCTCGCGGCCAAATCAACTTTGCTGAACTTAATCAAAATCTCTCTTTAGTAAACTGGAACTGTACACACAGAAACATCGACGATAAATATGATTCGTTTATTTCTACTATCAAAAATAAGTTAGAGGAAGTTGCACCGAAAAAAGAAGAAGTCATCAGAGCCAGGTTTCAGAAGTGGTGGAACAATAAAATACGTGGCGCGACCGCACAAGGAGGCCTCAGTTATAAAATTTATAAAAAAAATAAAACTCAATTGAATAGGGAAATATATAAACATAAGAGAAATGTAGCACAAAAGACAATACGAGAAGAGAAAAAATTATATTATGAAAATAAAATAAATTACTGTAAAAATGACCCCAAAAAAATGTGGGATACATTAAAACCATTATTATCCGCGACTAAAGGTTCTGACCTTAGCAAAATTAAAATTAATGATGTAGAAGTATCCGATCCATCAGAAATGAGCAATAAATTAAATTCGTTTTATATTAATAGCATAAATAATATTATTTCAGACATAGATACAACTAACCAAATTGATTTGATTGATGAAATACCAGGCAATACACTAAGGGCCGGTTTATCAGTGAGCGGTAAGCACTTTATCCTACAGCTAAATTAACTAGAAGTTTAGAATGTGAAGTTGCAATATTGAAATTTTTAATAGAAGCACATTCTAAACTTCTAGTTAATTTAGCTGTAGGATAAAGTGCTTAACCGCACACTGATAAACCGGCCCTTAGTATATTTGAATTAATTAACTACAACGAATTACAAAATATCGTATATTCTTTGCCAAATAAGGGTAGTCCAGACGAAATAATGGCAGAGTTTCTAACAAATATATACCATAGCATTGAAAAACCACTCTTAAATTTAGTCAATGCTTCGTTAGACAGGCAAGCTTCCATCGATTCTCAAAATATCTACAGTTATCCCAGTCCCTAAAGTAAATAATGTGAAAGACGCCAGTGATTTAAAACCCATCAATATGTTAGTTACTATAGAAAAGCTGATCAAAAGAATAGTATACAAACACGTATCGGAATACATAGTAGAAAACAATATTCTATTCTTAACCCTTTGCAGCTTAGTGGTATACCTCGCATACCACAAATTTAAAATTCATTCTTAATGTTGCTTTCCGGTATATTGTACGTACCACCGCTCTGATGCTTACTTTGACATGTACCCTCTACTGTACAGCAGAAAAAGTTCGGGTGGCTAGCCATCGCAGTGTACAATAAATTAGTTTCTAACCTCTTCTGGCCAACTAACGTTCGTAAATTTTAGTGTCCAATTTGAAGCTAAGAAAAGCGAAAATAATGGAAAGTAAGTAACTGAATATGATTATAGTAATGTATTAGCATGCGAATATTCCATAATTATAAAAGTATACACAAAAATGTTGTTTCTGATCGTTATTTATTTGTGGTATTTCAGACATACCACAAAGCACCTACATCATGAACTTTGTACAAAAAATTTTTTACTCTTTGCCAATAGGAAAATGACATGGCATTTATTTGATTGGCACATTTCTAAAACCGTAAATATCGAGAATACATTTTCATATCATTGTACCAGTGATCAAATTGTGTCAAAATATTTGTTCGGACGTCTGTCCGTACGTCCGTCACGTTTTTCTTTATAAACACGATAAGTAAACAGACAAAGTGTAATCGTTTTGAAATTTGGATAATAAGTTAGTGTTAGTTGAAGGAAGAACTCTGTTGTTCTTGAAAAAAATCGATCAATAAATATAAAAGTTATGACATATTTTATGTACCTGAAGAGTGCTACAACCTTTGATAATATTCTACAAAACAAAAATGCTGCATGACATCCTGATAAACGACTCGTTAACCAAGCTGGCATCATCGGGTGATGACAAGCATATAGCAATCGTACAAAAAAATGTATTTTCAAAAATTGCGAAGAGTATCAAATAGAATGTTCAAATATTATATAAAATCAATAAACTGGCAAAGAGAGTAATGTTTATATTTAGTTTTATTCTATAGAAAGAAACGTTTGGAGTTTTAACTACTTACAAAACTTAAATGAAGGCGAGATGGATGCATTATTTGCAGAAATTCCTTCTGAGGGAGAATCTGTTGATGAATTTGATAACGAAGAGGATGAGGATAATGCTGCTGCTCCCATAGATATGGAGGACTATATAGAGGGAATTATCGACAATGTGCTCTATGTAGGAACCGAGATCATCAAGGAAGATCTAAATAGGCTTGTGACACTTGTGGCGTAGCATTATGCATGTAAGACAAGAAAAAACTGTTTTCAGAATGTTCATAAAAAAAAGTAATGTTGCTTGTTCTGTAGCTTAGTGGTATATCTGATATACCACCATTTTTTGAAAAAACTGGTGAAATAAAAATTTTGAAAAAAATACGCATTACTTCTTCATTCATTTTCTATTTAGTGTACTTAAAATCATACATGAGAAACGACTATTTCTAAATGCTGCCCGCAAAGGGTTAAACCAGTCTGGATTTAGAGAAGGGCACAGTTGTGAAATTGCAATATAAAATGTTTTGTACGATTGGAAAGAACAATATGATAAAGCTTTAATGATATTTAGGTATTTTTAGACATACAACGGGCTTTTGAAACTATCGATAATTAAGAAACTAAAGGGTTATGGGATAACAGATGTAGCACTAAATTGGCTAGTAGATTATCCACAGAACAGAAAACAAGTCACAAAGGTAAATGGGGAAGTATCTAATGAAATATTAAATAAAAACAGAGTACCGCAGGGCAGTACACTAGAACCGCTGCGATTTTTATTATATATCAACGACATTGTAAAATCCATTGTAAACTGTGAAATACATTTATTTGCTGATGATACGCTGTTATATTTCTCTTATAAATATTTAGCAACCCTTGTAGATAATATAAAAAAAGAGTTAAGAAATATAGTTAGGTGGTGCAATGACAACCTTTTAAAATTAAACGCACCAAAAACGAAATTTATATTAATTAGTAATAATTAGAAATATCAAGAGTTTAAAAGTACTTTCGGAATATCAGTAGGGGGCGTTAAGATTGAAATTGTCGAGAAAATTAATTATTTAGTACTTATTAATTGTTAAAAACCTAACATTCAAAGAACACGCATCTTATATTATCAATAAAATATCAAAAAACACAAATTTTTTATCGAGGATTGCTCCTTTCTTAACACAATGGTCAAAAATCACTATATATAATATGGAATGGACAGGTTGCAGAAATTGCAGAACAGAGCCATGAGAAGTATTTTATGAGTTCCACGAGACACTTCCATTAGAATGATGCTAAGTAACCTTAATTGGCTCTCAGTGCAACATTACTTAGAGTACCAAACACTTATTTTAATTCATAAAATGAAGTTATCTTTGACTCCAACATATTTGACATCAAAAATAATATTTAACACCGACATACATAATTATAACACACGCACACGGACAGATATACGAGTCACGAGTAAAAACAAAAAAACTAACAGAAAAATCTCTTTTTCATAAAGGAATCGTTAGATACAATAACCTTGATGATTCTTTAAAGAACTGCGTCGCTATTAATGCATTTAAAAATAAATTAAAATCTTATTTACTATATGAATGTATATAATATCAATATTTTATTTGATTTCTGTTATTTTCTTTTTGTTTTGTTATTTTTTTTTTCCTAAGTAAATCTTAATGTGTTGTTTTATGTAAAATTTTAACTGTATTTTCATTACAAAATAGTAATGTATTGTACTAGTGTTTTGTAAACAACTGTACTCTAGTATTGTAAAATTAGCTAACTTGCTAAATAAAGATTTATATATTAGAAAAAAGAATCTGGGCTTTCGCATGTTAGGTGGATGAACAACAGTGTAGTCACAATGGCTAGCACCTACTTTGGGGTGACTCCAGTAAAGTCAGTGGAACGATATTCTCGCAAAGATAGCAAAACTATACATGTACCCCTTCCAAATTTAGTTATGCAATACAATAAAATTTATGGGTTGTATCGATGAGATGGATAATAACGTCATGGTGATAATATTTTTTTATAAATTGTCTAATTGTTATCATCTAAAGCTGTATTTATTTTAGTTACTGCATTGGAATTCGCTCTAAGAAGTGGTGCTAGCCCATGTTCACTTACCTCATTGATATGTCAATTCAAATTATATACAGAAAAAGTGGTCAAAACATAAGCTAATTGGAATTTAAAACGAGCATAGTACAGGTAAAATGTTAGCAGCTTTTTTTCTTTGCTATATTATTTTAGGTTTTCTTATTTATTTCTAGACTTATTTGACAAATTTTAAAACACCGGCAAGATGCTACTGGAGAGCTCGCTGATGCCATGTTGAGATTGGCTCAAACAGAAAATCAACTTTTGCGAAGAATTGAAAGAGGTGAACTGAGCTTTAGGTGAGGTAGTGGACCGTGGATGGACATAGAAGCATGCGGCCTAAATTTTCATACCTGACGCTCGATTATCTTAGAAACAAAGCCTTCGAAACCTACCAAGTGTTTTTGGTGCCTGGATACATGCAAGATGTTCCAAACTGACAAAGGTTAGAAGAAAATGAATTCAGTTTTCAAGTAAAAAGGGTGCAACCAAACCTGATTCAAGCCAGATTATATTCTTGTTTTACCCAAGCCGATAAACACAATTTATTTATTGAATTTAATAGAATGGAAGGGGATGGAATAGAAAATAATCCTCCAGAAGAACCAATAACTGCGGTGTACTGCAGCTGTAAATCGGGAGCTAGGACACTGGGGTTATGCTCATGTGTCTCCACGGTCCTTTAGTACCTAGGGTACCCACGCATATGCGGAATGTGCAATATCCTCTACAAACTTTGCTAAGAAAAATTAATGATGCCGTCAACAGAGCTTTACCTGGACATGTGGATATAGAGTAGATTGCAGATTGTTTAAGGGGTCGCTTGGCCCTGAGTTGGCCTTTCTTCACCTCGACCTTTTGTGAATTGTGGATGTAGAGTATGATGCTTGACTATCTGCTTTTTTTTTAACCTGATAGTATGTATTTATTAAGCAAAGTATTTGATGAATACGCAAGTATTGTTTTAATTCTGATATGTACATACTACTACCATATTTGCTATAGTTTTATTGTTAATGTGTACTACCTTTCTTAAAAAATGATTGCGTTATTGTGTCTACTCTCTTTCTTAATTTATTTGCTTTACAAATGGATCCCAGCAAACATTTAGGTATTATTTGACGTCAAAACTACCTAAATTATGTATAATAAATTTAGTCGCAAAATTAAAATTAACCATGTTCTGGTAAAATTTACGTTGACGCTACATAGAATCGACATAAGTGGAGAATAAGACGATGTCGAAATTAGGTTATATCGACTAAGACAGGTAAAATTACACATAATTCGTACTTGTAGTCGCACAATATATTTGGTTAGTAATACCTGTTTAGGTAAATTTTACTTAAATTCGATGTCAATTCGACATCGAGTTGACTAGCTTTAGGTAGAACTTACGTATTTAAGTATGTGAAATTGGAAAATGACATCAAGAGGAAAAAAATAAGGTTTTTATACCTATTTGGTAATTTTCTCTATAATATTGTTGTCAGTCACCTACAAATTTGAAGAGATACCTAACTCACAATGACGATACAAGATGAATGTCGGTAACTAAAATAAATCCAATTTATAAGTGAAGTATTTGCAGTACTCGCTTGTTGAAATCAATGCGACGAAAATTTTTTTGTGTATAATAGCAGCTGTACTTCTTAAAATAACAATGCGACTCCAAAATATTCATCTATAAGGAAATTCTTATTGCCAAGTAAAAAAATTATAGTAATAATTTGAGCCGAAAAGTATGCTATACTTGTTAAATATGAGTTTACAGGTATAATTATGTATTTTTTTAGCTTTTCGTCAGTTTGTTTCCATACACACACATTTTTAAAATTCTAATTTGGAATCATATTTCAACTGTGTTAAGAAAATATGGCGTCTTGAGCTAATTTAACCTTAAAGTTAACTGCCTTTGTAAATGCAACTACAAAAGATAATTGACTTAATGATTGAAATCAGGTAGATAAGCCAGGTAGAATTTATCTATTTTGTCGACCTAATATTACTTCAAAGGTGTATAATAACAGTGACCAAATAAGTTGCTATTTAGGTATACATTACGTAGGATTTACGACAAAATCTACCTAGTAAGATATTCGACTATTAGGAATATTTTTAGTCGCTAAAAAGGTAAATACTACCTAATTATATTTCCTATTTCTACCCTATTGTAAATTTACCCTTCAGGTCATTTTTGGTAGATATTTTTAGTAGTTTTTCACTCGCTGCTTTCGTTAAAGTTACTTTCAAGGAAAATTGTGTATGAGGTAGATTAATTGGTATTATTTACGTAAACTGAAATCTAAAGTAAGACCAATTGGTAAATTTTTATCGGAAGTGTATTTTTCTAGTCCATTTTACGTCATAATTACCTTAACAAGTAAATTCCTCTTTTACCAAGTCGAATTGGGGCTAATTTTAACAAAAATGTTTGCTGGGATATAACTGCATCATCCTGTATATGCTAAAAATGAATTACGTTGTATAGATGTGGCAAAAATATGTCATTACGCCTTTTTTTAATTCAGACATAGGTATGTATCCAGACAGTCAGTATGTATCCTGATTCTGGTAAATCTTGTAGCGTTCACTTTAACCTGATCGCTACATGGCCATATATTCTCCATTTTTACATAGTTTTAAGGGTCTTAAGCCACCACTAGCATGGATTTTAATAGTATGCACCAAAATACGGTTGCACAGTTATTGCCAGATATAGTACATTCGATGTCTTGTAAACTCGGTATTAAATGGGTAACTCCACCTTTAATACTTGTTAATGTTTTGCAGATCGCTACCATTCTGTTTCACTCGAGTTCTTCATCGACGGAGTTCTTTAAACAAACAACGTCTTATTAATTTTGACGAAACATAAGCCTAGCGCCATCTGTTGCTTCACTTGTTAGTTACTTTAAATTTCCTTTTAAGCAATGTAGAAACCCGTACCACTAGAGTTTTCAATTGTATGCAATGTCATTATGTTTCAATAAGATTAATTAACATGAACTTATTAATTTATTGAGATAAGATCATATGAAATTACGTGGATAATTATTTAGTTTACGTAGATTCATGCCCTCATGGATAGTTAACATTTTGGTAGCAATGTTTACGAGAAACGCGTCACCGGAAGGCAACAGCTGAGCAACCAGACATTTGTCGTTTGGCCGCAGAGACAGAATCATTTGCCGTACGCCATTGTTGACCTTGCCGTAAACTAAATACTTCATCCAGAGTTAGGTGATGAAGTATTTATGCAGTAGCTAAATTAACCCCGAGCTCTATTTTTGGAAGTTGTATGGAGCGCATGAAGAGATTTCATTGACCCTGGTAGCTTGTAATGTTTGTTAATTTTATGGACCTGGTTGTGGGCCGCTAGTACAATTCTACCTTGATCTAGTAATGGTTTTGATGCATGACTAGGTATCAGTAGCAGCTGTGAGTTGATGGTATGTGAGGACATGTCTCGCTGATCACCATTCTCAACCGGGTAACTGGGAGCCGAGTGAGACAGAAAGGCAGTAGTGTTAGTTCCAAGGAAGTAGTGAGAGTATCAACTCATGTCGTTAATTCATACTTCGACACTCAAATTTCAACGTTTTACCTTCGTCTAGGCCTTCTGCCATGATAATTTTTGATAATTTTTATTGATTAGCCTTCAGCTTTTAATCTTAGTATACTTATTTCACAATCTATTTTCACATTTCGCCTTCAGCGTTATTTAGTTTTTCACAAATAGCTATTTTCTACAAATTATTTGTAGCAACATTACTTACTACGGTTAAGGTCAATGCAGGTAACTGGGACCCCATTTTACATCAACTCGCATTAAAGGTTCCATATGTCAGGCATTAAGCAGGAGATAATCAATCCCAATTAATCTTAACTCATTTCCACATTAAAGTACATAATCAAATGGGTAATAAGCCACTTAGATGATTATGGTTATGTGCATTTATTAATTTTTTTTTTTGGCGTACAGGGTGACCCAGTTACCCGGAAATTTGACGCAACTGGACCACCTTATTGTAATTTTCTATTGAAGCACACTGGCAAATTTCTGGGCTTCTTGTCGCACCTTGCTTAAAACCCATTTCAAATTTGGTAGTGATATCTTGAATAGTAAGGGAGCTATAGAAGATGTAATAAAAACTTACATAGTCATTCTCGACAACAGTTACAGGTTGCTCATCAACATCGGTATCGGAAGCGCTTGAATCGCAGGTTTCAATGGATTCATCTGAACTGGAATCCACCACATAATGCTTACTTGCTTTCTTCCTCTTTGTAGCAATTTTCTTTTTCTGCTTTCTTACTTTCTTTCAGCTCCTGTTTTTCCACCATCTTCTTTTGTTTCTGTTCTTCCTCCTCTTTTTCAAGCCGTTTTCCTTCCAAATAGTCTGCTGTTGTGATTATTTCAGCATCGTTGCAATTTTTTTCCGTTTAGCTTGAGACACCCCTGGCGTTCCATTTCCTGCAATCATTTTCAGGAGTACATCTTCAAATGTTATCTTTTCAGGTAATTCTTCAGTCTGCCTTGAACTACCAGGTTGTGGATAAACGGTTAAATTCCTAGATGGTTTTGGTGTCTCTCTCGAAGTTCCAAGTTCTAAGTCTTGATTTTCAGTTGCTGGCAACCCTGCTGCAGCTTCTTGGTCTTTATTTGTTTTTTCTTTCTCAGATATTTCATCATTGTACTTTTTTAAATCACCAGGCTTAAATATGGAAGTTTTAATGAATTATCATAAATTCTGGTGCCTTTGAAGGCATTAACGATGTTTGTTACAGGCATTGCTGAGAATACTTGGTTCAGCTTGTCAACAAACAAGTTTTTTGGAATTTTGTGTTTTTTGAGCATTTTCCCTTTGCCATTTTGTTAGTGTTTTGTCCCATTCATTTTTCAGAGATCTAAATACGCCAACATCAAGTGGCAGGAGGTGGTGCGTCGTATGTGGTGGTAATTTTAAAATCGTAATTTGATTGTCTAATGCCAGCTTTATAACTTCATATGTTACATGCGTGGAATGTCCGTCATACACCAAAAGGATAGGTCTGTCTTCAGGAATATTTGCCAGGAAACATTTTTCAAACCATTTATAAAATATAATCCATCCTTTCTTGGATGCAGCAATTGCTGTCTTATCAGAAGGTCATTTTTATTGGGCATCCATGATTCCATAATGTTTTGCCCTTGAACACTGCTAAAAGTGGCAATTTTTGGCCAAAGGCTGAGCAACAAATCAGTACAGTGGTGTTTTCTCTTCCTCGGGCGCTGATGGTTCTTGTACATTTTACCCCTATTGCACCCACCACTTTTGTTTTCGATGGGTCGTGGCAAAAGGATGTCTCATCACAGTTGAAGATTAAATCGGGACGATTCTCGAGTTTCAAGTCCTTAATGGTCTTTTCAACAAGATCATAAAAACCATAAATAATCCACGGATTTTCCTGTCTTTTCCTAGCGTATGGGGCTTCTTAATGGACATTTTGTTCCTTTTACAAAAATTGAGGAACCATTTTTAAAATTCGTTTTAATTTGGTTCGATTTTACGTATGATTCCACCACATCTAGGACTTCTTCTCTTGAGAGACCGTATCCCCATTGGTTCATTACTTGAATAGTTTCAGCTATTTTCGTCTCGGTTTCTTGAGGCAGGATGAATTTTCCCCCTCCACCTTTTCCACCCTTTGCAACATTTCCCTTTAAGCCCCGACTTCCATCGAAAACATGTCTTAAAGTAGAGCGAGGGATATTGTAAAATGTAGCAGCGCCTTTTTGGGTTTTATTACCATTTCTTACATCCTCAACTGCCCTTTGAGATCTTCCCTGGTGTATCGCTCTCCATCGGCCTCTCTAGCAGTTTTGCGTTTAGATAGATAGATAGATAGATATTTATTTCTGTGACTTATTTACATAAGTATAGATATTGTCATGGGGTTAATTCTAAAAACAAGATAACAAGATAATATGGACAAATATAATTTAAATTACCTAACTTTAATTAATTTAATTCATTAAAATTTCAAATAAAAACATTACAAAAAACATTACAACACATTTCAAGTAAAACTATATAAAAAACAAGCACTACAGTAATTTAGAGTTCCAAAAACTCTTCCACGGAATAAAAGCAATTATCGACTAGAAACGCTCTTAGTTTTTGTTTGAACTTTTCTATTGGCATGCAATTTTTTATATCTGAGGGCAATTTATTGAATAAATAACTACCTGCACATAATGGGGACTTCTTATATAAAGAAAGGTTATATCTACTTATATATATCTCGTCTTTGTTGCGCGTTTGATAACAGTGATTGTAAGTTTTTAATTTATGTTTATTTATATATATGTAAATTAACAATTTATAGAGATATATCGATGCCACAGTCAATATTTTCTTTCTTTTAAAAGTATCTCTACATGATTCTATATAACCTAAATTAAATATTAATCTTATGACTCTTTTTTGCATTATAAATACTCTTTGCATGTCTGTACTGTTTCCATATGAAATTATGTTATAGGAAATTTGAGAGTATACTAAGGCATAATAGACATTTAGGAGCGATTTTTTGTCCAAACTATTTTTTAAATTTGTGATAGCGAAACAGGATTGTCCCAGTTTTTTACATAAATAAATGTTTCACTTGACTTGTAAAACTGAGATTCGCATCAATTATAGTTCCCAGGAACTTTATTTCTGGTTGAAGCGATACAGAATGACTATGTAAATTTATATTAAAATTATACTCCGTTCTTTTTTGTTTTGTAGTAAAATAAATGCAAACTGATTTACTATAATTTATTATAAGCCTATTTCTAAAACACCAATCACTGAACAAATGTAAAAGATCGTTAACATTTTTCTCTAGCTGTTCAGGAGTTTTTGCGGTAATTATAAAAGATGTGTCATCTGCATACATGTAAACATTTGCAGAGTTTATATAGTGTGGTAGATCATTTACATATAGCAGGAATATCAGAGGACCCAGCACACTACCCTGAGGTGTTCCAATATTTAGCTCATGTTCATATGAAACAGAGTTTTCTATTTTAATTTTAATTTTCCTATCAGTGAGATATGATACAATCCACTTATTTAGATTGTCTCTAATACCTAGCATATTTAATTTGTGTGAAACAAAAGACAAATCTAACGTGTCAAAAGCATTTGAGAGATCAAAGAAAACTCCCATTACATAATTTTTGGCATCTATTTCCTCATATACATTTTGAATTAGTTCATTTGTAGCGGTTTCTGTAGAAAATTTACTTCTAAAGCCATGTTGAGACGATGTTAATAAGTTGTTTTCATTTAGAAATAAAATAATTCTATTTGCGATTACTTTTTCAATAATCTTAGAAAAAACACTTAAAAGTGAGATGGGTCTATAATTGTTAATTTCGTCTTCATTTCCTTTTTTAAACACAGGTATAATTAATGCCGTTTTTAACCTATTTGGGAATTTACCCGTCAAAATTGACTTGTTAATGATGTAGGTAAAACACAGTGCAAATTCGTGTACACAGTCTTTTACTAATTTGATAGGAACCTCATCTATACCAGTTGATTTTTTATCAGATAATTGCAAAATAACATCTCTTACTTCTTCTATTTTTACTGGACTGAAAAGCATTTTAGCATCGTTCAACTCTGGACTCGTGCACTCCTTCGACATTTCTGTAAAATGATTTGCTAGTTTATCTTTCACCATATTTGAAAAATGAGCACCAAATAGATCGGCTATCTCCTTACTGTTATTTATTTTTTTATTATTTTGATTTAAAACTATTTTATTACAGGATGTTTTGGTACTGTTTAAATTTGAATTCACGATTTGCCATAACGCTTTTGTTTTATTCTTAGAATTTTCAATTTTTTTAATATTTTGTATTTGCCTCTCTTTGATAACGTTTCTCCTATACTGTTTCTTTTTTATGATATATTGTTTATTTATAATGTCATTATTCAGTGTTTTTCTTAAATTATTTAGTTCTCTAAGGTTTTCCGATTCCTTATGAAGCTCTGGAGAAAATTTAAATTGATTTTTGGTTCGCATTTGTTTTCTGAATGTTTTTTGTTTATTTGGAAATGCCCTCTCAAAGGCATCCAAAAACTCAGACCAGAACAATTCAAAATACTCATCAATGTCATTTATATCTGATTTGGCAGAACGTCTGCTACATTTCTAAAGAATTTAAAATTTTGTGTTGTGTGCTCGTTTATTGCTCTGTAAGTGCACTTTGAATTTTCTACCGTTAATTTATAGTTCCTGACCATTATTACCTAAAATTATTGAAAAATTATTTCGATCCCTATAAGAAAAATCCACGAGGCAATTGGGGGCGCCCTGGTACAGTTGCCTCAACCTTTGTGACCCAGATGCCTCTTTTTGATAAATATCCGGGGCAACTGTGTCACCTAGTTGAGAATAATAATGAACAATATTAACCTCAAAACGTTCTTTTTCTAACATTAAACACAGAATTAAAACACCCCTGGATAAGTTACATCATGCATTCAAATGAAAATATATTAACTAAAAATGTATTTTTAACAGAAAGTTTGTTGTTGTAAAAGCTGGTGGCACAAATAAAAAGAAATAAAATTTAGACACAACCCTGGTTGTAGTTTTAATTTCTAATGGCAGATGCTCAATGAAGTGTGGTGTACAGGGATACCAATAAAAATATTGGGGGCCACTGCGACTGAGAGGTGGCCCAAATGCCTCCCTGACCCAGTCACCTGCATTGACCTTATATAACTTTGTGTATAAATTATTATTTATATCATTTGTCCATATACCTAGTATTGTCCATATTTTATGGTTCATATTTTATGCCGTGGTTGTTAAATATTTTGATTACATTTGGTAATATACACCTTTTCACCTTATTGAATAGTTTATTTGATTGTGAAATTTTATTTTGATACCTATGAAGGTTTAAGGCCACTGAATAGCCACAGTTAGCATTTGCAGTGACAGACAGGTACAACATAGATATCTATTAATGTGGCTATTGGCGCCCAGAGGATTTTTTTGATTTTCTATTTAATAAAGTCGAACCACGACCCAGTCTCCATTAAATAAACGAGAACCGGGCAATCTGAAACCCAACCCTAGCTTTAGGAGAAAGGTTGACAGACCAATCTGCAATTTACGTCATTTCCGGTACAAACAGATGTGATACAATAATCGTGTTATGATATAAATGACATGTATTTATACACTTATTGTTCCCGGTGAGTTTTACTTCCACGGTTTTACTGGAATGAAAGCAAATATAAAACTTACAAAGACAACTTCAACGCCCGCTCCTGTCTAAACTATGAACCCCATATGATTGTGCTTTTGCAGGGTTGGTAAACATACCATAAGAATTAACATAAAAAAAATCAGAAATATCTATTGATCACCAAAATACCTTTAAAAAGTGCAGGGTCTTTTTAAAACATTGGCAAAAGGAACAGTACGGACTCCTAAGGCAGCAAGAAGTGACTTCCGAGTAAGCAATGACGTACAGTTTGATGGTTTACACCATTATGTAATACATAGGGTAAACGACGAAGGTGTGCAGCTAGCAATTGCACAAGCCAAGAAAGAACAATGTGCCGCAAGTGTGAAGTGGGATTTTGCACTGAGTGCTTTAAAAATTTTCATACACGTAAAATGTATCGTAATAAATATTCTTATATATGCCTGTAGTACTCCTTGGATATCGGTGTTAGTGCCTATCGGTCCTGATCCCATATGGGAACACTTAAAATTTTGTTTACTAATGAATAAAACAAATAAAAAACATTTCAACATCATTTAATTAATTATTTGACTTATTTGAAAAATATTCAGGATTTTGAGAAAAAATTATTCTCAGCGTTAATGGTTTAAGTTATATAAATCACATAAAAAATTTAGACAATCACATCGAAGGCCAATTTCCATAAAAATTGTGCATGAACCTTACCTAGGGATTTGTTATTTTACAAAGTATCTATATTAGTGCTGTATTTGGGGTACCATAATGTACTTATCTTCATCTCAGTCCATTGGTGCGATGAAGGTACATGGCGGCATGAGCTAGGGTTTCACGCACCGGTACTGACGTCGTGTGATACTCGTTCACTATTGTGGAGGGGCATCATATGGCGCAATTAGCTCCGCTCAGGCCTGTTTTAACCTACAGGATGGGAGCTGGCGAACCCAACGTCCTGAAACTATATCAGGATCAACAGCGTGGAGGATAGAGCTCAGTCACTTGGGCGCTCGAGACATCGGGTTTCGACCCCATAGAAACCTGCCTGATATAAACCGCACAGAGCAAGTTGGTGGTTGTTGAGGAATGCTTGCTCTACGTGGGGGTCTGCCTTAATCGGCAGACCAAGTGGATAGGAGCCACAATAAAACTCCCCCCAAGTCAAGGTGGAACAGCATAAGCCGAAGACTGTGTGGCTAAGGAGAAGCTTAGTCGCTATTATGCAGACGTCAGGGCACCTGGCACACCCTGGTTTCAATATGCCTGCCTGGGGCATGCGTATTGAAAGGTAAACTATCATTTCCTCCGCTACTCGTGGGACTGTATGGAGACCAATTTTTCAACATCATTTAAATAATTATTTGACTTATCTGAAAAATATTCAGGATTTTGAGAAAAAATTATTCTCGGCGTTAATGGTTTAAGTTATATAAATCACATAAAAAATCTAGACAATTACACGGAAGGCCAATTTCCATAAAAATTGTGCATGAACCTTACCTAGGGATTTGTTATTTTACAAAGTACCTATATTAGTGCTGTTTTTGGGGTACCATAATGTACTTATCTTCATCTCAGTCCATTGGTGCGATGAAGGAATTTTAAAAACACAGGGACTAGTACACCCCCAATCGTACCAATAGAGGCTGAAGAGCCTATGGAACAGGCTAATTTAACACAGCCTTACCTATCCAAGGAAGAAACCCTCCTAAGAAGCAGTGACGAAGACCTCAATGGAACCCTAAATGCTCTAAAACTTAAGGAGCAGAAGGTGAAATTGGGCGGAGTTGCCTGCTGGCGAAGGGTGTCCCTAAAGAGGAAGCCCGGCTGCAGGCTTTGAAGCCTTGTTACTCAAGGGCACAAGCCTCTGAAAAAAGACAGAAGAGGGTCCGTTCAGAGGAAAGACAACTGGTGGTAGATGACCTCCTCCATAAGCTGAGTAATTCTGGCTTCAATGTTCAAGGCTACGCCGATGACTTTGTTATTAGTGTAAGAAGCTGACATGAGGTTATGATTTCAAATCTCATGCAAATCGCCTTAAACATAATATCCAAATGGTGCTCGCTAAAGGGCCTCAGCGTCAATCCGACCAAAACAGTTATTGTTCCGTTTACGAAAAGTAGAAAGCTAAGTTTAAGATGCTAAATGGAACAGTGCTGAATTTTTCCAGTGAAGTTAAATATTTAGGAACAATCCTGGATCAAAGACTTACCTGGAACTCACACCTAGAAAGAACACTTACCAAAGCCACTGCGGCTATGTGGACGTGCCGCAGGCTGTTTGGTAAGACTTGAGGTCTAAAACCGAAGATGATCTACTGGTCGGTTGTGAGACCCATGGTCACCTATGCATCATGCGTATGGTGGCCAAAAACTGAAGAAAAATTAGCACAAGGAAAGTTGCAGAAGTTGCAATGCCTTGCCTGGTTAGGGATTACAGGAACAATGTATAAGCACTCTGAAAACTCTGTACTATGGATTGGTTCAGTCTCAACTACAATATGGGCTCATTTTCTGGGGGAACTCTTCATACTTTAAAAGAGCATTTAAATATCAAAAAAAGGTTATAAGAACTATGTCTAAAACTCACCCCTTAACTAGCTGTAAACCATTATTTAAAGATTGGCAAATACTTACCTTACCTAGTTTATATATTTACCGACTAATAATGTTCATCAAAGAAAACGAATCTCAATTCCCCAGAAACAGTGATGTTCATACGCATCACACGAGAAACATGGAAAATCTGCATCAGCCATATAGCCGCCTTGCATTAGGAGAAAATTCTCCAAGACATATTGGCATTAAATGTTTTAACAAAATTAATCAATGTATTGACATTGGCAGCAACATGTCATTTAAGAATAAAATATTTAAATTTTTGTGCGATAAAGCATTTTATGATGTTGATGAGTTCCTAAACGGTTGAGTTTTTGTTTAACCTATACCCACTTGATTTAACACAGTCTGCAAATATTAGTTATACTATACACATACGTGTAGCTCTGGGTCTATGTATGTACAAAAAATTTCACTATATCTATCGTCTTATATGTATATGTGTATATATGTATATGTATGTGTGTATGTATGTATGTATATACATGTATATATTTAAAATCTTTTTTTAATTGTTACGATTCTCATTTTATTGTGTATTATATATTGTATTTTATCACAAGTTACTGTTCTTGACTAGTCAGATAAATTATATGTTTGTATAATTTTGTCGATGAATAAATCTTATCTTATCTTATCTTATCTAATGTGCTCCTGTCCCACAGCAGCTATGGAGGTAATGCCAGACCTACTTCGTCTACATTTGTATGTACAGAAGGAGGCAGCACTTAGTGCCTTAAGGCTGCAGCAGGTACTTTCTTTCAAACCAGGAAACCTGGTTGGTCACCTAAGGATTTCAGAAATAATTAAACTGGAATCCGTGACCAAATCCACTGACTCTATGCCAATTAAGCGGGATTTCGACTGCCCGTTTGATGTGCTAATCGAGAGCCGCCAGACGAGCAAAGTCGAAGTCCTGCAGGTGGAGAAGAGGTCACCCATCTGGTACACAGATGGATGGAAGATGGCTGAAAGGGTTAGCGCGGGCATAGCGGGGTTTAACTGTAGGCTATCCAGAGCCCAAGGTAAAACCCCAACCACCTTCCAAGCAGAAATCTTTGCTATAGACCTACATGCCCAGGAATGCATAAATAAAGGCATTCGAAGGGCAAAGATCTATATACTCTCAGACAGCCAGGGAGCGCTAAAAGCTCAGGTCCTACACCTTTGAGTCTAAAATTGCCTGGGAGTGCAGACAATCCCTGAAGCAACTGGCAAAAAACAACAAGGTTACCTTGATGTGGGTGCCAGGGCATGAGAGAATAGAAGGAAATGAATTAGTTGACTTGCAAAGAAAGGTGCTGAAGCCCCATTTTTTGGACTCAAACCATTTTGTGGCGTATCTAAGGGACACATAACGGAGGAGGTCCTAAAATGGGAAAAGGAACAGAAAGAATCCTACTGGAGGAATACTCCGCCAAAGACAAGCGAAAAAGTTCATCACTTATTCGTTAAAGAAGGCCACAAGGCTTCTCGAACTCGAAAAATCCGACTTAAGGCTAATGACAGGCCTTTTAACAGGCCATTGCCCCTTAAGATACCATCTTAAGAACATAGGCAAGGCAGACAACAATATGTGCACATACTGCGATTCTGCAATAGAGACTGCGGAACATATTCTTTGCGAATGCAAGATGCTAGTCCGCACTAAGCTATTTAGTAAGTATTTGGTTGTTTTTAAATGAGGTTACGTAATGAATAAAAATTTCCTATTGTTTTAGGATGTGATTGGCTCAGAAGTTACAGTTGTTTTACCAGAATACGACTTGTCGGAAGAAGAGAATAACGAAAGTAATCAAAATCTAGACAACTCAGTGCCAAATGTCTTAAAAACGAGCTAGTTGATGGTGACGTTAATATTTACTATTGATGCAATAATGTCAAATTTAGAGGGGAACAGTGCCAAGCTTCAATTTATTTACATTACCCAGCAGAGAGTCAAAATATAAATCTGTATTGATCTCAACTTTCTCACAACTGTCATGATATACTTGTAAAAGCACGACCTAAAATTAGTGTAGATGTCAAACAAGAAATTAAGAAACTTGTTGACTTTGATTCTCAAATAAGGCCAAAATAGTTCAGTAATGTCACGATTTATATCGGACAAAATTCAGAAAGTTTTGAAAATTGGTGGAAATTACAATTACAAACAAATTTTAATGAACAAAAGACTATTAAGGAGAAAAGAAAATTTGTTGGGTGTATTTCTGGTAATATAGTTAATAAGTACAAGTTTAAAAGTTTTGATAAGCCAAATTAGTTCAAAACGAATAATACATAGGAAAAAAAGTCCTATAAAATTATCAACGGAAAAGAAGGATATGATTGTTCGCATTAAGAATATAATAACAAAATTTTTCGAGGACGATAATATAAGCCGCATTTGTCCCGGTAAAAAGGATACAACATTCAGAAAAATTAAAAAACAAAAGCGGTACCTGAATGACAGTATTAAAAACATTTATAAAGAATTCAAAACTACACATCCGCAAATTAAAGTAGGTTACTCTACCTTCTGCAAATTTCGTCCTTTTTGGGTCAAATTTCCTAACGCAAGATTACGGGACACATGCTTATGTATGATCCATGACAACATATCATTACTGACGAGTAAATTAAAAATTTTGAAAATTATTAATTTAGGCACACCTGCTGACATTTTAAAGGAAATGTGTTGTGATAGTTCAAAGGATGATTGCTTGAAAAGAGCATGTTCCATATGCAAGGATAAGGAAATAGAAATTTTGGACTTTAGTAAAGAGGAAGTAGCAGAATACGAAAAATGGCGAAATAAGAAAGTGGAGGTAATAATAAAGGAAAAAAAAAGATTTGCAAAAAAACTATTAAAGAGCGAATAGAATGCAAAAAGCAAGACATTCTGCAACAGTTACAAAACACAATTCCAAAATTTTTCGATCACACAAGAAATATTATCCATCAGTACCGCTCAATAGATTTCATTAAAAAAAATCTTGCCCCGGATGAGATATTAATACATATTGATTTTTCCGAAAATTATAATTGTAAATACGCCAAAGAAATACAATCTGCACATTTTGGAGGATCAAAGCCCCAAGTTAGTTTACACACCGTCATTGTTTATTATAAATCAGAAGAATCAAATGTTGTCCCCTTATCAATCTGTACCCTGTCACAAAATTTACGACACGATCCAGCAGCTATATGCACCCATTTGGAGCCAGTAATAGAAGAAATTCACAAATTAGTTCCAAACTCAAAGACTGCAAATTTTCTAAGTGATGGACCCAGCACGCAATATAAAAATAAGACAATGTTTTATTTAATGGTGACTTTTCTACCTGAAAAACTAAAGGTTGACACGATCAGGTGGCACTATAGCGAATCTGGGCACGGTAAAGGGGCCCCAGATGGGATTGGGGGATGCCTCAAGCGGATAGCTGACAACTTGGTTGGTCAAGGAAGGGATATCCCAGATTTTGAAACCCTAGTGGATCAACTTACAAAAAACTGTAAGGGTATAAAGTGCATCCCCATTCTTAGTTCCAGGATCTTTGAAATAGATAATCTTATACCACAAAACCTCAAGACGTTTAAAGGTACAATGAGTATTCATGAACTGATCTGGATCAGAAATAAGAAAGACGTTCTTCAAGTCAGAAAACTTACCTGTGGAATAAAAAGTACTTGCAACCATTTCCCTCTAGGTAGTATTGATTTAACTTACCTGATGGAGGCTGAAGACAAAGAAAATTATCTTGCTGAAAGTATCCTTTTATTCTCAAAAAAAGTCGACTGGTTAATTTTCTTTACTAATTGTCTAATATGACATTTATAATTATGTGGTAGATATTTTTCTGTAAATATCTTAAATTTTGTTGATTTGTTCACTATAGATCTTAAGGCTGTGTTCAATTCCTTAACATTTTTATCAGCTCCTACGACCTCAAGATTAGCAACCATGCCGATTCATCAAAGTAACCCAGAAGGTTTATCTAAACGCATCCGTTATTCCGATATATATTCTGACAGTGACACGTCCCCTGTATCGCCACTCGAAGAAATAACTCAAAATAAGAATGTTAAAGCAAATGATTACGTACTCATTAAGTTAAGTGGAAAAAGGTCAATAAAACATTTTATCGCTCTTATTTTAGAGGTTAATTCAGATGAAGACATCACTGTAAAATTTATGAAAAAATGTGGAACTAAGTTCGTGTTTCCGGAGAAAGATGACATTTCATTAGCTAATATCACTAATGATATTGTCTCTATCTTAAATCCCCCATCTTTAAACAACAGACAGCAATATTCCTTTGAAAATTTGCCATTTTTGGAAAATTTATTTTAATGCACTAATAAATTTAATTAATGTTTTGTACTTTCAAATATTTTGTATTATTTTCAAAGGTTTTATTCATAAATAAATAATTTTCTTTATAACTGCGCCTTTATTATAGCTCTATATGCTCACCTCCATTAGAATGTCTCACCACCGTTACTTTTTAGTTTTGTTTTATTTTGTTTTTTCAAAAATGTGAAATTTTTAAGCTTAGTTTCCTTTGGTATTTTGATCTTTTTGACTTCTTAAATGCTCTACATAAAAACTATCCCACAAAAAAATAAATAAAAATATTTTAATTGAAATCATGGAAATTAACGTTTTTGTGAGAATGACCCAAATATACCTGGTCAAGTTTACAGATTTATTTAAATTAAACTAAACTTGCGTGCATAGAAATCGGCCCACTGTAAACTTTCGACTTTAACTATTTTTTTTTTTTAAAACTATTCATCAGATCAAACAAAAATATATGCTGTTTGAAAGATAATTTAATATGCTTTAATATGAGTTGAAATTTATCAAGAGTGCTTATCGTTTATATACGTAGCAACCGGTAAATAAGTCAAACATATTTATGTGGTGGTTATAACGAGAGTAACAAACTTATGAAAGATTGAAATTATTCCCTTTGCAATTGAAATTTGCACATTATTCCTTTTTCATACTCTGACTAGTTTTCAAATGTGTTAGTTTAATGCATACTACACCGCAAAAAGCCGCCCAAGTAATTGCTTTAATCGAAAATGGAGTTAGCCAACGAGCTGGATATGACACGGGCAGCGTTTCGAAGAGTGTTCCAACATTATGAGGAGACTGGATCCTTCCATAGGCGACCTAGATCAGGCAGAAAGCAATTTACAAGTGATCGCGATGACTGCTTTATTGTGTCAACAACATTAAGAAATCGTCACCTTAATGCGGTTCAAGTGCAACAACAGTTCCGTGAAGTACAAGATGTACAATTAGTCAGTGGACAGTAAGACGAAGACTGCAGGAAAGTAACCTAACCCCTCAAACACCTGTGACTGATCCAAAACTTACCCCAGCTCATCGTCAAGCACGCCTGCGTTTTGCACGAGATCCTCTGAATTGGACATTGGAACAGTGGGGGTCTGTTCTGTTCTGAGATGAGACCAGGATATGCCTCTACGGTAGCGACCGAAGAAGAAAAGTGTACCAGAGATCAAGAGAATGATTTGCAGAATGCTGCATTGAAGAGCGGGTTGCTGTATGATCTGGGGTGCAACTTCTATGGGAGCACGAACCGACCCCGCTTTCATCCGTAGAGGCGAACGTGGTCATGGAAGAGGAGGTTTAACGGGTGCTAGGTACATCGAGGAGATTTTAGCAGCTCATGTGGTACCTTACGTCGACTACATTGGAGACGAATTTATTTTTATGCATGACAATGCGAGGCCGCACACCGCAAGAATCGTGCAGGACTACATTACAGAAGTCGGGTTTTCGGATTATGCAGTGGCCAGCATACAGTCTCGACTTAAACCCGATGGAACATTTATGGGATGAGCTAAAGCGAAGAGTTCGAGCTAGACTTCGTGCCCCAACCTCGATCCCAGAGCTTATTGTTGCAGTAGAGAAGAGTGGCTTAATATCCCACAAGAAACAATAGCAAACTTGACTACATCTATGCCTAATCATATGAGATGTTATTAGGGCAAGAGGGGGTCATACCCATTATTAAAAATTAAATGCTAATTTAGGTAATTGTCAATAACCATACGTCTTTTAGTAAAAAAAAAGTCAAACAGCATACCCTATATTTTTTTTGGATCTGATGAATAGTTTTTAAGAAAAATATAGTTAAAATCAAAAGTTTACAGTGGGCCGATTTCTATGCACGCAAGTGTATTATGCTGTATCTATAAATAATTTTAAATTACATTAAAAATTTTAAAAATCTATTTACCAATTTCACTTGATGAAACTTACAATTGTTTGGTGTTTAGTTGCTTCTCAGTTGGAAACGGCTATGCAATTGGTATGTACCCTGAATTTTATAGAAACATTCAAAGGATTTTGCCGCCTTGTTGTTTCAGAAGTATCTGTCTTCTTTGTCCTCAGGCTGACATGGAACAGTTAACATTTCCTGTACTCGTATTTGTCTCTTTGGCCAAGTGTTTGACCATTCTCTTTCCTTAAAATTTTCGTGACTCTTCATGATGTTTTCCTTTAATCACTTTATCCCCGCTTAATTCTACTTCTGAAGTTGTAGGAAGGCCTTAAAAAATTATAAACACTGATTTTTAACTTATTTAACGAATTTCTGATAAGATAATACGTTTTTTCAAGACAAACGTCAGACGCCGCTTTCCTTAGTTTCTCTTTTAAATTCAACTGGTGACATTTCTTATTTCTTTACTACCAACAGTACCAACTTAAGGAACAAAAAGAAGCGCCCAATATAAAAATCAATCCTACCCACGAACTGTTACGTTCAATAAAATGTACAGTGATTATAAAGTGCATGAATTATAAAGTATTCTATAGTATTCATGATAAAGTGTTTTAAATCAGGCTTTTTGGAATATGTATTAAAATTTTCATTGACATTGACAAACAATTAAAATCATAATAGAAAGCAATATGTCTCAAATGAATTTAGTCCAGAGAGCACAAATTATTGCTTATACATTAAGGTGGCCCTTAATATGGAGTTGTGACGATTTTTCTTTTCTTTTTTGGTCTCGCCCCAAAAAAGTAATCAATATAAATTTAAATGAAGCTCCAGATTAAAAAAAAAATTAACACGAGCCACCAGCGGTGTTGAAAATTCCCATTTAAAATAGGGTGGAAGCACCAGTAAATGACTAGGTCCAGTAAATAACCAATATTGCAAATATTACCTAAAATATTAAGCTTTAGATAACGTAGCAAGTATAAACCTATACATTTCATGCGATTTTAACCCTTTTGTTCGTTAGGTCTTTTTATTGCCCTGTCAAAAAATCCTTATAAAAACTTATAAAAAAAATGTATAAGTTTTTATAATTTTTGATGTGTGTATTTGAAATGTGTTTTAATTGTAAATTTTCATATGGTATCTACCAGTATTGATGAGTTTTTAATAGTATATGTAATTAAAAGTTTTTATAGGTTTTTCTAGTGTTTTGAATGTAAATTCCCATATGAAATCTATTAGTATTGATGAGTTTTTACAGTACATGTAATTAAAAGTTTCTAAAGGTTTTTATAGGTTTGTATAGTGTTCTGAATGTAAATTTCCCATAGAAATTCTATTTATTAGTATTGATAGGTTTTTTACAGATTTTGGTTGTGTACTTTAATGCCAAATCCCATAAACTTACATAGGTAAGTAAATATTATATACTTATTATTAATATTTCAAATATCAATAGTAATATAATGGTAAACACTAAATACTGGAAAAGTTCTTGTTTCCTTTAGCGTTCTAGCCTAAATAGTGATGGGCGATATTTTACTGCCGGTGATTAAATCACCGTGATTAGAAAATTACCGATAGCAACAGTGACGAAGGAAACAGTCACGGCGATTAGTGATTTTAATAGCGCATGATATATACTCTTCTAGTCTTCTATACACTGGCATGATAGAAATAGCAACAACGAAATGGTGATTATGAATCGGACGTAATATCGTAACATTGAGGTAACCTATACTAAGATGAATTATGAATCCTGTTCTAAGTGACTTTTGACTCATAAGCTTAAAATTTTTATTTATTTATAGGTTTAGTATTTATATATATACATATTTATTTATTTTTTATTATACATGTTGTTGCTATAAATAGTAAAATGTACTCACGTTTATTTCCGTTTCCTATTATTTATGCACAGCATCGATATATGCCAAATCACGGCAAACTTATATCAAGCTCGCAGATTGCGTTCACTTTCAGTCTAAACCGCGATCGTAGTCGTCACTGTTTAAAACGCAGTGTAGATATGTAATGTAAGCAGATCACGGCAAACTTATAACAGATTTTTGCGCTAAACCGCGATCGCAGTCACTGTATACCCAGATAGCATTTTTACATTCAGAGCATGTGCTCGGAACGTACTTTATGTACCCATGGAACTAAGAATGAATATTCATTTTGTATTCCATGTAGAAAATCTGAATGTCAGAGAGACGTACAGATGACCGCCTCTCGATATACGAGTAAGATTCCTACAATGTACCCATAGACCAAAACGGAACTTGATATGAACCAGAAACGTATATTGATATACTGATAGATACATGAGGTATATAGGAGGAAGGTCCATCCTACTTTCACAATGTACACTGCATGTTCACGGTATATGAGTACTACCTTCGTAGGAATTAAACCGTAGGTGCCTGGTATGTTACACATGGATCATAAATCTATGATACATGTATATTGTAGGAATGAACATTATGTATCAGTGGCAGCTATAAGTACTTCACTCATATCATGTATTTTCTTCAAAGTTTAATTATTATAATAATTTATTACTTATTGTAATCATTGATGAGTCGCTGCTTCATTCCGAATATGTTCAGTATGACGCAGCGACTCATCTCTGATTATAGCAAATAATAAATTATTATAATAATTAAACTCAAGAGAATACATGATATGAGTGAAGTACTTGCATATAATAAATCCAATATCTAATTTTAAAGTTTAATTGTTACAGTCAATTATTAGGTAATTATTCTAATTTTCCACATTTCACATTCCTTGTGAAGAATATTATGTAAGTAAATGTGGAATTTATGCACAGAAAATTTGTTTTTACCGTTAGTTTTCAACTAAAGTCAAATGTTTTATTCATCAAATTTTATTGAATGGAGCACACAAATGCTAAATAAACTTAAATAAAACTGTATTTGCTATAACAATACTTTACAAGGGTCCAAGAATATATGTAAAAAAAATAGTTTTACGTTAATAAGATCTGTTAAAAACCATTTTAAAATAGATCAAACATTTATCACTCTAAAACTTCAGCTTAAAAATCATATTTAACGTGTTATTTATGAAAAAATCTAATGATCATATTACATTACCTTAAAGTTTTATCTATTTCAAATCGTGTTTTAAATTGCCAAGAACAAAACATGATTTTATTTTATTAATTACTTTACATTGTTGTAACAATTAAGTATGCATCTTAAATTATAAAATAGGAAAAGGTATAAATAAAACAGTTGTGTTACTTTAAATATATTTTTATTTTTTGTTACAAAAATGAATTGCAATAATAAAAAACAATTGTGACAAAAATTTCAATTGAGATTTTTTTTAACAAAAAAATTTTCTTTGCAACTTATGAACTGTCATATTTTACTATAACGAATTTTTTGTCAGTAAGTAAAAAATAGTAAAAATTGGAGGGCTTACATTTTCAAAACCAGTGTCCAGGTGTCGCCGATGGTGATCTTGTAATTGCCAAAGTCCACTTTTCATTCTCAACACATCATCTGTGACTGATCCTATTGGCTGAATACTTTCTTTTGGCTTTTCCAATTTTTAGGAGAAGGTATTTCCTTCCTGTCTAGAGGAGGAGATACACGTGCTAGTCCAACTACAAAAGAAAATACATTGTATTATATTTGAATAGGTACTTACTTCTCTTTAAAAACTGGCCATGATAAAGTTGAAAAATATAAAAACATCTTACAAAGATCTTACAGAAAAGATAAAACTGATCAAACATAAATTAAACAAATTGATATTATCATAAAGGACACGGCAGGCACAAAATAAATGGAAAAGAAGGTACAGTTAAATGGGCTGAAAATGTAGTATGTTGTATTTCATAATATCCTGATCAAAAGTTTTCATGGGCATAATGTCCGAAAATTGCCAGTTTTTGAGATATGAAAGGTCAAAGATCAGGAATATCGGTACCCGCTGTCATAGTTGAGAGTATCATATTATGACGAGGATTTGTTTAACGTTGTTGTTCTAATGTGTTTGCACATATGAACCAAAGAGTTCTGACTAAAGGAGAGAAGCCGTTGATTTGCTGGACGGCGCGAGCATCCTTGTCTTTGTCGCACACCTCGTACCCTCTCCTTTGCTCTCCACTCTGTTTTACAAAGCAACACAGCCCCCCCATGTACTGTGCGACAAAGAGAGAACGAACTGTGTGAGAAGGATGAGAATGCGCACTGTCCACTGCTTATACATTACGCTTATGCAGCTTGTATCCTCTATTTATAGAACTCTTTGATAGGAACACACTTTCACTCTCTCACGCACGCTAACCAACCCCACCCCCCCACATACACACATACACACACACACACGCACACCCTCACTTTAAAGTAAGCCTAGGACCTTAAAAAATCACCCTCATTCATGAAACCTGCGGCATTTCCGGTCTTATGAATATGAATAACAACTCATTGTCACATAATACTCTCAATTATGACATTAGTGGGTACCGATCTTCCTGATCTTTGACCTTTCAAACTGGCCATTTTCAGACATTCTGCATTTTCAGCCCATTTGACTGTGCCCTCTTTTTCATTTGTTTTGTGCGGTGTCCTTTACCTACAAAACATAGATATTTTTTTGGAATTCGGAAATATTTATGCTTGTGATTTTAAATGTACCTGAAGTTTCGAACGTTCACTTGAATGAATTTTAGATGAAAAAGAAAAGTTAATAAAAACCACACATCGATTTAGGCATAAACACTTCATTGTCACATTTGCTGACAATAAATATCCACAATACTTAAGTTTTTGCACCTAAATCGAAGTGTGGCTTTTATTAATTTTTCTTTTTCATATGAAATTCGTTCAAGTGAACATTCGAAATTTTAGGTACTTGATTTTAAATGCCTACCAGAGTTATTAAAAGAACGACATAATCTTCTTTCAACTTCTAGTAAGGACAAAATTTCTTGGGAAGTCGACGGCTTCCAATATGTTCTTCGATATCATTATGTTCATCTGACGGGAGGAATAACGTGCTTTTTGTACATAGTCCTTTGATTTGTTTTTGTTCACTCTGTACATCAGATGTGATCTCTGCCCTTTTCAATTAATTGCAGCTCTTCTATAATCCTCTGAAATAGATATAAAGCAAATTACTACAAATAAATACCTATCACAACTCGTATGTTCTAATCAAATCCAATGGTTGTGATTTAAATAAACAAAAGCTCCTGAATATTGTAATAGATCGAACCTACCTTCTTGAAAATAAGATTTAAACACCCCGTAAAGTGTCCACGTTTCATCTGTTTTGCAATGATCAGTCAAATTGTTTCCGTTTGAATGGTGACCACCAAGCTTCCTTTTCGTGGACCGAGACCATTACAAAGACCACCTCGGTTTTTTTTCTAAAAATCGATACCTACAAACGCCGTAATTATTATAACTAATATAGGTGGTATGCTTAGTATATGTACAAAGGGATACACATTAAACTTTAGTGTCTAAATATAAAATATCTGCAAATGACAACAAAACTATGTGGTAGTTATATTGTATACAATTGTAAAATACTTACTGCAATGCAATTAATGTATATTTGGAATAATTATAATAAATCACGGGAAAACAAAAAACAAAACACAAATTGAAGAAATCGACATTTGCATTTGACAGCAGAAGCGTGACTGACCGTGGAGCATGCGCACTAACCTAAGGACCGTGGCGCGCATTTAAAAAATTCTACAAGGGGATTGTAATGACATGGAAGACGGAAATCTGAATATAAAAGAGAAAATGTAATTAAATAACCATTCTAAATCTGAACTACCTGCTTAAGAAATGCCGATAGTTACTAATTAATTGAACACAGTACATAAATTAAAAAAGGGTTATTATTCATTATTATTTAATATTTCATTCATTATTATTTAATATTTCATATTCATTATTATTTAATATTCGATCACAAATCTAAAGTCTGGATTCAAAATTTAAAACATATTTCATATATACAATAATATTGACGAACGATTTAAAATTTATAATACGTCATACACCGCACAGGGGATGATTATAAATGTACTTAAACCAAATCTATATAGAGAAATATCATAATTATTTTTGTAGGTAGTTAGGTAGATAGGTACTATAAAACTAGCATTGCTGTCTCATCAGTTGTGACACAGGTTTATTTTTATTAGTTCAAAAATCGAACCAATCAGCGTTCGCTTTAAAAGTGCTGAACTTTTGATGATATTACTGTCTGCGCGGCGCTCGAGCGATGCAAATATTTCTGCAAAAAAATATACCTGTATTATACAGATAAAATCATTGACGAATGTTTATACGATGTACATGAACACATATACGAAGAACGTTCCCTGATACGTGTACACAGTATATGCGACTGTGAACATAAACTTTTCTGTATATTCCATTTATATCGTATGTATAATCATATTGTATATGTGAAAATATTATTCATATGTGAATGTTGAGGGAACATACATGGCAAGTATATAATGCAATTAGAACATTGGGAATGCAAAATGTACATTCGTGGAATAATAAATGCTATCTGGGTAATATCACCGTGATTCAAAAATAGCAGTCACTGATCACGGAGTGATTGAAAAATCGCGATATCGCTCATCACTAAGCCTAAACACAGTTAATAGGTTAGCAGTAAAAGAGACTGCTTTACTTTGAATTTAACAAGCCCACACTAGTTTCTTAGGTCACATTAGATTAGATATGAATTAGCGACATGTATAATAGCTCCCTCTACTGGAGGCTGGAGTATGTAACACTAAACTTTCATAAGTTTTAATTATGTGTGTGTGTTTTAAATGTACATTCCTCGTATGAAACCTATTAGTATACGTAAGTTTTTTTATAAGTTCTAAATGTGGTTTGATGTGGCCATTTTGAGATGTGTTTTTAATGTAAATTTCTTGCCTGAGAATTTCCATATATTAATAGGAAATGCGAAGTTTTTATAATATTTGCTGCATACAATGGTTTTTAATGTAAATTACCTATATGGAGTCTATCCAGTAGTTATATGTACTTATTAGTATATTTAAGTTTTTATAGTATTTGAAGTTTTTTATAAGTTCTGAATGTGGCTTGATGTGGGGAATTGAGATGTCTTTTTAATGTAAATTCCTTGCCTGAGGTCTATCAGCATTTGCATATATTAATAGGAAATACGAAGTTTTTATAAGATTTGCTGCGTACAATGGGTTTTTAATGTAAATTCCCTATATGGAGTCTATCAGTAGTTATATGTTTTCACGGTAATTGAAATATGAAGATATATTATAGATATTTTATATGTATTTGAAAAGTATTTTTAATGAAAATAATTTTCCATACGAGGCCTATCAGTATTTGCCAGTTCTGAAATACGAAGATTTTATAGGCTCAGGACACATCTAGATGTGTCTAAGTTTTTGAAGTATTTGAAATGTGTTTTGAATGTACATTCCTTGCCTGAAGTCGATCAACACTTGCACGTTTTAATAATAAACACGAAGTTTTTATAAAATTCTTTGAGGATATGCAATGGGGTTTTAAAGTAAATTCCCTGAATGAAGTCTATCAGTATATTTTATAAGTATTTATGGTAATTAAATTGCGAAGTATTATGGGTTTTTATTTGAGAAGGATATTAAATTCTCAGTATGATGCCTATAAGTATTTATAAGTTTTTATGGCGTTGAAACAAGAAAATTTTATAGATTCTGTGAGTTTTTATTGTATATTTCTCGCTTGAGGTCTATTATAAGACTTTTTTGCTTTTATGGGAATAAGAGGGTTCTCTAAAATACAATGTGTATATACTTACAATGGATTTTAATGTAAATTATATAAAATCTATTGTATTAGTAAGTTTAGTAAGTATATTGTAACTTTTTTAGGTCGACTACTATTGAAATCCCATGAAAACTCAAATTGTTGTATATGATACTTTTCAATGGGTACACTGAGAAATCCTTATAGAATTCTTATATAAAACTAAACTAATAATAACCCTTTAAATCTTATAAAAACCATATACTAATTATCTCTTATTAAATGTTATAAAATTCATCCCTGGTTTCCTATGAAACATTATTAGTTTTACCAGTGTTTTAACCCCATGAACACTTATCAAATTAATAGTTGCAAATCATTATTAATATCTACTTTATAATAGATGTCCCTATAAATCCTTATTAAATTCTTATATAAACTAAACTGATATGGATCCATGAAGTCTTATAAAAATAAGTACAAATATATCCTTATAAAAATGTATAAAATGTCTACTAGGAACTCCTTGGTATATCTTTTCAATTTCGTTACTCTTCAGGTCCCAAAAAAAGTCACAAAGTTATTCGATGTAATTCCTTATTAATACTTTTTAATACGTATCCTTATAAATCCTCATTAAATTATTATATAAACTAAAACTGATAACAACCTCTCAGATCTTATAAAAACCATATACTAATTGTTTCTTATAAAAGATTACAGAACTCGTATTTGATTTTACTGACGAAACCTTTTCAGTTTCAACACTATTCAGATCCCATGAGAACTTATCAAATTAAAAGTTGTAACATGCCATATAAAAACTGTTTTTAGTATAAACACTTATGGAAACATACCAATAACAACATGGGTATTCCAACTCAATTAAGACTTTTAGATACTTATTCATCCCAATATAATTTCTATATGGCAAAATTAATGTACAGTATAAAACCTCATAAACCAGATAGGCTCTTCTGATCACCCATAAAAAATTTATAATTATCTATAAGTTTGAAATAGGATTTTTTGACAGGGTGGAGGTAATCTCCCAGATAGCACAAGTCGTCTTAAAGACGTCTTTATTATGTCTTATTTTGGTCTGAACGTCTTAATTCCTTTAAAGATGTTGGTTTGTATTTTATGATGTTTTTGTTTCCTCTTATTTAGCAGGTTACTCTTGTACAATATGTTCTTTATTTTTATAGAAATCAACAAAAAAATTGAACAAAAATGTTTTTTCTATTTTACGATGTTTTTTGTTATATTTGACCTTCTGCAAAATATGTTGTTTATTTCTAAAGTAGGGAAAAAATAAGTATACCCATTTTCTCGTCAAGTTATATTTTTAATAGCTCTTAATAGCTCATAACTACCCAATTATTACCAACATAAATGTTGTGTGAAAATGGCCTAAGACCTTAATTAAATTGAAATCGTAGGCGTCTGCCGTTGGGAATGGTCGCCATTTTGGAGCAGACGCTGTCAATTATGTCAAAAAACGCCGTCAACTTCCTAACAGGTTATCGCCGTTATTTTTGTGTCAAAATATTACTAAATATGTCAGTAACCAAAGTTGAAAAAGAAAACTTTGGCAGACGGTCGCATTTAAACCGCAGACGGGGTTTTAAGTTGAAAAGTAAAAAAAAATTGTCTACACTCCAACTGCAAAATTTAGCTTATAAAAGGTACCTATTTGGATTCAAGATTTGCAAAATTTTTTACAATTGATAATCATTTGTAACTTTTCTTAAGTAAATATTGCATGTTTAAAATAAGCGTTATCACATAAAATATTCAAAAATAGTCAAAAAACGCCGCCCACTAAACAAAATATATATCCGTAATATTACGCAATATTAAACTGAAGAAACATATTTATATGATATTTATATTAAAATAACCTAACGTTGGTACAGCTGAGAAATGTTAAATTGCAAAATATTGAAGAAACATTTAGTTAATATTAGCTCGAAAATATTTCCGTAACATAAAAAATTATATTTAACAAATGTATGTGACATATTATAATCAATGTATCTTTAATATTGCCATTAAAATAAACATATTATATTACAAGAATGTAACTTGAAATATTACACGAAAATATTTCACATATATAACTGAAAATGTGTTACGAATGAATGTCATACATTATGAATAATATGCATTTGATCATACATTAACATTATTTGCAACGTTTATTCTATGTAACTACCATGAACTTCTATGAAAACTCGCCTATTCACAGAACGCGTCGTTTCTCGCCTAAAATAGTATGAACATAACCTTGAAACCTTCAATATCTTGTGAGTAAGTGTGTTGCGCCTTAATGCCCTTAATTTCAGAAATGGGTGATAAAAGCGAGAATAAGGTAAGTAGATAATTACAGTAATGTAGAAATTCGTGGAAACTTTTAGCAACAAAATAAAAATAAACTTTAAATTTTATTTAGTTACTTTAAATTTGCGATATTTTTACACCTGTGTTATTTGTCGAAGCACACTAATTGCGTTTTATTGATAAACATATTATAACATTAAAATATTATTCTTGTTTCAACCTGTTTATTTTAGGTCAGTTATTTATTGCTTTACTCATCGGAGGGTAGAGGTTTATCCCCAGATCCGTTGCATATGTGGTCCTAATCACGGGGATAAAAAAAAATAAAAATTTGATATTAGGCCACCGATAAGTAAATCAATTGTCCCTGTTTTAAGTTGGCTGCTCGACCAACGTAATAGCTAGGGAGCTGGTGGCAGAATTTTTTATATGATTTTATCGTGTGACTGAAGTCGAAAAGTGTAAAGATCTCATAATAACAAGTCGGAAAAACCATTTCAGTCATTACGGCGTTGCTGATTTTTTAATTAACAGTTATTTAAAAGTGCAAAAAAAACGAACGCTCCTATATGATTTTATTGTATCAGCCAGTTGTTTTAAACGTTGCCTGTCAATATGACATTGATATAAATGCAGTTGGCTGAAATCTATGTGTCTGCGTTTTTTTTGTAATTTAATTTTTTAAATTAATTTATGATATACTAAAAATTAAGTGATTTTATTGTCGCTGTACCATATATCAAAAGTTTCGCAAAGCGGTAAGAAACAATAAAACAAACTTCAGTCACCTGTGTACTGCTGCATTTAAAGGAGGTGAATTTTCAAAAATGCGAAAAAAAAACGCTTCTATATTATTTTATTTTTTCAACCACTTTGCAGGAAGCTTTGTTTGTTTGTAAAGCACATAAGAAAACAGTGGCTGAAATTTACAATGCTGATTTCTCATTGACTGACATTTCTTATTAAAAATTAAGAAGTGAAAAAAAATATATGTTTTTTCGAAATAATTTAGCAATGCTCGATCCTACAAGAAGAATGTTCAAGACAAAGTTGCCCAGTAAACAAGATATTATAACTTTAATGTAACTTCAACGTTGCTAGAAAGTATTTTGTCATACTATTAAATGTTATTTAATGTAACCAATGTTACTTAAATGTTTGTTTAATATTTCGAAAGTTAGCATTTCTCAGTTACGTTGTGTTAATATAAATATCATATTGCAAGATAATATTAAACATGTTACTTCTACTTAACATTGCATAATATTACGGCTACACTCTTTGTTTGCTGGGTGAAGAGGACAAAATTGCACACATTTTTTGTATATACATTTTTATTGCAAGTCTAATATGTAACGAGATACAGCGGTGGGAAAATGAAGTTTAACGATTTTTTTTTTTTCAAAAAATGCTCAAACTTCATTGTTGCGCGAACGGTCCTACCTTTAATACGTACAGGCTTAGAGGGCAGTGTTTTTGACTTGATAATAATTACTTACGTTTTTGATATATTGAATGTCTCTAAGCAATTGTGTAAGGATTAAATGTGTGTAAGGATTTTGTAAGAGATTTAAAATTTTGTAGCCAATAGTCGGGACATAAAATTTTATAATTTGAAATTTCCTTAAAAAATGTTGGATTCTTATCTAAAAATTACAAAAAGAGTATAAAAGCAAGTACCGACTCTGCCAATTTTTCTGAATACCTATCATTAACTCTTGTTTCCTATTTTCGAGGAATGATGTAAGCCACTGTAATACTATCCCGTCAATTTAATATTTTTTTTTTAGTTTCAATACAAGTATTATTATAATATATCTTTATTATAATAATACAAATATTATAAAATATGTTGTTATAAACATGCATTATATAATAAAAAAAATTTTTCTTCTTAAATCCATTTGTCTAACGCTGTATCTCTTTAAAAATTAGACTTACAATAAAAATGTATATACAAAAAATGTAGGAAATTTTGTCCTCTTCAACTTTGTCTTCAACATTTTCCCCCCACCTCCAAGGTTGAAAACTTGTGTTTTTTATCATGGCCTCGACTTAAACAACATATATCAAAATCATTACTACTTCACCTTTTACAGGGCAAAATTCCTGACTGATTGTCTTCTTTGACATTTTTTGGAGTAAATTGAGAATATTTCTGAAAATCAGCAACGTACACGTCAGCCAATGTTTTTCTCTGCTAATGGATATAAAAACCAATAAATTACCAAACACCATTCGAGATTTCTATTTTGAATAGCATACATTTTTATTTGCACTTAAGCTTAGTTGCCATTTTGATAATATAACTCGATAACTGAAAGACACTCGACCTATGGTCTCGTGTTTTTGTACCATAATAAAGATAATGATTAACTATGTTATGTCAGTAACTACGATACTTCTATACTGTATTCTCAATCAGATATTAATATATTCCATTTTTTAACAGAGGCTGTCAAAATTACCTTCTCAGCCACCACAGCAAAACAATTCGAAGATGTGGTAGCTGAAAGGCTGCGTTTCGCCAAACAAAGGAAACAGCGAGAGAGGCAATGAATAATATGGATTTTTTTTATAACACTTATTGTTGAGAATTTGCATTTTTATTTATTTTTATACATTGTATATTTTTATGTATATTTTTAACAAAATATATTTTTGATTAAATGTTTTGTTTTTATTTTAGGTTTAAGTGATTATTTATAAATACTATAGATCCCTCAACTGATGCAAGTTAGTGCTGAAGGATTATGGACAGCCTGTCGAATAATGTGTCCCCCACTCATTTGTACAGTACATCTTACAATTTCCTATGAGTAGAAACACATAATTTGACACAATCTTTCTGTCCGTAATCCTCTAATACTAACTGGCACTGGGACAACTATAGTATTCAACCAAGGTTGTTACTTTGGGTCAATATTAATTCAGAACTAAATTAATGTTGCCTTAATATTTACATTTATCTTGATACTACATTGCCTTACTAGTATTCGAATCAAGTGCGGATCTAGAAATTTCAATAATTTTTTTCTCGTCTGTGGCGCATGGGACCCATACGAAATATGGGAAATAACATCTCGAGAAGCACTTCTGTAACAACCCCTAAAAAATTTTGAAAAAGCAGTTTGCGAAAATTTTTTTCAAAATTCGGTTACCCCCCAGGTCTAGGGACTCCTGTTTAATTGTTTTTTTGTCATATGCGTTTTACTTTTCATAAAAATACAACAATATGTTTTGAAGTTTATGAAAATATTTTCATTACTAACTGAAATACAACGAATTGAAATTTTGTGATTTACAATTTAATAAATCACAAAATTTCAATTCGTTGTATCTCAGTTAGTAATGAAAATATTTTCATAAACTTCAAAACGTATTGTTGTATTTTTTTCTCTATTCTTATTGGGATGCTCTGCCACATGTATTTTCTTCTAAACAATGTCTGAAATCTACAAAATAATACAATTAACCAGTATTTTACTGGAAAATAACCTCTACGCCTGTGACTTTTACGTCAAAGGATCAGTTAGAGGATGGTTTTTGACAAATAATGAATAAGAACAAAAATATAAAAATGACGTATTTTGCTGACGTTTCGGAAAACGAATCTGTTTCCTTTCTCAAAGCGTATTTATAATGTTTGTGGGCTGTGTATATTACATACACAGCTTTAAGAATATATTTGTTATATTCAGTGTCCATAGATATTTACTGCTTACACAGAACTGTTGATATATCTAGTTAATAGCTTTATTTTAAACAATGTTGAGTTTGTTAAGTTCTTCTTTTAACATCGGCAGCCAGGTTGTGCAAACATCTACGGAACAATTCGACACGCATTTATCCTCATTCAATAGTATTATAGCCGCTTCTTTAATTGTATTTTTATGAAAAGTAAAATGCATATAACAAAAAAAAATAATTTTAAACAGGAGTGCCTAGACCTGGGGGGTAACCGAATTTTGAAAAAAATTTTCGCAAACTGCTTTTTCAAAATTTTTTAGGGGTCGTTAGAGAAGTGCTTCTCGAAATGTTATTTCCCATATTTCGTATGGGTCCCATGCGCCACAGACGAGAAAAAAATTATTGAAATTTCTAGATCCGCGCTTGATTCGAATATTAAGCATACATTGCAGCAATGATATTCATGGTGAGATATAAATAAGTATGTAATGTAACACGTTAAATAAGTATGTAATGTGACAAGTTATATTGATAAATTATTACGTCAATATGTTATGAACATTAAGTAATATTTTCACAATGTTACCTTTTTAACAATGTAACAGAGTAACATTTAATAGTATGACAAATTACTTTGTAGTAACATTACGACACTATTCATGATCTGTTTTACATAACATTACATGTAACTTTGTAATATTGAGGTTCTATTAAAGTAATAATGCATTGTTTAGTGGGCGTCAACTCCCTCACAAGTTACCTTCAATTTTTTTTTTCAATAAATATTTATTATTGTGTAAGTAATAAAGATGTATAAAGAACACTTCGGCAGACGGTCATATTCAAAGGACAGACGGGAGTAAATTGCTATCAATATATGAAAGTACGCGTAATACCTAAATTATTTAAAACGACCTCGGGAATATAGAGTTCCTTAAGTAAAAATTTTATGTAAAAAAGAGGCTAGTGATATAATACTTATTAAACATTTATTTAATTTTAAACACCCAATAAAACAAAATAAATAGAAGCAAAAATAGAAAAAAATCATCTATTCATCTTCATCACCACTTGTATTGTAAAATACGTGATCTCCATCTATGTCCGGATCTGGGATTTTGCAAATTTCTTCGAGTGTAGAAGGGGTATGTGGTCCAATAAACTATTCCACTTGGTATCTTCCATCGATTAAAAGTCAGCCATGTTCTTCAGGATTTAAAAATATTGAATTAGCCTCTGTTGCATAATTCCAGATGGCGCAAACTTGATTAACCCTTTTTACTTTATTTATTAGTACCTTTCGACAAGGTGGCATCAAGCTCTCATCAAAATTTTTAGCTTTATCTGATGGACTTCTTCTCTGGTATACAGTACCACCATGGTTTCTAAGAAACAAATCTAGCCTTGTTTCATTCACACTATTAGCATTATGCCTACCATACATGCAGCATACAAATTATTCAATGCCTTGAATTTGCTCTTCCGATATATCCTGGGAATGGCCAAAAGAAGCAAAAATTCTGGCAATAGATTTTTCTGAATAATGTTAAAAGGCTTTATTTTACCTTTTCGGGCAAATGATGCTGTATAATCACTGCCTGTTAAAGCGTGATAGGCAGGTAAAGCTTGAGAAAGGATGTCTCCTAAATTTGTGTATATATCGTTAACAGAAACGTATCTCAGAGTATTTTTTGACTGAAGTCCAGTTTCTATCCAAATATTCACTCTATTTGTTGTTAGTTTCTGCATATTTCCCACTGCTATTATTAATATATCAGTATCGGAGGCACGTATTACTACATTTATACTTTCTGGTAGTTTAGATATATGAAATATAATTCTATTATCAGCTTCATGATGAGTAGAATATAAAATCTCATCAATTTCACAATTCACAAGTCCATCAATCTCATAAAACATGTAACAAATATCTTCACAATTTACTCGAAGAATGATCTTCGCGATAATAGAATTAAAAAGGATAATATTTTGATAAAGGAGCTTGTGAGTCAAATTTCCAACATTCTCAATCCCTTTTCATTTGAAATGTTAAACAATAATGAACTTGCTAATCTATCAACTGGAAAAACCGCCAGCGAAGAAAATAAAAATTTTCTTTTAAATATTATTTCTAAATGAGAAGAACTAAGAGATCAATTTATTACTGAATGCAACGAGGATGCAAATAGGTTTGAAAAACCTATTTCAAAATAAGTAATTCACTCTTTTGTATTAGAAAATAAATTAATAATTAAAAGAAGCGACGGAAAAACAGCCGAAGTGAAAGTTGAAAGAAACTTACTGGGACGACTTAGTATTATCGTTGAAACATAAAATTGATTTATTAAATGTGGTTTCGTATCCTTTGACATCCGTTCCGTTGTCACTGAGTCATCTCGACGGAAGTATCAATAAAACAGATAAATCAAAATTATACAAGTTATTAGAAAATCGTGTATCAACTTCTTCAAGTCAAAGTCAAATAGATTGTACGATTTTTGATGGATTCTTTTTTTTGCATCTGTTAGGTGAGCCTCCTCTTACTTATGGCAGATTGGCTATCTACATCCTTAAGAAGTTATGCAGAACATCAAGCAAAAGAATAGACCTAAGTTTTGATAAGTGTGTGGTGCCATCGTTAAAAGACATTGAAAGAGACAGAAGAGCATAGGTATCAGGAAGGGATCATATGTTTAATATTATTGGAGAAGAGCAGAAGCGGCCCAACGATTTTTTAAAAACGTTGAGAAGTGACTCTTTTAAAACCAAATTCGTAAAGTTTTTAGTGAAACATTGGAAAACTAGTATTCCTCCAGGTATTTTGGGAGACAAAATTCTTCGAGTAAATTGTGAAGATATTTGTTACATGTTTTATGAGATTGATGGACTTGAATTGTGAAATTAATGAGGTTTTATATTCCACTCATCATGAAGCTGATAAAAGAATTATATTTCATATATCTAAACTACCAGAAAGTATAAATATTGTAATACGTGCCTCCGATACTGATATATTAATAACAGCAGTGGAAAATATGCAGAAACTAACAAATATAGTGAATATTTGGATAGAAACTCGACTTCAGTCAAAAAATATTCTGAGATACGTTTCTGTTAACAATATATACACAAATTTAGGAGACATCCTTTCTCATGTTTTACCTGCCTATCACGCTTTAACAGGCAGTGATTATACAGCATCATTTGCCCAAATAGGTAAAATAAAGCCTTTTAACATTATTGAGACAGATCTAAATATTGCCAGAATTTTTGCTTCTTTTGGCCATTCCCAGGATATATCGGAAGAGCAAATTCAAGACATTGAAAAATTTGTATGCTGCATGTATGGTATGCATAATGCTAATAGTGTGAATGAAACAAGGCTAGATTTGTTTCTTAGAAACCATGGTGGTACTGTATCGAGAAGAAATCCATCAGATAAAGTTAAAAATTTTGATGAGAGCTTGATGCCACCTTGTCGAAAGTACTAATAAATAAAAATAAAAAGGGTTAATCAAGTTTGCGCCATCTGCAATTATGCAACAGAGGCTAATCCAATTTTTTTAAATCCTGAAGAATATGGCTGGCTTTTAATCGATGGAAGATACCGAGTGGAATGGTTTATTGGACCACAACCCCTTCTACACACGAAGAAATTTGCAATATCCCAGATCCGGACATAGATGAAGATGACGTATTTTACAATACAAGTAGTGATGAAAATGAATAGATGAATTTTTTCTATTTTTGCTTCTATTTATTTTGTTTTTATTGGGTGTTTAAAATTAAATAAATATTTAATAAGTATTATATCACTAGCCTCTTTTTACATAAAATTTTTGCTTAAGGAACTGTATATTCCCGAGGTCATTTTAAATAATTTAGGTATTAAGCGTACTTTCATATATTGATAGCAATTTACTTCCGTCTGTCCTTTAAATGCGACCGTCTGTCGAAGTGTTCTTTATACATCTTTATTACTTACACAATAATAAATATTTATTGAAAAAAAATTGAAGGTAACTTGTGAGGGAGTTGACGGCGTTTTTTGACATACCTATGTGATAACGCTTATTTTAAAAATGCAATATTTACTTAAGAAAAGTCACAAGTGATTATCAATTGTAAGAAATTTTGCAAATCTTTAATCCAAATAGGTACCTTTTAGTGTAGACAATTTTTTTTACTTTTCAACTTAAAACCCCGTCTGCGGTTTGAATTCGACCGTCTGCCAAAGTTTTCTTTTTCAACTTTGGTTACTGACATATTTAGTAATATTTTGACACAAAAATAAACGGTGATAACCTGTGAGGAAGTTGACGGCGTTTTTTTGACATAATTGACAGCGTCTGCTCCAAAATAGCGACCATTCCCAACGGCAGACGCCTACGATTTCAATTTAGTTAAGATCTTAGGTCATTTTCACACAACATTTATGTTGGTAATAATTGGGTAGTTATGAGCTATTTTTAATTTTTTTTTTTTTAATTTAAATTTAATAAAGCGACCAATTACGCCCGGCAGACGGGCGGTTTTAAAATTACAACCTAAAATAGTACCGACGTGTCAGTTTCAACCTTTGGTAACTTGTGAAGAAGTTATTTTTACTTTCAGCTCTCGGTCTATATTTCAAGGTATTGTTGACTGTGACTTGACTGTTTATTACGTTAATTTTGATTTTTCTCCCTGGTACAGTTTGTTTCACAAAAAATGGATAGGTCGAAAGCTCTTCAAAAATATTATATGCGTGCTAAAAGAGTTCGAGATGTTCATTACTTTCTCATAATTCTTAATTCAAATTCCAATTTACTAAAAACAGTACCAGGGCGCAGACAAAATTATAAAGACTTGACATTTATATTCTATTTATTTAGTATGGAGGGAAAGACGTGGCCTGCGGTATTATTTATTGACGACAAAAATGTGGAAGCTGTTCCTTCAAACTGGATTCAGGGAGACTTCTGTCATTGGCCATCACTTGCTGCAGACAAATTGTTACAAACAATAAAAAAATGTGAACCGCTGAACACTTGTTGGTCATCCCATACTGTTAAAATATTCCGGAATGCTACGTTTGGTAAGTTGACATTTAAAATTTGGTTAAAATAGTAGCTAAACAGCCTAAATATAATTGTTAGATGGTGTTGAATATTTGACACATTTTCAGATGACTATGGGAAAGCAAGGGCCAAAGCCAAAATTGCGGAGAAGACAAGTGACTTAAATACTGACACGGAGGAAGAGAGGAAAAGAAAAAGAGTGCAAAAAATACTCTCCAGTAGTGAATCGGACATAAATGAAACTCTCTTACCGTCGCCACCAAAGATTAAAAGAATAAAATACAAAGGTATGTAAATATGCAGTTCAATGGTATGTCTGCGTCTGAGATGTGAAAATTGATGGTTATTACTATATTTTCCCAAAATATATGTTTATGAGTTAATCATGTTTGTTACATCGTAAAGTTGTTACTACAAAGGCTTTTTTTCAGATAATGCAAGCAGAGGGGACAGTAAAATTAATGAAAATCAATGTGAAGTTGTACAGTTAGGTAAGAAAATTAATTACATCATAAAGTTCTTACTAAGTACATTTTTTTTTCAGATAAGGCAAGTAGAGTGGACAGTAGAATTACTAGTCAAAATCAACATGAAGTTGTGCAGTTAGGTACGAAAATTAATTAATCATTTTACTTCCACATCCAGTGGAAGTATAGTAACGACAAAAAAATTTTTTTAAATTTTTATTCTTCAAATAGGCTTAGAATGTCACGAAACGTCGAGATTTTAAGTTTGAGCGAAAAAAATTTTCTGTCTGTCGGTCTGTCTGTAACTTTTTTTGTGCGCACGTTTACTCTGAAACCGTTTGAGATATTGACTTGAAATTTGGTACACATATGTACTTTAACGGGATCTAGAACTAGATTATATTTTCATCTTGTTCCGTCGAAGGGTTGGGGGGTAAATTGGGATAAATTTGGGGAAAATAGGTAAATCAAGCAGGTAAGAGTCCATAAAATTGGTATTTAGTATATACAAGAGAAGTAAAGGTCTCAAAAAATTTTTGGCATTAGCCACCCCCATTACCACCCACCCCATTATTAAAGGGGATGAAAAAAAATTGTGATTTAGTGTGTGTACAAGAACCAGAAACCTCAAAATGTTTTTTTACTTCATCCACCCCCACTACCACCACCCCCACCCCGCTACCTATGTGGGGTATCATTTTATGGGTTTTTGGGGTAGAGGATTTCAAATATTATATTATTCCATAAACAATTATTTCCACATAGAAAATTTTTTCGTTGTG
Source organism: Rutpela maculata (assembly GCA_936432065.2). Classification (NCBI taxonomy): domain Eukaryota; kingdom Metazoa; phylum Arthropoda; class Insecta; order Coleoptera; family Cerambycidae; genus Rutpela; species Rutpela maculata. The sequence continues at coordinate 101,689,229 of OW386292.2, forward strand.
AGTGACTTGGATAGAAAATCTGGATGTGGAAGTAGTGATTCCTTGGGCAGCGGTTTTCTTTTTATGCCTTACGATATTTTTATTGCTAAATGTTATTTTGGATTTACGACAATTGTTCCTAAAGTAATAATTATAAACATGCTCATATTTTGTTTTAGGTGAAGTAGAGCACAATAATGTTACCAAAACAGAAACCACCAGTTCTGTCTGCAAAGCTTGTGTTGAAAAAGGTATAATTTCTATTTGCTTATCATATTCTATATCTATCGATAAAAACTTTTTTGTTATAGATAAACGCTATAAAACATTAACTGAACAAATTCACGTCATACGTGGGATAACCGTTGACATTCTCTCAGAAGTAAGGACATTAAAAAAGGATATGAAAAAAGTGAATGTTCCTGAACAGCCGGACTCGTTTTCACTAAAACATTCTAATATTAAATTTCCAATAGAAAACGACGCAGAAATTGAAAACATAGAAGGGCTGTTACAAGACGAGACGGATTTCCAACTACTGGTATATAACCTTTTGCCTTATTTTTATTTATCATATTACAGCAAAAAAAAATTGGTGAAATAATTTCCATTTGCTTTTCGAGGATATTAAAAAATAAAAGGCAAATGAGAACCATTTCAATAAATATCCTATAAAGACCAATAACTTCTCAACAATATTCTTTTAGGTTAACGAATTGGCAAAAATGGGTGGCACCAACTGCTACAACTTTGTAAAAACAGTTTTGTCCACATGTTTAACCAATGAAATGGCTTTAAAATACAGCTGGTTAGGGCGGAAGGGCAAACAAAAATTTTCAAAATTAAATATGGCAAAAGCCATAATATGTAAGTATTTAATTACGTATAGGTACTTATTCATTTTTGTGACAATCTTGTTTATAACTCTTTCTAGATGCCGCAGAAAAGGCTAACATTGTCCAGAATAGGACAGAGACAGAAACTGTCATCCAAACGTGGTTGAAAAGGGCAAGTGATAGAAAAAATAACTTAATAAACAAAAAAAATTAAAAAAATATACAATGGATAAGTTTAATTATACAAGTTGCGGAACCCAGGGGTGTTTTCTACCACTTTAGATCATTTCCTATATAATCTTTTTTTCTACTTTTTTATTAACGTCATTACAAACACATGCAGAAGGTTTCATCAAAATCCATTCACTAGCACTCAAATTAGAGATTTTGGTCATTTTGTTGACTGTACTAAATGGTGTAAATTTTAATGGAATTTTGATTTATTGTGAATACTTATTCTATCAATCTAAATGACGTGACATTTTAAAAAATGTAAGAAACAAATTTTTTTGTTAAAAAGCTGATTTAAGGACAACCATAAAATTAATATAAATAAAAAATCAACACACTTTGTAAAGCAATGTACATTAATAAAAACTATTCGTTTAATACCTATAGTAGTAGTGTTAAACTTGCATAAAGAAGGGAAAACCTTTGAAACCACAAAAAAATTGTGAAATTTTATAGAAAATAGAAAAAATTTATTGACCATTGAGAACTGTTATAAAACAGAAAAAGGTTTCGTTAATTTTACATAAAGTTATTAAATAAATTACAAATAGGTAAGTATAAATTTCACATTTCAGTTCAGTTTTGTAAAGGTAACATTATTTATAAAATTATTATACAAACGTACATTTTTCGTCTGTTTTAGGTCTGTTTCAGACCAACAACAGACCTTATAAAGACGTCTGTAAGACGTCGCGATTTGTAACATAAGGCCTAAATAAGACGTCTTCCAGACGTCTGTAAGGCGTACACGGACGTCTTTAAGACATCGTGAATGTCTAAGGAAGACGTCTTTAAGACTTCTTAAAGACGTCTCTGTGCTATCTGGGCCCTGATAACAACAAACGTCCCCAGAACGTACCCTTAGGTCCTCGATAGGTCTGAACTAGAGGTGGGACGGTATTTCTGTAACGTTACTTTGGAACGGTATTTTTCCGTCACGTTGAGTCGCGTTCCCAAATGATAAAATAACTAGTCACAGGTTACTTCTTACTTCGTCGCGGCCGTCGCGTTCGCACTTCGCTGCCGCCAGCAGTGCCAGGCGCGCAAGTGCCAGCCCAGCCAGCTTTCGGTTACGGACGTTACGGTTACTCGATACTCGGTGGGTCTTGAGCTCTCGATCGATCGCGATCGAAGCAGTCGAAGCACAGCCATCTGCCGCTCCAGTCCATCGACCAGCGTTACCCGGTATTTCGATCGCGGAGCGAGTTGTGTAGTATATACGGTGGCAAAAAAAATGAATTCCAAACCATCTGCGTCTATCAAGCGATCTGAAATCTGGAATTTTTTTTTCGGATAAAAAAAAACGATAAAATAGCGACTTGTAATATATGCAAGCAAGAATTAAGCTATAAATCAACATCAAATAATTTAAGAACACATGCAGATAAAACATCCATTAATAAAAATCGACGTTTTGGAACAAAACGAAAAACAGAAGAAGCCTGCGCAGGAAAATACCCAAAGAGAAGATGAAATACCGGCAGTAAATCCAGAATCACAACCTTCAACGTCAAAGACACATTCAGACACAGAATGCGACCATCCCATTGAGACAACTAGTTTTAGACCTCAACTTAGTGCACAGCCCCGGCAAACAAAAGTTTCAAGTTTATTTAATAAAAAAATGGGAATAACAGCTAGAAAAAAACATGACGAAAATCTAATGTTTTTATTTACACACGATTTTCAGCCGTTTTCCATAGTAGAAGACTACGGGTTTAAAAAGTTTACAGCTTCACTGAATCCTTCTTATCAATTACCCTCCCGAAAAACAATATCGAATTGTTTACTACCAGCACTTTATGAAAAAGTTTACAAGGAAACCGAAGAAATATTAAAAGAAGTTAAGTCAGTAACACTTACTACCGATTGTTGGACATCCCGAAACGAGGGGTAGACCGCTGCCCAGATTTTGTACACCAGATTCCCATTTTGTCTCGATTTCCAATGATTTCCACAAGACTTCCATTGATTTCCAATGATTTCCGATGATTTCCATTGATTTTCACTGATTTACATTGATTTCCAATGGTTTCCATTGATTTCCAATGATTTCCAATAATTTCCATTGATTTCCAATGGAAACATGCGCATGCGCAGGTATTTGAATTCTGATGCTCTGCGTATAAAATTCAGATTTCGGAGTACAGATCTGTATGAAATTATATACGAGAAGTCATTCTTAAAATTCAAAGCACAATATATACCCTTTTTTCGGATAAAAAGTTATTAACATGACAGCAACAAATGCGGGGTTTTATGCTTTTTCGTCAATATCTTAAAATATGAACGAGATAGGTTAAAAATGTGCCTTTTACTTTCCATAGAGAAAATTATAATTTTCTGTATAACAAAAAACACTCACTTTTAATAATTGCGTAATGCGGTACTGATTCATATTTGCATCAATACTGGTCGTTTCCTGTTAAATGTGTAGTGTAGATCCATTCTATATACTTGAGATATCCAGAATATTAATGATGATGCTTTACTTTATTTAACGCATATTCTTTTTCCCAGAACTTGACGATTGCAGCTGCAAGCCAATTGCAACAGCAAAAGACATATTGTTCGATGGTACTGCGCTTTTAAACATTAACTTAAACGAATTAAAAAAAAAATCGTACTATCCGGATCGCAAAAATCAAAAAAAAATTCTTTCAAGGTGGCAAAAATAATCATGCGATCGAGTTGCTATTTTAAACACAAACTTAAACGAATTAATAAAAAAATTCTATATAAGTACTACCAGGATTGCAAAAAACAAACTATTTTTTTTTCAAGATCACTGCGGTGGCAAAAATAATCGTCCGATCGGGTTGCGATTTAAAGTGTTTGTAGGAAATAGGTACACACAACTTTTTTTCACTACCCATTCTCTTTAAAAAATATTTACATGCATATTTAAAGCGACCACGCCTCGACACAAAATCGCAAAAGCCTCTAAAAACCAGAAAGTATTTATTTTTCATATTGATGAAATGGCATGACCAGTTACTCCAAAAAAATGCAGAGAGAGAGAGATTGTGAGGGGGTAGTAAAGAAATTAATAATTTTTTTCTCTAAATCTGCTCTAACGATTTTGATCAGACTTGACACGTGGATACTTCCTCAGTAACAAGATGAAATAGTATAATCAGCTGCTCCAAGAGAATACAGGGAGGGCGATGCTGTGGAGGCAAAGTGTAAAGAATTTTAAAAAAAATCTCTAAAACGGCTCACACAATTTTGATTAAATTTAACGCATAAATACACACTTAGTACCAGTGTGAAATGACATAACAGTTCCTCCTAGAAAATGTAGGAAGGGAGGTGACGGAGGCAAGGTTTAAAGAATGAAACATTCTTTTCACTAAAACTACAACACTACTACAACAATTTTTATTAAATTTGGCACTTGAATACTCCCTCAGTACCAGTGTACGATAGTATAAACTAGTTGCTCTTAAAAAGTGCAAGCAGGAAGGCTGTGGAGGGTAAGGTTCAAAGATTTTTTCTTAGAAAATCTCTCAAACTGCCCTTACTCCTAAATGGGAAAGTTTGTCCGAGTTGTGTTGGACCGATTTTTGGTAGAGAATTAAATTCTCTAACAAAATGATCATAAAAAACGGTACAGTTTTGATAATTGAGCTTGTATCGACCGCCAAAGTCTCACTTGCTTTCCATCACTTTTTAAAAACCTGAAAAAGGACACATGAAATTGTCTCAGATGATACCTAAGACCTGAAATCCGCGAAAAACTATGACAATACAAAGAAGTTTATTTATGTAGTAACAACTGCTTAAACAGAAAATAAGACTGAAAAAACTGCTGTGCTATGAAAAGTGTTTTTTTAGAATCCATAGATGATCTGTGATTTTATTCAGACTTTCAATCACATTTTAAACGAACGAAAAAAGTCGTAAGGTTTCTATAAAAAAATAACAAAAAGTAAGTGTCTCGGTACATCATTTTCAAGATTTTGATGGCCGGTTCATCTTATCTAAATATAGATACATAAACATTATTTTATAGAATTTTATGTTCACCAAAAAGTTAGCTAATTTTCAAGATATTGTGCTATTATCGTTAATAATTTTTTTATCCGGCAAAAAACGGTGAGCTACATACTTCACCATACTTCACAATAAGTTTGGTACAGAGTCATAAAGGAATTCCAATTTTTATTATGACCCTTGTAAAGACTAATATGTTGTGTTTTATATATGCTTGCCCTTTAATAAATTCTGATAAAATGTGGCTCTAGCATTACGTAAGAAAAGGCTAATTTCTAAGAAATTTAAGTGATTGTAAAGTGAAATTATTTCGATATTTCAGAGTTTTCACTCAACATTAAACTGGACATTATAAGAGCCACACATTTATTATATTATACACGTAATTTGGATGACAAAGAATAAGTTTATCGCCCTTTACCGCGATCCAATTCGCATTTGCTTCCACAAAAGAAAACCTGTCGCTGCATGCGCAAATTTATTTCCATTGATTTCCAGTGATTTCCAGTGATTTCCAATTGAATTCCAATGATTTCCACTTGCGTGTACACCAGATTTCCACAGCGGTCTACCCATCGTCCTGAAATAACGAAAACTTTTTGGCCATTACAGTACATTTTATAGACGCAAAGTTTAAAATACAATCAGCACTATTAGAATGTACGTCATTTGGATTAACTCATACAGCTGTTAATTTCAGAAATTAAAAAGGTAATTGACGAGTGGGACTTAAAAAACAGAATTTTGTTTGTAGTGTCGGACAATGCTAGTAATATAAAAAGTGCAATTCAAGAGGAACTAAAACTTAAACACTTAGGCTGTTTCGCACATACACTGAATTTGTGATGCGACTGATAATATAACTGGATTACTTAATAAAAATAAAGTCGATAGTTGCGTTTTTTAAAAGAAGTTTGTCAGCTCTTGCCAGATTTAACGAACAGCAAAAGCGGTTATCCAATAAAGAACCTAAAAAACTTGTCCAGTCAGGAGCTACGCGATGAAACTCCACTTACTATATGATAGAAAGATTTTCTGAACTAGAAGAACCGCTAAGAACGACTATGGCTTTGGTTACAACTAACGACTTGCCTATTGTTTCTATTGAAGAATCGGACTTTCTAAAAGAAATGATTAAAGTACTTAAACCTTTGGAGACCGTTACAACATATATTAGCGGCCAAAATTACGTGACTGCATCGTCTGTAATTATATTAACAGACGGACTTTTAGAGACGTACAAAAATTTTAAAAAACAAAACTTTACACGTTTGGCAAAATCTGTGATAACCTTGGTCGTTGGAAAACAGTAATTCGTTAGTGGTAACAACGTTTTTAGACCCAAGATTTAAAAATTTAGGGTTCTCCAGTGATCAGGTTCGAGATAAAGTTAAAAAAAATGTGACTTCATTAATAACTGAAACGCAAGACCCAATAATACCACTACTCATAGTGAAAAAAATAATTACGATACTGGTCGTACCAGCCCTAAAACCAAAAAGACAAAGATTTGATATGGAGTAGTTTTGATAAAAATAGTTATTTTTGTATCTAGGGTGCAAAATACTACTTTGGTGATCCAAAAATGGTCCGAGATCACCAAAGAATTTTGCACTCGAGATGCAAACAATATTTTTTCTACAACTTTAATTTGGTTAAACTAAAACCATTAGTTAAAAAAAATCAGTTCAAGTATACCTGTTTTATTATATAAACAACGATTTTACATTTTTAAACCAAACCAAAACAATGGATAATAGTTACAAGGTTCTATTAACCGAATGGGGACTTCGTTAATATATATCATTATTTAGAGGTATACAGTATCGGAAGATTTTGGATTTGGGTGGCAGGCATAGTTTTAACGGCTTGACAGACCGCCTACAATAAATACCAGTGCTCTAGTAGAGGGAGCAAATAATGACGCGCTATTAAGAAAACACGTACATCATTGCTATTAAAAATTTCAGTACCATTTATTCAAAGGAAGGATGTAGTTGGCTCTGTTCAGTATAGGTAATATTATTACGTGCTTTAATAACTAAAATTATTTAACTCGTTATACTTTCAAAACGAGTCAAATAATTCTTTACATTTCCCGCAGACAGAGCTGCCCACGTACATGTGGTGGGGAAAGCAGGTGGCACGGGTAGGATGTGTTATACGATAAAAAAGAATAGCCTAGTTGCTTCGCTCTCGCTTGCTCTCATTGCCGACCCAAATGAAACATTTTCTGACACTGTATATATTTTAATGTGTGTACTATAAAATGGTTATCTATAAAAGTTTTATTTAATTTTTGCCGTTGAATTTAAACGAACATAAATAACTTCATAACAACAACCACAAGCTGTTAGAATATGTTAGAATAAATTCATATTTTTAGCTATTATATTATTATAAAACTATTTTGAGTAATGTTTCTTAAAAATTAAATAAAACTGCATAAATTACAAGAGTTATAAGAATGTTTTTCGTTAAAAGAAAGAATTGGTTCAATTGCCATTCAGTGCTCTCGTGAATTAACATTCTCTAAACTCATATTATTAGTATAGTAGAGGTAAAAAATATGCAAAACTTCGGAATAATGTCATATTGAACGGATTTCTTTTATTTTTGGCAGTATAATAGTAAATGCTTCACAGAAAAGTTTCTATATTGTGCGGGGGCTTGATAATTTATAGGGGGTGGCACTTAAAAAATATATATTTATTGGAGCTGAAAAAGAATCAAATTTTACGAAGAAAAGGTTCTATGCAATTTTTCTCATAAATTGATAGTTTTTAAGTTATATCGACTACGAAATTGCGATTTTTAGCTTAAAAAAAAAAAAAAAAAAAAAAAAAAGGTGTTTCCAAACGGTTTTTGTCAAGTATCTCGAAAAGTATTGCTCTATCGAAAAAATGTTACAGACCAATTACAGAAAGTACAAATTGGGAATTAATTATATTTTAGATATTTAAGTTTATATTTGGCATCCAAGTGTTCATAAGATAATTATTTAGAGTGAGAGTTAAATATCTCAGAAATTGTGACACCTGACACCTACGTCAAGAATGCTAATAGGTAGAATAATAGGTTATTAATTAAGCTTCCAACTGTTTTTTAATTTGTTTCTGTAGCATAAAAACAAAGAAGTTATGACCGAAGTAATGTGCGTCTTCACATTTTTTAAATAACAAAGTCACCATTTTGTTACTGTAATTAGCCACTAAATAAAAAAAGGAATTTCAAACACTGTTTCTCATTAATATATAGCATGGCGTAGATGCCAAATTTTTTTTCGTTTGTATACAGCACTTGCTTTAGAAAAAAATAGAGTTTAAACTATAAATTTGGTACTTTCGATAAAACGTAATTTTCTTTTCCTTTTCAAATATCTCTATAAATATTAGTTTTATTGAAAAATTGGTAGAGACCAAAAATAAAGCTCATAAACTGATAATGAATTTGGATTTTTTATTTACTCACATAGATTTAATAGTTTCGGAGATATCAAAGTTTAGAAATGGAGTCCGAACGTTTATGAGACGAAAAATGCAGTTTAAATGTTAAATATCTCAGAAATTGTGACACCTACGTCACGCATGCGAAGAAATGAAATTAAAGACAATTAATTGCGCTTTCAAATTATTTTTTACTCGTTTCTGTAGCATAAGAGATAAAGAAGTTCTGACGGAAAAATGTGCGTATTTATATTTTTTCATATAAAAAGGTCGCCATTTTTTAACTCTAATTAGCTAGTAATTAAAAAAAAAATTCCCAAATACAGTTTTTCGTTAAAATGAAGCTTTACCTAGATGCTCAAATTTTTTTGCTCATTTAAAGCACTTGCTTTAAAAAAATGCATTTTAAAGTTTAAAGGTAATTTCTAAACACTTGGATGCAAAATATAAACTTAAATATCACCGAAATTATTAATCCTACATCAATAAACAAAAAATATAATTAATTCCCAGTTTGTACTTTCTGTAATTGATCTGTAACATTTTTTCGATGAAGTAATACTTTTCGTAATACTTGACGAAAGCCGTTTGGAAATCCCTTTTTTTTAAGCTAAAATCGCAATTTTGAAGTCGATATAACTTAAAAACTATCAATTTATGTGAAAAATTGCAGAGAACCTGAGAACCCCCCCGAGAAGAGGTGGCATCCACCTCCTATAAATTAGCAAGCCCCCGTACAATATAGAAATACTGCCAAAAATGAACGAAATCCGTTCAATATGATATTATTCCGAAGTAAAAACCTCTAGTTACTGTACTATATAGGTATATACATAATATAGGTAACATTTATTTTTGTTTTTTCTTTTTTAGAACAGGGAATTGATGATGAAAGTTTCGGAATATTAGATTCTGAAACTATAATTGAACTTTTCAAGAAGTGCGGACTACGCCTTATTTTCAAAAGAAAATATTTTGAATATTTGAAAGGCAACCAGATTAATTTGGTATGTTATTTGCTCTTTTTATTACACAAACTATGTTTCTATTATAATCTCGATTACATCCAATCTGTTTGGTTCATGTTGAAAATTATTGCAATAATTTGCATGTTTACAGATAACAAAAAAAGTGTTATCAATTTTGTCAAATAAAAAGTTATCTATGAAAGATTATATTTTAGGACTCTGAGATTATTTCCACTGCTTCAACGGATACAAATGAAAGCAATCCAAGCACTTCCACTTTTGAAAATTTTTCTTCCGAACCTGATGATGAGTGGGTAAGAGAGATATTTGGAGTGCCAGCCGATCCAATTCAATTAAGAAAACGCGTTTTAGAAAGTATCACTGATTACAATCAATGCCAAAAGCGTTTGCACACTTCAGAAAATGTAAGATTCAAATATTGTTTATAATTTATTATTTGTAAGATTCAAGTTTCTATGTTCGTAAACTATAATTAGTTAAAATGATCTGTTGCACGCATTACAGTTAAAGATATACTAAAACAAGTTATCAAATTTAATCAATAAATTATTGGAATATAAAAATTTTCCACGTACCTATATTTTTACTAGATTTTAAATTTTCTTATTTTTTTCAGGCATTGGAAGAACTATTAAAAAATGCACCAGAAGGGCAGGTCATCTTGGCTAATAAAGAAAAGTTGAATAACGATTTGCGCAGTAAAATTACCAAAATTGTCGTAGGCTCGCTAATAAACTCGAGTAGTTTAAGTAAATCTAAGATAGAGTATGCAATTAATTACAATATCTGTAATAAATAATTTTTCAATTCTATGAACTTTTCAGAATAAAAACCGAACAATTTATCAAAGCATCCAAAGAAATCGAAACATTGTTTCCGGGTGAGAATCCAGAAACTTACTTTATCCCGTATAGTTCACAACAGCACGGATTTCGTCGCCAACCTGCCAGAGGAAAGTTATGGTCTAGGTATATTAATTTGAAGGCAGCCCTGAGATTAGCAAATGCTAGCAAAGAAAATTTGGAAAATGAAGAAAATTTACCTACAGCTACTGAAGATGAGGATAAACTAATATTTTTAAAAACAGCTGTTGAACCGTTTCCTAAAATCGAATTTTGGTTTAGAATTGGTAAGTTGGTTTATATAAATAGAAAATTAATATTTTGAAAATTTTTTGTGAAATTGTTCATAGCAAAATTATTAACTTTTCGTTTTTTATCAAGTTTGTTAACAACCCACATAACATAATTATATACAAAGTATGGTCATAGTACAAATCTAAAAGTACGTACTCGTGCAAAGTATATACTTCAGTTTATATTTTCTTCAAAAAACGACCTACTTTTTACATGCAATTCAGTTGCAAATGTTTCCAATTATTTAGTAGTTTACATGATCTTTGTATATGTAAAAAGTATAAAGTATGCATATATGAATAGTTGTAGAAGTAGAAAGAAAATAAAGAATATATAAGGAGTTGCCTATGAGTTCTATTTACATTAACATATCTAATATTGTTTACCACACTCCAATTTACTCTCACAAGAGTTGCCTCCAAATTATAATGTTTATTAAATTATTAAATTCATTTTTACTTACATTTTTACCAATTGCCGTCGGTAGGGATCGAACTTGCAACGCCTGCGTCATCTTGATGAGATCTACCCACTGGGCTATACGGAGTTCATTATTTTGTATGCTAAAAGTGATATAATGTGTGGGAAATTTATTTAATGAGATTATCAGTAATAATTTTTTATTGTGTGAAACTGAATTTTTAATACAACTTTTAACAAACAATTATACCTTACTTAAAATATTATATGAAAATCGTTCAAGTTCTCTTTTTTCATTTTTTATTTGTGTTCCCGAACTTAAATTTTTCCTGTTAGCATTTATATTTATTTATAATTATTATGATGAACTTATTTAAGTTCCTAATAAAAAAATTGTGATATTGTGATTGAACTGTCACCTGAGAAATACGAGTAATCTGCGGCGTAGGCGTGGCTAGTTTGCTTGAAGTAAAACAAAACAAAATCATAACCTCGGATCAAAACATTTGGTGAGCCTGATATCTAAATTGTAATACTTTGCTTTGTTGCGAACGTCACATTTATCTTAATTATCTGTTTTTTGAGTGTGCTCTAAGAAAATTTGACTTTCATTGTATAGTGATTATTATTACACCTTTGATGCTGAAAATGCTACTAGATATAGATACTTCCAAACAATTTATAGACTCAGATATTGTTAATTATGTAGGTCCTATGTACTAAACGCTTCGTACTAAAGTGAGGTTATGATGTATTATTTATTTATCCTCCAAGCAAATGCCCTATTGTTGAACAATGAAATCCTGAAATCCCAAGCGCACTCTACAATATCTTTCTGGCTACAGAACGCTACAGGCCTGACAGTACTAATTGTGTAGCCAAAAAAGATACGATATACAGTATCGGAAATTATTTGATTTGGTGCAGCAATAAGAGCAAGCGAGAGCGAAGCAAGCAATGATGTACATTAAGGGGCGTGTCACACTTTGCCCCTGCTAAGGTACTGGTAGACGCCTTCATTGTGGGCGGTCGGTTAAGTCGTTGAAACTATGCAATCCCAAAAGTAAAACTTTCCGATACTGTATTATTCTATTAATTAAAAATAGATAACAAAAAATAAAAACTCTAAGTGGTTTACAGTATATTGTCAGCTTAGACAAAGCTTTTCTGTATTTTAAGCGATTTAAAAAAAATAGGGAAAAAGTAAATAACTAAAACCATAGAAATTTTAATTTATATGCTTTCATGTTCGATTACAGTAGCAGCACTGGAGTAACGAATAAATGCGTAGTTTGTACAGAACTTCTCGCAGCACAAAAGAGGTTAATCATGTCCAAAAATCAAATATTATAGGTTAGGTATTACGTCATTATTCAAATTTGTTGGTAAAGTTAAGCCTTTTTCATATACTTTTGATACTAATGAAAGTATATAAATATGTGTATGTGAATATTTTATTTCCTGTTTTGTTTGTACTTTTGGACTCATTCTCTTTTCGTCAATTATTTCATATTCTTAGTACCATGTAATTGCATGACGAACATTTACTAATATGAAATTGTATATATACTTTATTCGTATGCTTTTTACAGTCATAAAAGAATGTACATTTCTGTTACATATTTCAGCTTAGTCTGATGCGGAATAATATAGTATATAATTATCATATGAAATAGAATCATATCCAAAAGGTATGTTTATTTATAAATCGTACATACTAAGTACAAACTGTGTTATGTGGGAAGCAAACCTCATGAAGCTACTTTTGCGTGAAAACCTTTGCTAATATTATTTTTGTTTCAGTTGGAATCTGATTTTAATCACGAATACGATGACAAAATCGATAAGATTTATAAGAAGTGGCCTAATGTAGCAAAGCCATAATTCTTGAGGCAAAAGATAGAAATGTAATTCCAAAAGATGTAGAATTTTAGATTTTAACTACTTATATTATATAAAAAACCATTCGATTTATTTTCGTAAAAGCTTTAATATTGTACCCTTGCATTTTTTTTATTAAAGTCCACATTTTTCGAGTAATTAAAAGAAACCGTCTAGGAATACTGATTTTAGGGGGTGAAAATTGAAATTATCAGTTCGCAATATCTAGAAAAATATGGATTTTAACAAAAAAGTGTATAAGGCCTTTCTTTCTTATAATTTGATTCTTTATCAGATTATGTGTATTTTTTTTGCGACAACCCCAAGAAGGGGTGGGGACCACCCCTAGCCAAAAAGCAGGAAAAATGACAATATAGATTCTTATCTACATACTTTAAAAAGTACGTTGAAGAAAAAAAATTGGAAATTCATTTCATTGATTTCGGGCTGGGATTTAAAGCTTCACTTACTGTACTAATGTTTAAACTAATAAAATTTAAAATTTTAATCCCATGGTCATTATTAGGAACAAGAATTCTATTAATGACCACAAGATAAATATTTGCCTTTTTTCAGATGTCAGCTAGAAACTACCACCGCTTTAAATATTCTCTTCATGATTTAAAAGCTGCTGTAAAAGCAGTGCAGGAAGGAAAATTATCCACAAACAAAGCGTGCAAAGAATTTAATATTCCGAAAGGAACATTAATTAATCGCCTTCATGGATGAACGGCGCATGGAACCAAAGCCAATTCTTTTACCACAAGAAGAAGACAAATTAGAAAAATGGATACTGGACAAAGCAAAATTTGGTTTCCCAATGCATGAAAATAAAGTCAGAGATGCTGTTCAGAAAGTTATGATTGAAACCAAACGGCCAAACCCATTTAAAAATTACAGGCCAGGGAGGAAATGGATTAATCTTTTTCTAAACAGAAAGAAAATACACAAGAGAAATGCAGAAATAATTTCTAAAGCTAGAGCTAGAGTAACTGAAGAGAATATGCGCAACTGGTTTTCAGATGTCAAGTTATTTAACAGAAGAAAACTGCTTGGAAATACTTTCAGATGGTAATCGAATATACAATGCCGATGAAACTGGAATACAACTTTGTCCAAAAATAGGAAAAGTTCTGGGTCCCAAAAAGTACAGAAACTTCTATGATATAGCTCCAGGTAAAGAAGAGGAGTAGGTAAAGAATGAGAGAACTAGAACCCCCCACCAGAAAACCCCCCACCACACCAGCCACCACCAATCACAGATTGTCGGGGGTGGTGTGGTGAGGGGTTTTGTGGTGGGGGGTTCCAGTTCTCCCATTATTAAATTTATAAGTGGGGTGTTTTGTGGCAGGGGGTTCCAGTTCTCTCATTATTAAATTGGAAAGTGGGGGTTTTGTGGTGGGGGGTTCCAGTTCTCTCATTATTAAATTGGAAAGTGGGGGTTTTGTGGTGGGGGGGTTCCAGTTCTCTCATTATTAAATTGAAAAGTGGGGGTGTTCTAGTTCTCTCATTGATAAATAATTGCCCTAATTGTAGTGGGGGGGTGTTCTAGAATTCTCACTGAAATAAAAGTATGCTGCTAAGCCCCCATCAGGTTTAGTATATATCTCCACTTTCTCCAACGAGACATTCCCTTCGCACGAAACCAATTATCAGTTAAGAAGTTATACACAATTATTTTTCTCTTATTACTGTCTGGCTCAAATACCCCTTGTACCAAATAAATTCCCTTCTCACATAAGCAATGTGTGTTGAAGATTTTTCAGGCATGTATAGTTATCTCTCATATAATACATTTGATGAACGTTTATTGTCATTCGATGGATGGACTGGTGTTTTACCGCCTGTTGAGCTTGCATTAGCAGGTTTTTACTATACAGGTGAAAGTGATATTGTGCGATGTTTCTGGTGCAAAGTAGAAATTCATAGATGGATAATTGGTGACATGACCATTAAAGATCATTTGAAATATAGTAAGAATTGCTTGTATGCGAAATCAATCAAAGAAAAATTCGATTTAAATATTAGCAACGAGGGTTCATTTGCAACGGCTGCAGACTCTGGTATGATGACTGCATATCCCAATAAAATTACGGTAGTTGCGTCTTCTCACAAATCAACATGTTCTAAGAAAATCAATGGTGTTTTATACATCCTCTTAATTTTAAATATAATAAGTAATATTTATAGTACTTTTTATTAAAATTTGTGTCAGATAAGAAAACTTTTATTATATTTAGAAAATAATTTATTAAAAATCATAGTACAGAAATTATATTCATTAATACCATTGAAATGATATGTTTATTTGAGTATATATTGGTAATATGAGTTTGAATAAAGTACTAAGACGTACTGATGTGTTTTATTACTTTCATGAATTTTTACGGAATATTTTTTATTATAGTGGATACTTTAAAAAATTTGAATTGTTTGATTTTATATCGACTATATTGAAAATGAACTAAATTCATATTATAACTATTATATTTTCCATGAATATCTGAAATGGACTTTTATTTGATGAGTCATGAAAAAGTATTAAGTGAAATAAACTATATGTGAATATGTGGGGTAAATATATCTAGCCCTGCAAACGTAATATAACTTTTTATTGGAAATATGAAATGAGATGTTAACTCTTTACCTATCGGTACCGAGTAATTGTCGACAGTAATAAATCTGTTAATTGAATTATTATCTCAAAATTAATTAGCATGTCATAAGATTATTCTTATTGCAAATATATCATTTCAGAATATTTTCAACATTACTTTAAAATTTGAATGCATACTTATAAAATATGTTATTCACTTTGTTAGGTCATAGTTTTCATAAAAAGCAGTCTAAATAGAAATAAAATAGAGTTAAATATAAAACATTTATTAATAATATTAAAAAAATATTGCGACTTGTACAAAGCTTTAAAATTAATATTCACAAACTTATATCTATACTTACATACTAGAATACATACAAAAAATAAAATTTAAACTAAAACTACAAAATAAAAAACTTAGTCACTCCGAGAATGGGAAGTTTGTTTTAAAGTACTCCACATTATTTATGTCCTTTCTTACTTGCTCCTCCTCACAAGCAAGCGATGTAATAAGAGCGTCTAAGGCTTTACGCTGGTGCCTAAGTTGGGTTATTTTGTGCGTGAGTTTGTTTTTAGCTATTTTTAGCTTATTCACAATATTTGTCTGATTTTTCGTTGACACACCCACGGATTTCATCTAAAAACGCGTTTTTCTGTTGCTTCATTTTACTCTTTTCTTCCGCTATATTATTCTCTACCTCATGTATGTATGTGGCCATCTCCACCGAAAGTAGCACGTCCTCCTCCGCGACGCTAACTGCGCACCTGTTTGGGGACGATATCGCCAGAGGGTCAAAGTGATGGTAGGTGTTGGGTAATGGTGGTAATGTGTCGTGGGGGCTTGAAGTTGGACCTGGAGTTGGTGCTGGATCTGGACCTAGAGCTGGACTTGGAGTTGGAGCTGGTGGATCCACAATGGGCATCACCGCGGAGAAGGTGCCATCCAACACACAAATGTCAGACAACATTGAGTCGTTTATTCTCGCCGTATTTAACTCTTTAATTACCTTCTCCTCGAAAGAGTGTCCTCGTACAAATCGGGGACCTTAATATTTTTCTTTAGGCTCAGTCTGGACGCTTTTTTTGTTGGGTACACCATTTTTACTTTCGAATTCATACTTGAAATACTGTTTGAAATAAACTGTGATGCTGCAGACACGGGATCGTCTTCAAATAATCGATCTGAAACTGATGCGGTGGGAGAGTAGCAAAACCTGACCCACGCCGTTTAAGTCAAATTAAACCTTATTGCAAACCCGTCGAGCGTGGGGACTAGTTTTTATTAAGAATTTCATAGTTAGCAGGCACCGTGATTATTTCAAACTCGTTATACTCACATGAACCCCAATTCATGGTTATGTAGACAAAAATAAAAAGGCAGACTTCGCTTTAAACGCTGTCAACATTCTTTATTCCCTCGAAAGACTGGTTATGTTATAGTGGTACCTTGTAGCCAGACAAAAATAAAGAATTCATGCAAGGCTTTAGAGGCTAACAGTTAGTCGCATTCTATATTCTTAACGACTTTCGTGTTTTGTGTTTGAAATAAATACGAGACAAGTTGAGAGACTGATCACCGTACCACCATCTACCTGGTACACGTTACCCAGACAAAAATAGTTTCGCTTTAGATATAGGCTATTAACATTCTTCTTTCGATGCTCGGATCTTCTTATGATGCAGCATATTTGCAAGTTGTTAATTAGTAGTCAAGAAATTACAACCACACTTATATTTATTTTTACCGAACTTAACGATGCGACTCCTTATAAAATTAGTTACTCTCGTTATAATACGCAGATGATGTAAAATATTTGTTCTCATATACATAATAAAGCATAGTAAAGTGAAATAGTAACTTGCTGTAAATCCGTCGTATTATCACCGTGTGGATCAAAATCGAACACTTGTTCACATTTACTGTGTCAGACTACCTTACAAATTATAAAATTTCATAAACTTCACATGGGTGATAACGGCATTTATTTTCTAATTGAAATGGACACTGAAAATATCAGAAATAATATCAATGTATAATAATAATAATAATAAATGATTTTATTGACAGGAAATGATTACAAATATACAATATAATATGTTAGTGATTGCCTGACAAATAGCATAGTTAAGTCTGTCCGTAGGACAGGGGTTTGCTCTTCCACTCAACCATAGATGTGTTTCATTTGTGAAAAACTATTAGAAAAATTTTAAACTTATGTGAAATTTATATATTCATAAAAATAAGAAATAAATATTTTCTCTTATAGGATTTCTTTATGTACGATAAATTCATGAAATATGTTGTCGGTGTACATGATGGTTAGTTATTTATTTTACACGATAAATACCGATTTTCAAGATCATAAGTAGGTATTTATTTCTAATTAAAATGTACTACAAAAGGTTGCGCCAAAGTAAAACACAAAATCCTAAAATTATTATACTTATTTCAGTATCACAAAGTATGAAACTACAACTTTCATAGGTATTAATATAAAATAAAAAATTACTATCGAATGTGAATACTTATTTCACTGATATTTTATTTAATAAGGCTTAAATGATGAAAGTTGGTCTAATCCCAATAAAATTCATGCATTAAATAGCATTTGCATTTGAAACTTGTAACCGAAACAATTCATTTCTTATAAATGATTTCCATGCACCCTCAAGTAAGCTGGTTAAGCTCAAAAAATTTTGAAAAGCGTGACCTTGAAAGCACCATTTCCCAAGGTTAAAAAACTCGCTTTCTAGGTCAAATAGGTGAAAATCACCAGTTTTGAAGGTCACAGACACTCCGAGGTCAATATACTTCTTTTTAAGGTGATAATAAAGTCTAGTGACTTTTTCACACACTCTGAAACCGGTTAATCCAGTTACATAATTTGCAAGACCGGTTAAACTGGCTTATTGGGATTCTCTGGTGAACAACTTTCTTTGTTTTACCTCGTATATAAGCATGTTGAATCGTATGCCAAGTAAGTATTAATTTCAAATTTAGCTGAAATACAGTTAGTTGCAATTGTTCAGTGGTTCAGTAGAATAGTTTAGCAAACTGTGATAAAATGCAGTGCCTTCGATGTCATAAATTCTTTTCCTCAAAAAGCAGTTTGATACGCCACGAAAGAGAAAGTTGTCCATAAAGATATCACGAAACTATACCTGAGAAAATTTCACATGTACAGTGTGATGATGAAGTAAAAGATGAAATCATAAATCTACCGGGTCCGTCAAACGTCCATGATAACTTAACTGAATGTCCTGAATGTCATATCAAAATTCAAAGAAACTATTTAAATGGTCATATTAGAAGTAACGCACACAAGAAAAAGACTACGTACTCTGGGCGAATGTGTTGAAAGAGTCAACAGTGCATTTAAGTGTCGAATTTCGAGCTATCGTTTCTCCACTAAACATCATCACATCGATCACGTTGAATTTTTCCAAGACATCAAAGACAAAGTATTTTCAGTTATTACTGACTATATTAAACAGTATCGTGCACTAAAAATACACTTAGAGTTATTTTCAATGTATGTCATACCCGAAAAAGATATATTTGATCTCAAATCGTTTAACATTAAAAATAAAATTTTGACTATCTCCACTGATTTAACGGAAATATATGAAGAATTTATCAGGGATATTATGGAGAAAGCCTCTCATATGCAAGAAAAGGATTCAGGTATATTATCAAAATTACATAATTTTCTCTTATAAAATATTTTCAGGATGGAGCCTACAACAAATTATGTACTTGGAAGTGAATATAAATAAATACAATCCGCTTTTTGCTTCATCCTACATAAAATTACCAAAGCAGATTGAAGCAAAAAAGGCTGTTGTGAAGATATGCAATCATTATCAAATGTGCTTTGCGTGGTCCGTCAACGCAGCAATTTTTCCACCAACAGGACTTCCCCAGAGAGTATCATCGTATCCACATTATTCCACTCTATTGAACTTTGAAGGTATTGATTTTCCAGTTAAATTAAAAGACATACCCAAGTTTGAAAAACTAAACAATATTTCAATAAATGTATTTGGTGTCAATAATCAATTTAAAGATGGCAAAATTATTTATGAAATTGTCGGTCCACTATACATTACCAGAACTTTGCAAAATACTCACGTTAATCTCTTGCTTATTACTAATGATAGTGGAAATAATCATTATTGTTTCATTAAAGATTTGTCAAGATTAGTTTCTAAACAAAGATCTAAGCATAATGGACAAACGTTTATTTGTAACGGCTGTCTCTACTTTTTTCGAACGCGCGATGCATTACACCTTCATGAAAAACATGATTGTAATTTTATATGCACACAATTACCAACAACTAATTTTGTGATAAATAAATTCGGTGAAAGCATTCCTGACAATGTTCTTAAATTTGTCAACTTTGAGAAACAATTAACAGGGCCATTTGTGATATATATGCGGATTTTGAAAGCATTTTAAAACCTATCCATCCGCGCAACCTAAAGAAGACAATTCGTTTACTATGAAAACGTATGAACACCAACCCTATTCATTTTGTTTTTATGTAAAATGTAGCTTTGACAATTCCGCATCGAAACTAGTTCATTACCGCGGTTTAGATGCAGCTCATGTTTTTATAGAGAAATTAGAAGAATGTGTGCACAATTTATATGATAAACACATGAAAAATATTAAACCGATGCTACCTCTTTCAGAGCATCAACTGACGGATTTTAACAATAGTAGTACATGTTACATTTGTAATAAGGTTTTTACTGAAAGTAATCACAAAGTCCGTGATCATTGTCACTTAACTGGGAATTACCGGGGTGCGGCTCACTCCACTTGTAATTTAAACTTCAAATTACCCAAATTCATTCCAGTATTCTTTCACAATTTAACAAGTTATGATTCGCATTTGTTTATTAAGAAATTGGCCTTAAATCAAGAGAAAATTGATGTCCTAGCGCAAAATAAAGAGAAGTATATATCATTTTCAAAACACATTTTAGTCGAAAGAAAGGAAGGCGCAGAAAAAAATGTATTTATAAAATTGAAACTTCTGGATTCATTTCGCTTTTTACCAGCTTCTTTAAATAAATTAAGTCAAACATTAGAATCTGAACAATGTTCAGAGATAAAAAAAATATTTCAGTGATCAATCAAAATTTGATTTAATACGTCACAAAGGAGTTTTCCCTTACTCCTGTGGATTCAATGGGTAAATTGAACGATACTGAATTACCTACACAAAATTTATTTTTTGATATATTGCGTGATGATGGCGTTACCGAGGAGGATTATAGTCGAGCGCATGTTACTTGGCACACTTTTCAATGCCAGACTTTGGGCGAATATTCTGATATATACCTAAAATCTGATGTATTGCTATTGGCGGATATTTTTGAAAACATTCGTAAAATTTTGTTTAGAAAAATTTACACTAGATCCTGCACAATATGTAACGGCACCATCATTAAGTTGGGATGCCATGTTGCGTAATACAGAAGTTGAGCTTGAGCTCCTAACTGATATAGATATGCTTCATTTCTTTAGAAAAGGCATACGAGGCGGTGTTAGTCAATGTAGTAAAAGAATGTCCATTGCCAATAATAAATTTATTTCTAATTATAATTATTCAAAACCTACGTCATATATACTTTATTTAGACGCCACGAATTTATACGGTTGTAGTATGAATCAAAGTTTACCATTGGGGGGATTTAGATGGTTAAACGACAACGAAATTCAATATTTTGACTGTTCCCTTTTAAGTAACAATTCTGAAAAAGGGGTATGAATTAGAAGTGGATTTGGAATATCCTGAAAATTTGCATGATGCGCATAATGATTTACCGTTCTGCAGAAAATTTAACACCCACAAATAGTAAACAATCTAAACTTATTTTAAACCTACATAATAAAACTAACTATATCATTCATTACAGGAATCTCAAACAATGTTTAGAACATGGTTTAAAATTGCAAAAAATTCATAGAATTTTGGAATTTTCACAATCCCCTTGGTTGAAAACCTATGTTGATTTGATTACAGCGTTGCGAAATGCATCCAAAAATGCTTTTGAAAGAGATCTTTTTAAATTTGTAATTAACTCAATATTCGGAAAAACTATGGAAAATGTTGAAAATAGAGTCGATATAAAACTTATTTCTCACTGGGAAAATATTCGTGGAAGTGTTGGGGCTGAAGGGTACATAAGTAAGCCTAATTATAAATCATGTTCAGTTTTATCAGAAAATTTAGTAGCTATAGAAATGTCTCGACTGAAAATTTGTTATAATAAGCCATTATACGTGGGTTACTCAATTTTAGAGATATCAAAAATAGTAATATATGATTTTTATTATGACTTCATCAAGCAAAAATATGGTAATAATGCGACTCTGTGCTATACTGACACAGATTCATTGATTTTAGAAATATTTACTGATAATGTTTATGATGACATAAAGAACAATTTAAGTTGGTTCGACACATCAAATTTTAGTAATGATAATATTCATGGTGTACCCAAAACGGTGTCCATTGTTGGGAAAATGAAAGATGAGTTTGCAGGCGCTCCAATACAAAGTTTTTATGGAACACTGGCGAAAGCATATTGCGTAAAACTCAATGAAAGTGAAACAAAAAAAGCTAAAGGGGTATTAAAAAATATTATTAAAAATCAATTAAAAATTGTTGATTATAAACAAATTGTAGAAGGTGGATTAATTTATCGTAAAATGTATGTGTTTAGATCACATTTACATACGATGTATACAGAATTAAAAAATAAGGTCGCGTTATCTTCGAATGATAATAAACGTTATATTATTGCCGGGTTACCGAATACCTTAGCTTGGGGTCATAGATCTATTAAGTTAAATTCAGATAATGAACAATGCATAAGTGAGGAATTATTAACTTTGTTAATAAAACTAGCCACAGAAATTGATGAAACAATGAATGATGTTAATGAAGATGAATTCTACATAAATAATTTTGCTTGTAAAATAGTTTAGTAAATTGAAATTGTTTGAAAACCGTATGACTCTATGTGACTAATTATGTATAACTAATAATAAAACTCGAAACTGTTAAAAATTGCAAATTATGTGAATAGTGTAACTAACTGTATTCTTAAAACTAAAATTATGTGGATGTAAATAACTATATTTTAAAACTGAAATTACATGAATAATTGTAACCAACTGTGTTTTTAAACCTGAAATTAATACTTCAATGAATAATTCCAATAAATTATTTGTTTCATTTTAAGCTGTGTGGGAGGTACTATTAGGTGAACTTAATGTGGTAGGTTTTATTAAGTGGGACTTCTAATATAAAACTTAAGTAAACTCTCAGTACAACCAGTATTCTATTAAGCTGTAATAATACAGTATTAAACACGTTTTCAATACGTGGATGTGTTACGTAAAAGAAGTTGAGGCTGTTGATTTAGCAAGTGGAATATGCTATTTGCTTCAGAAATTTTCTAACCTCCAATTTGATGCCGAACATGAAGGAGTTTATGGAATGGGTGCCTTTTATAGAGCAGAAGAATGTAATAAAATAGCAAAAGATTATGAAAATGGCGTGAAAGTATGTGAAAATTTCTCTGAAGGAAAAATATCTTTGGAATGTTTAGTCGATGGATTAATTGCGTTAAATTTAGGGGGGTTTCTACATCCATTAAAAAATTATTTACAGCCTGAACTCCTAAACAAAGTAAATTTTGGCGATGAAACTGACTGTGATGAAACTGACTGTGATGAAACCGATTGTGACGAAGTCGACTTTGATGAATCATAACTGGTTGATACAACCAAATGTATTGAGTCTGAATCAAATGATTCTGTAGAGAATAAACATTGGCGAATTATTTTTTGTATATATTATACTCCACATATTATATTATTAAACTATAATAAAAACAATATTTAGTTTTATTTATTTATTAAAATTTAGGACATTACAAAGTTTTCATATAAATAAAAAACATTGAATAGTGCACAAATACATTTAGTATTACTATGATAAAAACATTTTGCGGTAGACATAATTAAAGATGGTTGTTCTTCAAATTCTATAACTGGTTGTGAAATGAACTGTCTGATGTAGTCAGCCTTTCCCCCCCCCCCTTTTACGTAAACACAATCTGCATTTGTACTCAAATTCTTAATAATTTTATCGAATAGATGTAATGGTGTAAATCCATAGCTCCATTTAATACAGTGATAATTCTTTGTTAACCAGTGAGCTTGCTGTTGTATATCTGGTGATAGCATCTCAAAAGGAAAAGGTGGCTTAAAGATGTAGTGACATATTTTTACTCCATCATAGGCTGCAAACTCTTTAACTATAAATTTCCTTTTTTCTATTTTAAATCCTTGCACATCGAAAATCAGAGTCATATTTTTAAATTACACAATTTCTTTAATACACTAACTTTCATACTGTACAATTCCACAGCTTTTCTCAAGTCTTTCAATTTTCTTCGATGTTCTCTCAATGCTTTTATGTATTCTGATCTCATTATGTTACTGACATGGTGAGATTTTTTCTTTTCTTTAAATAGCGAAAAATATGTCATGCGCATGTTGAAGTTTGAAAGCGTCACGAACATATCAATGTTGTCGAACAATTTTAGTTAGAGGATTATAAGTGAAGTGTTTCTCATGCAATATGAGACAATATGCTGTAATATCCGCAGTAGTCCGTCTCAAATGCATCCGTCTCAAATTCTATTCTCATAACTACGGATCCAATCTGTATTACTTCTTTTTGTCGCGAACAATCAATATGAGTTAATGGTGCTAATTCTTTAAATTCTTCAGGGTTGAAAATTGGTTGATTTATTTTTCGATGGTAATAGGATTCTTGAAAATTACCAAACATATTATAGAGGGTGGCAGATTTGTTGTTTTTAAAGTCCAAATATAAGTCATTGTACGGATACCTCTCAGAATTTAAGAAAATTCTGACGTTTTTAAGATCACAGTTATCAAATTTACTCATATCTGATATAATCTTTCCTTTTCTATCTTTTTGGAAGGCTATTATTACATGCCTAGGAGTTTCAACTTTGGTAGATGTCTTAACAGGCCATGTATGTCGGTTTGAAGTAGGTAAGGAAGGATATTCAATTAATTCCCAACTTCCAAATTTTATAGGAAGATCTGCATTTCTATTGGTGATTTTATTTAGTCTAAGCTGCTCCGAGATGCTAACGGTAACGTGTGGTACTTTCCAAAACAATTTAGTAATAGTAATTTTTGGTTTTTGGTTTTTGAGTGTCATCTATACTCATAACGCTATCCATATCATTACTATTACGGATCAGTACTAATTCCTGTCTCATGTTAATGACAAGCCTTCGAAAATCTTCAAAAAATCCTACCAATAATTTTAATGGTATGCATACATTGAAATTTCCGTTTGCATCTGCTATAATTTTGTCTCATGTACCCAACTTCTTTTTTGGAAACCATCCTGCATTTTGTAAGAAAACGCTTTCATTTTCATTATATGATAGATAACTTTTTAAAGTCGAAACTAAACCAACATTCCTCACAGAATCTATCACTATACCATTCATTTCATATCTAATTTCTCGAAATATAAAAGAAATAGCGTTGTTAATAAACTCCAATTTAGTAGTTGCAGACCCATCTTCTTGTGTGAGTTTTCCTTCGATATATAGATAACTATTGCATGGTGCAGTGTAAGCATCTAAATCCTGGATGGGAATTCTTGTTTCATCGTTATAATCTAAAGTTCCTGATATATTTGGCTAATATGTATGAAATTGATAATCTTCAATAGAGTTGTCATTGAAAGGTTCACCGGTGATATTGAGTAATTCCATTATACTAAGACCTCGAATCTTAGGGATTCTAAAAACTTTTTATTTTCCGATGTTAATCTATTGACACTATTTTTAGAACTGCCAATTTTCTTCTTAGTCATCCTTTTATAGTATGGTTAACGTCTACTGTGGTATGATGTAGAATGGAATCTTAACACCATTTTATTAACCGATTACTTTTCTAAGATGTAATCTAACGGTTATAGTTTCTCCCAGAACAAGCTCCCCACCTTGATCAACTATTTTGATTGTGATGTTGTTAATAGTCTTAACGCTAAGTAGAAAGTAAATAATGTTTAAAGGTGATTCTACTTTTATATCCAACTGGTACTGTCGGAAAAAACTGATGAATAACGTGTACAGGGTGCCAGCGTTACCACATTTGGTAGATTTTTATTTCTTTTTAGTAGAATTTTAAGGATTTTTTTAAAGTTTGGTAGGTAAAATTTGCTGGTAGATTTCTGATAATTCTATCAGAAATCTACCAGCAAATTTTACCTACCAAAATTTACAAAAAATCCTTAAAATTCTACTAAAAAGAAATAAAAATCTACCAAATGTGGCATCGCTGCACGGTGCCCATTAAAGAATGATCCTATTGCGATGCTACAATCGATGCATGGAAATTTTTACTGTATAATCGGATGTATTATCCTCATTAGGAGTCAACTGTCTCACCGCGAATCCTAGTAGTGGTCCTATTGAATTTTCTACAGTGAAATTGATTTTTCTATTTGAACGGATATTCACTTTAGAAGTATTAATATTGTCACGACCGCCAAATTAAGACGGCCACAATAAGGGCCACTTGGCCTGCGAGAGGTTTTTCTGTTAGAAAATTATTAAACACAATTAAATAGTCAATAATATTTATTGATCAAATAATGGTTGCAGCCAAACAACAAAGTCACAAAATATGAATTAAATAACAAATAAAATTTTCTTACCACAAGCACATGTCAGGAGGAGATGGGTCCCCAGAATGGACTCCCACTGTCCATTCATTCTGGACTATTTATATGTTTGAGAAATGTTTAATCAGCATATTCCCTTCATACGTAATAAAGAGTTCCGAAGCTTATGGCCTGATGTTATTAATTAGTAATTGTAATCCGACACTCTATATCCTTTGTTACATTTTAAATGCTTTACTACTGTATGTTTTGTAGATTGAAAACTAATAAATGGCAATGAATTTAATTTATTTATTATAGATTTAAATTTGGAAATCCTTTAATTTAGGTTTTCTATTTTTGTATTTATTTATAGGGAATATGCTAATAAGATAATTTGCCAAATTTGCATAGAGAAATAGTTATTTATTTTTTGACATGTGACACATCTCCTCCCACCTGGAAAAGCTGGCCCCCAGCTTTAAAAAACTGTTTTACAAGTGGGCCAACAAAAATAATGAGAGAAAAGAAAAAAAATCAGATTAAAAAAAAATGTGTAAAAAAGAAACAAATTAACAAAACTATGATATAATAGATAATAAAAATGGTATTTTCCCCAGTTGGGATAAGAATTGCGATGAGGTACCGTCGATAGAGTTTAGTTTTAGCTTTAATGTATTGGCATTGATTTACAATTATTTTATTTTCGACTTTATGGTCGCTACCCCACGCTAGAAATTGTAATATAATAACTGAAAACTATGGTAATGTCCAAATTCGTTTTCCATAAAGTTTATACCACATGTAAAGTTTGTGGGCACACATTAATTGTTCGTAGCACTGAGTCCGGCACTGTCCGTTTTTACATCCGCGCACAGTTCAGTTTATTTTTATCTTTGGCGTTGGTAGTCCTGCACAATGCACACTAGGCGGTTTACTGTCCAAATGTCAAATCCGAAATGAACTTAGTTTAAGCGTCTTTGTGGTTTGCTGAGTTGACAAAAGTGAATTCATTGTTGCATTGTTTACGGGAATTATCCTTTGGAACTGTGTAGTGACCATCAATATACGGTGATTGGGAATCTAGAATCCATGAAGGTGTTTACCAAGGTTGGCCTGGGAACTCGTTGTAGCTCGGGCGATTATTTAATAGTAAGGTAAGTGCCTGTCCATGCTGATTTACCATACCTCACGTTCGACATGGAGAGCATCATCCCCTTTGTTGTAGGTGATGTTTTAATGGTAGAATGTTTTCCATCAACAGGTGGATTTTGGTTAGTTAACCTGTAGCCTTCTTCGTTGTTTACACTTCATGTCAGTCTTAGGACCTGGAGAAGTTTGGCAAGAATAACCTAAGAGTGCTTATAGGTTTGAGAATATGGCCAAGAAGTATGTCCTACCATGTTAGAAACTGACAGAAGGTGGAATTAGTGCTAAAAAGGTGAGGTGCTGCGAACTCTTATTAGTAAAACTGGCATGGTTACTAATCTGGACTCCCGGATAGGATTTCCATGAACTGGTCATTACGTATTCCTGGATTTCTGTGTGCCTGTTCCATAAGGTGCTCGGTACTTTGTGTGCCCCAGTGGTTACCATGAAACAAATTAATTACAAGTAAGTTCTTAGCTTAATTTTTTTTTAGAGACAATAACAAATATTACTAGGTACAATAAATCCCCATTATGTCTATCATGTACTTTCTAAATAATCTAAGTAGCTACATTTAAAATATTTGTGCTTATATCAAAATGCGATTTGTTATTTATTCAATTTACCTATATACCTAAATCTATTTTCACAAGCAAGTAAAAAAAAATTAAAATTTTTTCTAAATTTGTAGCCATTACTTTAGGCTTTTTAGAGAAAAAAAATCTACAAAAATCTAGAATTGTTACAGAGAAATTACTTAAGCAAATTTTTTACCCATGCAAGGAAGGGTCCTTTACCTATCATTGCTGTTGTTTTTTGGACTTCTTCATACAAAACAATATCAGAACTATAGTGTCATCATCACAGGAAATAATCATTTAGCCATTATTATATATAACATTAAAAAAAATTATTTTTTTTTTTCAGAATTTTCCTTACTTCTACTTTCCACTCGTCTACCTTTACCAGTAAACCTTTATGGTTATTTTTCTTGACGTAGTGTTAATTTATATATTATAACCATCTATTTGCGTATGAAAGAACAACTAATTACTTTTTTACGCATTTGTGCCTCTGAACCATATCATATGCCATTTATGTTTTATTTAAATAATACCATTTTAGGTTAACCTTTGCCTTTTTTTCTTGGCTAGTTTATTTCTATTCACTAATTATCCACTTTATAAAGGAACATTTAATTCAATTAAGCTTGGAGCCTTGCAACCTTGTTCCAGGTACCAATTGCAGTGATATTTATTTAATATTTCGTCATAACATCAACTTAAATAACCCAACAAAATGATCTTGGGAACAAGATTCCAAGTTTTCGAAAGTGCGCACTTCCTTTTTGGCTTGGGTCCCTTTTCATTAAAATTACACATTACATATAGTGTGTACAAATAAAAATTAGCATAGAAATACTTTAAACACAATTCATCGCATATATTTTATCCATTATAACCACACACATTACCTATAGTGTGTACATATCAATATTAGCATAGAAATACTTTATTTAAATACAATTCATCACTTCGACATACATTTTTCTTAATTATAAATGGGCACATTGTAAATCTATTCTCTGTACATATTCTTTACTCTTCATCTGTTATATATAAAAAACAATTAATGCGATCGCCTGGTGAGAGCTTCGATATACTTGATTCGACCTCCAACAGGTATCGATTATTAGGCTTATCTTGGCTTTGAGATGCCCCAAGATTTCTTGGTGCAGGCAATGGCTTTTCACTATTATTTTCATTTTTAGTTTCCGAATTATCGTGACACTTTTGGATGAGGTACTTTATTAGAAGACCAATAATAAACAACGTCAAAGCTAAGCATATTATGCTGAAAAATACATCATGCTGAATTGGAGTATGGTTCTCACCATTGGCTGGATTAATTATACCTGAGAGAAGTGCTACGTTACGCCTGCTAAAAATTATGTATCCTACAGCTATCGAGAGTATGGAGTTCCATATTAGAAAAATGGTGTCGCTGTGGAGACCGTAAGTATCTGAGTATGAAAATCTGCTATATTCTCCCACACTATGAATAATTTCTTGTATATTTTCATTAGTTGATGTAAGATTTAAGTGGGGGGGGACTGTAAGTGTCCAATTTGTATTTAGGCACTCAGAAAATTTTTTAAATTGTGGTGTATTGTCTTGAAGCTTGGGGTTGAGTACGAATGATTTTAGGTTTGACCAGGCTGCTGGTATTATGTGTGTAAAGGTAGCCATATTAGGTAGGGATTCGGAGCAGGGATATCTTTGTGTTATTATTTCCTCGTTTTCCATGATAAGTTTGCAGTTGCAGGGTAGATTAATTTTTATAGCACCAGGTGATCTATAGGTTTGATATGGGAAAGTGAGTTCACGATGGGGACATAAAATTTTGGTAATATTTTTTTAATGAGTTACAACATAGGTTTCCTCCCCAATTTCTGAAATAGTTGTAGTTACAGATTTATGACAACTCATAGGGCAATGGTGATTAATTTCTTCAACTGTGGCACCGTCGAACAATTTCCTTGCACAAGCTGGGCCTTGTAATGTGTCTGCTGAGAAACGAGGTAGGAAGCACAATTTGTCAAGAAAGGGTTTACAGTGATGCAAACCTGTGCCCGAAATTTGCCGTAGTTGACTGTCAGAATTTTGAAAATTTTTTGAAACTGCCAGAAAAATGGGGTCGTGATTTATAATGCAAGTTTGATTTAGCCACGCAAATGGTGTGGTTACTAGTTCAAATAATTCCCAAAATTGGTTTATTTGTGTAATGGGTATTTTGATATTGACTATTATTTTATTTTGATAAATGAGCAGTCACAAAGAGGGAGGTGATAAAACTTTGAAATGTCTGATATTGGTATTGCTAAGCTTTTATTAGAGGATCGTAACTCATTTTCTAGGTTTGTTAGGTCATGGGACAGTACGGTGGGATTAAGGATGGCTATAGGTATTTGATGTTGCCTGCATGAGGTTAAGATGCTCTGTTTTTTCACAGCTCTAGTAATTTGTATTATATGCTTAAGGTTCCTAAATTGATTATTTAATAGAGAAAATACTAAGTTTGCTTGTTCATCTTAATGAAATGAAATGGTATGTTTAAAGTCATTTAAAAATTTCTCTAAATTATGAATTCTACTTTCTGTGGTATTGAAAGCCTTGGCTGTATCTTTTTCGTACTCTTTAAATTTTTTAGAGTCTTCTGAGATTAATGTAATAGATTTTGAAAGACCTTTATTTAATTTAAAAATTTGTTCTCGTAGGATATCTTCCCTTGCTGTAAAAGCATCAAGTTTGTGTTTGGTCGCAACCCCACAACACCAAGACAATCCTTCCCCTAGAAAATCTAACGATCTTTTGTTTCGAAAAAAAGTTTTTTGTAAGGTAGCAAAATTTTGAAGGTAATTAACATTCCAGCTTTTTTCTAGAGACGCAATCTCCAATTCGTAAGCATTTTTTAATAGCTCCAAATTTTGTAGGATAATACATTCAGCTTTCCTACTTGTACCATTAAGGCAACTTCCTTTAAGTTGCACATTTTCACTCTCTTCTTTTTCATTCCATCTTGCTTCATAGGTTAAAGGAATGGTGGCTTCGTAACTCACCGTTGATGGTAGGGCTTTCCAAAACGCCCCTGCCGTTACCTCTAAATTTTGAGATAGGGTGCTGGTAGCACATATCTTAATCAACAGAATGCTGAACCTGTACAAAAAGCATACGGTTACTAAAAAATCTCTATTTATTATAGATATGTCCCAATGGGAAAAAATTATTGTTAGGTTTGCATCCCCATGTATATGCACATATTTGCTTACTTGCTTGTGAAAAGCTTACCTTAAATAATAATAATAAAAAAAAGGTTATTTGTATAAAAGTAATACAAAAATATGACTAACTACATAAAATTACTTTATAACTACTTATTTTTCTTAATGGTACGCTTCCTCATGTTTTTTGTGGGCCCTATCCAAGGGTCATTGTATGGAAGAATGCGATTCACATGCACTATGTCCTTTTTAGACTTTTTCGTTGGTCCTTTTTGGATCTGATAATCCACCTCACCTATTTTTTTCAGGATACGGTATGGGCCAAACCATCTCAGTAGTAGTTTTTCTGACCTACCCACTTTCCTTACAGGTGTGAACACTTTTACTCGGTCACCTTTCTTGAATTCTAGATGACGATGTTTTTCATCGTATCTAATTTTATCGGATGCCTGTTTTTTATTTATATTATCGACCGCCATACTTCGTACTGCTAGAGCTCTTTCTCTTATTTTATTTGCGTCCTGTGAGTTGCCTGTTTCCATGAGGTTGGCCTCGGTTGGTAAAATGGGTTCTCTCCCATAAAGTAACATAAACGGAGAGTATTTTGTTGTATCTTGCCGTGCTGAATTATAGGCGAAGGTCACATGTGGTAAATACTCGTCCCAATCTGTCTGCTTGGTATTGGTGTATTTTGAGAGCATATCACCTAAGGTTTTATTTAGTCTCTCGGTTAAGCCATTACAGGATGGGTGGTATGCAGTTGTATATTGATTCGTTGTACCCATGCAGTTTGAAAGCTCTTGAACCAGCTGTGAACGGAAGGTTCGTCCTCGGTCGCTTAGAATATGCCTCGGAGCCCCGTGGCGCGTGATAATCTTTTCTAATATGAATTTGGCTACTGGAGGTGCTTTACCTGATGATAGTGCTTCCGTCTCTGCCCAACGTGTGGCATAGTCTGTTGCCACGACTATCACCGTTTTTCCATTTCTACTCCTTCTGAAAGGTCCCAGGATATCAATACCTACTCTTTCAAAAGGAGTCCCAACAGGTATAGGTTGTAGCAAACCCACTGGTTTCCTGTTTTGTTGTCCTTTTCTCGCCTGATAATCTGCGCAGCCTTTAACGAATCTTTCTACATCTTTTTGTAAATTGGTCTAATAGTACCTATCCTTTATTCTATGCAGAGTCTTTGCAATACCTAAATGCCCTAATAGTGGTTCTGAATGATGTGAAAAGAGTATTTCTCCGACAAGTGATTTTGGAATCACTAGTAAGTTTTCCAATCCATCCGGTAAAGTATTTATTTTGTATAAAACCCCATCCTTTAGTCTAAAGTTCTTTGACCTTCTTATTATTCCCATCGGGATTGACTTCTTGGATTTATCTTGTATGGCCTCGATGAGCTGTTTTATTTCTGGGTCTGATTGTTGCTCTTTTGCAATATCAGTTGGTAAAAGTAAAAAAGTGGGAACGTCTTCTACGTCATAGACATTGTCCTCTGCTTTTAAGACAGGGTTGCGAGACAGGCAATCTGCATCTTTGTGTGCTACACCGTTTTTATGTACTATAGTGTAATCATATTCTGCCAGTTTCAATGACCACCTTGCGAGTCTTCTTTTAGTGACCTGATCCAACATAGAGCATGATGATCGCTCACTATTTTGACTGGTCTGCCATATATGAGGTGGCGAAGGTAACCTAATGACCAAATCGCACTTAATGCCTCAAGTTCTGTGATTGTGTAGTTTTTTTCTGCTTTCGAGAGACTTCTGCTTATGTAAGCAATAGGGTGGGCTTGCTGGTTATCGTCTTCTTGTAGCAAAATTCCGCCTATCCCCGTTGTGCTAGCGTCTACCCTTAATTCGCAGCTTTTATTTGGGTTAAAATGTTGCAGCACTGGTGCTGTGATTAATTTATCTTTGAGTGTTTCAAATGCCTCTTTTTGGGCCTTTTCTCAAACAAACTCTCCTTTATTAGTCGCTACATGTAGTGGTCTAGCTATGGTGGAGAAATTTTGTATGAACTTCCTGTAATAGTTACAGAGACCAATGAAGCTTTGTACATTTTTTATTGTTCGGGGTTCCGGGAATTCCTTAATGGCAACGAGTTTATCTTCGTCAGGTTCTAACCCCCTCTTTGCTCACATGCCCTAGAATTTTGACTTTCGGTTTTATGTAGACGCATTTACTGGGTTTAAGTGTTAATCTTGCCTCTCGTAATCGTTGGAAGACCTTATGTAATTTTTTTAAGTGTTCGTTTAAGGTTTTTGAAAAAATTATGATGTCGTCTAGGTAAATTAATATATCTTTCCATTTCATTCCTTGGAAGACCCTATCGGCCAGTTCCTGGAATGTAGCAGGGGCGTTGCACAAGCCAAAGCTTAGGACATTAAATTCGTGGAGCCCATGGCCTTGTGCTATAAAGGCGGTATATTGTTTCGAGTCTTCTTCTATCTTTACCTGCCAGTAGCCACTAAACATGTCTAGTGTGGTGAAATACTGTGCGTCGCCCAGGTATGTAAGGATATCATCTATGTTTGGAATTGGATACACAGATTTTTTAGTTACATTGTTTAGCTTACGGTAATCAACACAAAACCTGGTGTCACCGTCTCTCTTCTTAACTAGTACCACCGGGCTTGACCAAGGAGAGTGTGATGGCCTTATTACTCCACTTTCCAGCATTTCCTTTATCTGATTATTTATTATTTCACGTTCTTTCTGTGAAACTCTATAGGGACGGCATTTGATTGGTTCAGTGCTACCTACATCAATTTTATGTTCTGTTAGATTTGTCAACCCCATGTATTTTGTTGATTTTGTCAATACGTCTGAAAATTGCCCTAATAGTTTTGTTAATTCTTGTTTAAAAATCCCATCATCTATATGGGCTAGATCGTGGTCTTCTATGGTTACTTGTTCATCTGAGGTTTTTGAAAACAGGGTCAAGCAGTCTGCCGAATTGTCCTCCAAAAATCCTACTGTCGAATTCTGGAAAAATTTTTGCGTGCTGTGTCCGATATTTACGATTTTGAGTGTGATCTTATCTTTTGAAATACGTGGGGGAGACAAGCTTAAAATATGACGTGGAATGAGAAATTCTTCTTTCTCTCGGAAAAACATATCTTGTACCTTCTCGCTACTTTCTCCTTTTGAAATTTTTAAATCTATATCATATTCTATATTTGGCTCCAAAATATAATCTTCTTTCAAGGTTACCTTAATACTTGTTCGTGGAATATCCATGACGTTAAATTCCTCCACGTTACTGTTTTTAATCCTTCTAGTTTCCTGGTCGTCTTCATGTACGGTGAATGTTTCACTATCTTCCTTATTCGATTGATTATAGGGTAAATTGCATACCAGAATGTCTATTTCCATGTTACTAAAGATGCAGAGAAGCATGTTTTTTACCGTCCTCCAGTTTAGTTTATCCAGGCCACAACCTAATCGTGGGATTGCTAGTTTTTTAACGTCCCTTTTCTGTAGGAGAAATTTCATTTTTTGTAAACAATCCCACAACGACTCCAGGGTAGGTTTATCCCAAAACAAGTCTTTCGTGATTAAATGATATATATTCCTTCCATTATGCTCGGTTAGCGCCACTTCCCCTTTTGCCAGGGTTTGGTTGATTAGCTGTTTCTTTACGCAGAATTTATCTTCTATCGTTTTAGCCACACCTTTTCCCATTTTTATATCTGCCGAGATACAGTGGGCTAGCGGGTAATCTTTTGGCGTATCAAAAATATCCATCGTTTTCTCTTCAATCCTTACTCGTAAGATTTCCTTTTCATAGTCAATCTTACACGTTATAAATCTGTGGAAGTCTTTCTCCCTGTTATTTGCGCCTTAATTTCCCGTGGATGGCCGAACCTGCTTGTTTTGAGTTAAGTCGTTACCTTTAATCACTCTGGTTTCCTCCCTTGTTTCAAAATTTTGTCCATTAAATTGAACGATTTCTTTGATTGATTGTGTACCTTCTTTATTTTCGTTACTAGTTACTGGACCGCAAGTCTTTACTGTCTTGCTTGTTTCTAAAGCTGGGATATTCTGTTCTTTACAGTGTTTAGTTAAGCTCGTAGAAATATTCTTGTGGCATTCCTCGTGATATGCCCTTTTGTAGTTGAAGTATCTTTCTGGACTATTTTTTGTTTCGTTATGTGGAGTCCCTGTGACATGAACCATGTTTGTGTCTGTTTTTCTGGTTTCCTCTTCGTTTGACAGGGAGACCACTATCGTTTGGTTATTGGTGATGAAATATATTTTCCTAGCGTTTAAGTCTATAATCGATTTGAATTTATTTAGGAATTCCATTCCTAGTATAAGTGGAACCGGCGAGGTTTCAATGACGGTTGCTGAACATGTGGTAGTTAAATTTCCTACCGTGAGGGTAAAGTTGGCTTCCCCTAAGGTCGGTATTCTATACCCTCCAGCTACCAAAAGGCATTTAGAATAATTCTTTTTGAGAGAATAATGCTTCAGCAATTCTCTCGTTATTATATTTTCCTCGGCTCCTGTGTCAAGAAGCGCCTTTGTCTTATAATTATCTATGATTACACTAATTGCTAAAATGTTTTCTTTAGTTCTCGTGCCCCCTTTTTGTGCCAAGATGACGCCGGGGCTTAATTGCGCCGTCCAGTTCCGTTTGGATATTGGTTCTGATTTTCTCGACAAGTCCCGGCAGAATGCCCGATTCGGTTACATATGTAACATCTTGGTCTCCCATCATGGTGTCTCGTGTTTAGGATATAGGGGTTGTTGTTGTAATTGTTTCTTTGAGGCTGGTTAGTTTGCCTACCATATCCCTGTCTTCCTTCATTTGATCTTGCGTGATTTATGGTCGGTCTCTGCATTCCTGTGGAGTTTTGTCTAGATTGGAAATATTGTTGGGGTTGGTTTTGTACGTTTGTACTATTAAAACGATTGGCATTCCACCCCTGGAAGTTCCTTACTGGTTGCCTGTAATTATTACTGGCATGGAACTGGTTTGATGGCGTAAATGATTGTCTTCTGTTTGGAGAGTACCCATGTCCAAAACTATTATTGTTTTGATTACCAATTGGCGGGTTTCCGCTGCAGTGGCAGCTAACTGGGTTGGCAGGGGTTGTGCTTTGGTCGTTGAAGGAGATTTC
Organism: Rutpela maculata; assembly: GCA_936432065.2. Taxonomy (NCBI): domain Eukaryota; kingdom Metazoa; phylum Arthropoda; class Insecta; order Coleoptera; family Cerambycidae; genus Rutpela; species Rutpela maculata. The sequence continues at coordinate 101,725,548 of OW386292.2, forward strand.
CATAATATTTGGTAGGGAGATATCTTCTAATTTTCTTATAATTTTCTTAAATTTATCCCAATCCATGTTTTCTTCTAGAAGTAGCCGGTAGTATTGGTAAAACTTACGGTTAATGCCATTCTCAAAGAATTTCCGAAAGTTTTCTATATTAAAGGAAGCGTCATACTCGCCGAATAAGTCTTGCAACTCATAGTAGTATGACGTGATAGATTCCTCCGGTTGTTGCTTCCTGTCGTAGAGCCTTTTCTCCAGAATCCTCTTTGTGTCGTCACCCTCAAATTCTTTTTGAAAATCGTCTTTGATTTCCGCCCATGATTTTGCTCCGTTGTCTTCCACCATTTTGTAACGTTGGAACCATAAATCCGCGGCTCCTTCTAGGAATGATTCCATGTATGAGATTCTGCAAGAGTCGTCCCACCTGTTTGCCGCGGCTGTTCTTTCATAGGACTTCATGAAAGATATCGCATTGTTTTTGCAGGGGTTGAAAGTTGGGGGACATAAAAATTTTGGCGTTGCTGGTGTTCTCGGGTTTGCGAAACTATTAGACAATGTTGCGTCTGCCATGGTTCTTGTTTCTTCTTCTTCATCCATTTTTTGTATCTCCGGTGAAACGTTTGGGGCTTCCTTGTCCTTATCCGCAAGATGGTTGTTTAGTTCTGTAAGATTGTTTGCTTGATCCTCCAACTCTTCAGGTTTAAGATTTGAATTTGTTCCCTTATTGTCCTGCTTGGGAATGAGGTTCCTCTTCTTCGGCTCAGGGAAGACAAATTTTTCGTGCTGACCTTTAGGTGTGTGGGTGGGTCATCGTGAGACTCTCGGTGATCGAGCAAAGGGATTTTTAACGTCGAATAGCTCCGTGCTACGATGTTGCGGGTTAAATGGCGTTTCCTCTTCTTTTTTCCCAGTTACTGCTAGCTTTAGAGTAGTTGCCCTTGTTGCAATTTTTCCCTCGTTACTCATACTGTGACCACATAATTTTATATAAGTGTATGTCTGTTCCTATTACTGAAAAAATAACTATCAATGTGTATATAAACCTTGACTACTAATTTTGTGCATATACACAGGAATGCATTTAAAAATGTAAACCAACTACTGATTTCCTGCAATTTAATTACTTTTATTTTTAACTAATTTAACCACTATTTCTATTTCTTGAGTGTCCTTATTTTAACTGTTAAGTTCAATAGGTAAGCTAGCTCTTTTAGTCATCGTCGTCTCCAAATAACCTTTTGAATTTTAGAGCGATTCTTTTATTAAACTCTACGTCGAATGTTGGCGTTTTTGGACGTGTGGTGGTTGGAGATGGGAAGCTAAAACAACTAGCCTTGCCTTTTGAGAGTGGGCTACTTGGCCCCAGAGCGCGGGGTGTTAATAGCCGACCTGATTTGCTAAGCTGCACCTCTATAGGGCTTAGGGAGCATAACAATAGGTCTCTCTTTTCTTGGCGTTCTTTCTTGTCTGGTTTATTTTTACGTGGCATTTAAGAGAAAAAAAAATGTTATAAATGAAATAGTCTATGTAGTAAGACTACAGGGATTTAAAATAGAAAAAAAAAATAGATAAATAAGATATGCTGAACGTTATAATTGTTTAGTAAAAAAAGGAACAAAGGTCGAGGAGTTAATCTTAAGCGGGCTTAGCCAAGGTAAACTCTTGTATTCTTCAAGCCAGGTAGACGGGCTATAAAAAGCGTACAAAAGGGGAGTGTTTCAGGGTCTCGTACATACTCCAAGCCAGATAAACGGGCTATAAAGAGCACATAGAAAGGCCTAAACGGGGGATTGTTTAACTTGTCTTTTATATTCTCCAAGCCAGATATACGGGCTATAAAGAGCGTACAAAAGGGATGTTAAAGTCTTGTATATATTCCAAGCCAGATAGACGGGCTATAAAGAGTACATAGAAAGACTCAACAGGGGGATTTGTGACAAATCTCTTATATTCTCCAAGCCAGATATACGGGCTATAAAGAGCGTACAAAAGGGGATTGTTTAAAGTCTCGTATATATTCCAAGCCAGATAGACGGGCTATAAAGAGTACATACAAATACTCATCGGAGGGATTGGGGTGCGAAGGATTTATTTTATCTAAAATGATTAAGTTTAAAAAATAATCCTGAAATTAATTTAATTAAAAAAAATTAAACTTAAACAATTTTTTTTTTCAGATAATGCCTCGTCAAAAATGGAAGTGAAAAAATTTCCAAGTGAGTTAATTATGAAGAATTAACCCAACAGAATCGAAGCAAGGCGCCTCCATCAAGTGTCACGACCGCCAAATTAAGACGGTCACAATAAGGGCCACTTGGCCTGCGAGAGGTTTTTCTGTTAGAAAATTATTAAACACAATTAAATAGTCAATAATATTTATTAATTAAATAATGGTTGCAGCCAAACAACAAAGTCACAAAATATGAATTAAATAACAAATAAAGTTTTCTTACCACAAGCACATGTCAGGAGGAGATGGGTCCCCAGAATGGACTCCCACTGCCCATTCATTCTGGACTATTTATATGTTTGAGAAATGTTTAATCAGTATATTCCCTTCATACGTAATAGAGAGTTCCGAAGCTTATGGCCTGATGTTATTAATTAGTAATTGTAATCCGACACTCTATATCCTTTGTTACATTTTAAATGCTTTACTACTGTATGTTTTATAGATTGAAAACTAATAAATGGCAATGAATTTAATTTATTTATTATAGATTTAAATTTGGAAATCCTTTAATTTAGGTTTTCTATTTTTGTATTTATTTATAGGGAATATGCTAATAAGATAATTTGCCAAATTTGCATAGAAAAATAGTTATTTATTTTTTGACGTGACAATATCAGCAGTAATCGTGATCATAGCTTCATCTACCTTAATTGTCTGATCCTCCAAATATCCGATTTCATAGCAACCTTCAGGAATTTTGATAACATATTCATCATTTTCCCCCCAAACAAAGGTATTGTTGCTATTATCTATGTTTGGAATAATACTGTAGGTGTCAAAATTTGTCAGTCCAACTTCATAATCTACATCATCCTCTAAATAAATAGGGGGGTTGAAATTGTAGCTTAATATAGAGGACGCATCGCTTAGAGCGAAAGTGAAAGACATAGTGTTATGTTAAGCGTTTATTACAAAATGAACCAAATACATTATATATATTAGTTATATAAAAATGCTAGACATATGTGTTCACACAGATATGAATTATAACTTTGTAATGAATTATAGTTATATTTGATTTTGTTCAAGCTACCATCATTATGAAAATAATTTATTAACTCTTCTGGAGGTCTCAAATTTCCGAAACTATCAAAATATTTCACATCGTTATTATACTCTTCGCAAAAACGAAGAGTATATTGTATTTGATCGGCACTTTTCTAAAATCGTAAATATCGCTCGTAGAGAAAAAATTTTCATATCATTGTGTTAGTGAACGAATTCTAAACAACTTTTAAAATGTCCGTCTGTCCGTCCGTCCGTCTGTCCGTCCGTCCGTCCGTCTGTCCGTCTGTCCGTCCGTCCGTCACGTTTCTTGTAAGCACGATAACTCAAAAAAGAAAAGTCCGATTGTACTGAAATTTGGACAGTAAGTTAGTGTTAGCTAGGGGAAGAACCCTATTGTTTTTTAACAAAATCGATCAGTAAATAAAAATGTTATTAATGATTTAAATTTGAAATTTTTTTTTTTTTGATTTTTATGTTTTTGTAAAAATTTACATTTTTTACATTTTTTTACGTGTTAGGTAGTTCTTACGCTTTTGACTCGGAATCCAAGGGTCCCAGGTTCGAAACCCACATGTGGTATGGTATAGTTTTTTTTTTAATTTTTACTTTATTTTACACTGAGTCTTTCACCAACTAAGTTCGTAGTATAAAATTAAAAATGTCTAAAACTAACATTATTTACAAAGAACTGCGAAGAGTATCCTATAGAATGTGTAACAGTTATATAAAAAGTTTAGTAAACCGGCGAAGAGTACGTTTTTAGCTTGTTTTTCTTTGTATATGCTATCCAGTGAGTTCCATCCCCAGCGTCGATATCTAGATTCACAATACCAGATTCATTTTTATTTATATGTTTTGGAAGTTTGTCTCATGAAAACTCATGAAAACTCCTCGAAAATAAGGGATTTTAAGAATTTTCGAGTATTTTAATAAGTCTAAATTAGTTAACGGTCGATGAGGTAGCTTTATTGGAAGTTTTCTTGATGGGGTTTCAAGTATAATCCGAAACCTTTTTTATAAGGGCCCAGATATAACCCCTTCCCTTTGGTAGACTCTTCTATAGCTAAATCATGCCTCTTTTGCTCAGCTAATTGTTCACGATTTGTTTTAGCATCGTTAACCGCCTTTGCGATACCAGCTGCACCTCCTCCTATAGCTCCCAATGCTCCCAAGAGAGGTAATAGGAATGGGAGAAAATCCCCCATTTTTTCAGGGACTGGAATAACTTTAACTTTTCGACTACGTCTTTTTGAGAGGGATTTTCTTTTTACAGCAACTTTTAAATTTATTTTACCTCCTTTCTTCTTTGTCACAGATTTCTTTCTGACTTTTAAACCCATTCCCAATTTATGCTTTATTTTCATTACTCCACCAACACCTAATGCCGCAAGCTTTTCACCAATCCCAGAATCAGCCGCTTTTACAAGTTTCAATGCAGTCTCAGCTAATGTCCTATCTGCTTGATTTCTTCTCTCAACGTCTTGAAATTTAGAATATGCTATATCGTGTTGTCTACACGCCTCATCTAGCCGGTTTACACCTTTATCACCTCTTTGTAATCGCTTGGCAAGTTTGGTTCCAGGGCCACAATAATTATATCCTGGTAAATGTAATTCTATTGGAAGTTTATCGATTATTTTATTTAGCAAACCACGTCCACTCCTCTTAAAGATGTGATTACTAGTGTGAAGAGAACTTTTATATCTATCCATTATATCTAAAATGTGAGACAAATAAAAATATGATCTCTATTTTAAACCATTTATATAGATTCTGGAATCGAGTACGGTTCAGTTCGCTATAGTCCTTATTATAATGTGCTTCTATTTTTATAGTAAAGTCAAGGTCCAATATATATGATCGCTAAAATGTTTATTCAGCAACAAAAAACTCTTTCATCTGTAGAAGATCATGATGATGTTTCATTGACTGAAACGTTTCCAAAACATGGTATTTTATTTGGAGGGCAATCGAAACGGGGGTTGTTGGTGGGAAGTTCAGGTTGTGGAAAAACAAATGTAATGCTTAGTTTATTAGAACATCCCAATGGTTTACGATTTGAAAACATTTATATATATATTCTAAATCTCTGTATCAACCCAAATATGAATACCTCAGAAAGTTAGTGAAGACTGTAAAAGAAATGGGGTATTACGAATACGATGATGGGGACACTGTTATACCTCCTGAAGATATTAAGCCAAATTCTGTGATAATATTCGATGATTTAGCATCATGCAATCAAAATATCATTAAAAGCTATTTCTGTTTTGGACATAAAAATACCGATTGTTTCTATTTATATCAAACTTACTCATCAATTCCTAAAGAACTATGCAGAGATAATGCTAATCTTATTGTTATATTCCAACAAGATATGACTAACCTGAAACATATTTTTGATGAACCCGTGAATGTTGACATGAGTTTTCAAAATTTCAAAGAAGTATGCGCATTTTGCTGGAAAGATAAATATGGCTTTGTTGTGATTGATAAAGATTGTGCTATAAATTCTGGCAGGTATCGTAAAGGATTCGATAAATTCATACATATATAAAGTAAATACACTAAATGTATGGTCAGTAAACATGGATAATCGAGTAAAGGTGCAGCTGTTAAAGGCAAGGAAGGCGTTAAAAGCAAAATATGAAAGCTTGAAAAGTGATATTGTCAAATCGCAGTCACGATTAGAGAAAACTTACAAACCCATAACTCAACCACTTAAAGAATTGGTATCAAGTCTCAGTAAAACTGAAAATAATATTTTTCCAAAATCTTATTTGAAAAGAGAATTTAAAGATGAATTGAGCCATCAAAGTTTTAGCTCTAAACCAAGAAATCAACCACCTTTAGAATACTATCATGCAACGGTGCCAATCAATTTAGAAGATGAAACATTTCAGTATGATCCTACAACATCAAGGCATGAATTTGGTGAAAGCTATTTTGATGAAACATTTCCAACACCAATAACAGATACAACGACATTGACAGAACAGGAGCTTTATTTAGAACAATTCAAAAAACCACTACCACGAGCGTATATACAAGATAAAATTGAAGATGTTAAAAATGTGTTTGATGATACCTTTGGTGTTTACTTCGACCCGTTTACAAAAAAATACGCAATTGGTGATTCTACTGTTGATTTTGATGGAGCCGATTTCTTGATTAATGATGAATTTAAATACACCTGGATTATATGAATTAATGTTTAAAAAGCATCCTGTCGGATATTGAACAGTGGATGTGGATGCATATATTGATATTATTAAGAGGACTAATGCTCAGTACTTAGGTTACAATCCTGAAAAAGGTCTGTCTACATCACGCGCATCTAAATTTATCGATATTATAAAACCACGAGTTACGAATTTGTACTCGATGGTACAAGAGAAGGCGGCTAAGAAAACTACTTAAAAAAAACAGCCTCAGCTTTACCAGCTATGTTACTAAGGTCGAGATCTAGTTCACTACTTTCATCACAATTGATCAAAACCAGAAGTCAAATGAAAAAAGGTGGAAACCTGAAAATGATGGAACTTAATAACAAAAAAATTGAATATAAGCATTTTGATGACTATAATGAAATTGTAGATCGGTTAAAATTACTTACAGCATCGCAATTGGCGGGGAACACTGGACATAATAATGAAATACTTTCTATAATAGAGGAATTGAGGGAGAGTGAAATAATAAGATAAATAGTATGTAAAAAAATTGTACTGTCATTTAGTGTACAGCATTGAAGCTTTAACAATGCCTATCGATAAGTTTGGAAGGCATATGTTGCGAAGTAGGTCAACGTATCCATCGCCACATTCCAGCTATTCACCTGTTTTAACATCATCACCAATATCATCACCATTTTACATTTGTGAACCATCTTCACATCATAGTAAATGTATTATAAATATTCGCGGTCATCATGAAAAATCTCAAAGTGTATTACGTTATACACTAGAAAACGCTGCAACTGAATACAAATTCCCCATATCTGGCAAAATTGAAAATATCGAGATTTCACCCATTGATTCAACCATTTTTGTGGGTACTACTATCTTTACAACAGATAAACTTATAGGTAAAGTCATAAATAAAGGCGATGAGTTTACTTTCCTGATACCGAGGAACCACCTTTGTTCGTTCAAATTGTGCTACAGTGTCCAGTAACTAAAAATGACTAATTTTAAAGAAGACATAGTAACCGAAGTCCATAAACCAGCTAGAAAACATTTTAGAAGACGAAGAGTAACTGTTAAAGGTCTCAATGATCTTTATCAAGTAGATCTTATAGAAATGCGTCCATACGCATAAAGGTTATAAATACATCTTAGTAGTCATTAATGTATTCTCAAAGTTTGTTTGGTGCGAACCAATAAAAAATAAAACTATGAAAGTGGTTGCACAAGCAATGAAAAAAATATTGTCACAGGTTAAAGTACAACCTACAAATTTGCAAACGGATATGGTTAAAGAATTTTTCAATAAAGAATTCAACAAATTAATGGATGAGAGGAAAATTAATCATTATAATACATATTCAAATCTCAAAGCAAGTGTTGCAGAAAGAGCGAACAGAACATTAAAAAATAAAATGTGGAAACAATTTAATTTACAAGGAAATTACAAGTGGTTAAACATTTTACCGGATATTGTAGCGAAATATAATGACACTAATCACAAAACCATAGGGATGAAACCAAAGGATATTAAAAAAAAACATGAAAAATATTTACTGCGATTTATTCATGGCAACTTAAAGACAATCGATCCAAAGAAACAAAAATTCAATGTCAATGATCATATGAGGATAAGTAAATATCGTGAGGCTTTTTCAAAAGGGTATACACCTAATTGGTCAAATGAAATTTTTAAAATCAGGGAAGTTCACCAAAGTAACCCTAGAACATATTTATTAGAAGATCAAGACGGTGATGAAATTAAAGGTGGTTTTTATGAACAAGAAATTCAGAGAGTAAAGTATCCTGACATATATCTTGTGGAAAAGGTTCTAAGAAGAAAGGGGAATAAATTGTATGTTAAATGGTTGGGATTGGACAAGAGAAATAATTCATGGATTTCAAATGATCAAATTGTATAAGGATAAAGTGTAATATTTAATTTTTAATAAAAACAAATTTTAAGCATAGACTTTTTTACTTTTTTCACACAGAAAAAATATCAATAATCGTTTACATCTCATTAGCAAATCTTTCATTATATACGTTACATCTATGATTACTATCTAAAATGGGTGTGATAATTTTTGAAATTAATGATATTTTTCTTTGTAAACGCACTCTATCATTAGCTAATGACATCCAAGACCCTTTCCTTGATGAGTTGTAGGCAAAATTCCATGTTACAAGGAAATAAATTTGATTATGTTTTTCATTAAATGTCACTTTCTTCATTTTACACCTTGCTAGTACACTCGGCTTCGAATATATTTGGGTAAATGTACATTAATTCCATGAGCATACCAAAATTTTCACTGTTAGAATTTTCACTCGGTGGAAGTAGATACTTTGCGTTGTCAAACACATTCCCTCCTTGACGTTGTAACCTTTTCTGCACAATCTTGAAATAATTTACAAACTGCGATCTTCTTAACATGTCAACTCGGTACTTAACGAGTGGTAATAACTGCCACAATTTGCAGATTGATTCATATCTCAAATAGATATATAAATTATTTTTCCATGGAGAAGCGAATCCTTATTTATTGTTTGTTGCCAAATGCTACGTACTTCCTACAGCCGTGCGGCGTAGGTGTGTTTAGACCTCTAAAAGTTAGATGGCGTCCTGAAATTCAATCTTATAAGCAAGCAACACATAAAACTCTTACAAAAAATACTTTTCCTCCAATTTTTAAAAATGCCTTTGATACTGCCGTAAAGGAAGATACAATAAAAAACGCTTTTAGAGCCTGTGGTCTATTCCCTTTTAATGTGGACAAAGTAGATTTTGCAAAATGCAGGCGCAGCAGACATCAAAATCAAATAATTGAAGAGCAAGAAATAGATTTAGAGGAGGCCAAGCTTTTTTTGAGAATTTTAGAAAAGGAAATGTCTACTGATACATTAGCCACATGTGGGAATATTTATAAAAATCAAAATCAAATATGTGTACACAGTGAATTAATTCAAATATGGTACAAATATAAGAAGTTAGTAACGCCTCAGGAAAACTTCAATGCTACTGTGAATGAATATCCAGCAGAAAATATCGAAAATGTCGATCCCGAAAGCCTTAACAATTCAAGAGCAGATACGTTGGAACTAAAAACCGACTGTTTTAATAAGATTAATGGCCTTCAAAATGTTGTTTTCTCACCTGTTGATAATGTTACTATCGATATTATTGGAAATGTAAGTGAACAAGAAATAGGAAATGGTTTAAGAGGTTCCACATCAAATTTTACATATATAGATGCCGGAGAAGAAATTACTACAAACGTAGAATTGGGATCAATAGGAGAATTAAATTTCCCTACCAAGGTAACATCTAACATATTAACAGAAGAAAATATTAGGTTTATTGATACAGAAGTCGATGAACTACAAGAAGTAATGCCTTCAGCAGAAAATGTTGTGGAAACTCGTGATAAATTGTCCAAAAAAGGTGACTTATTAGAGCCACAAAGAATAATAGTGTCGCGTGTTTCCACCCTTAGGAAACTACCCCTTGCAAATTCCGTGGGTTCCAAAAATTATAACAAGAGATGTCCACTAACACACTTTATTAAATATTTACTGGATACTTCACAATACTATTATTAATTTAAATACACTTTACTGACTAAAATCACAATGTTTATCACTTTGTTTATCCTTGAAGTCTTAACCTCACTTTCTATACTTTTTGAACTTTCTGAACTACTCGCCGAGAATGCGGTCGGTCTTTTATACCCAAAAATGACAGATCTCGATTGTTCTGTGATGACGCCACCATTCTCTAGATCATTCCAGATGTCACCAGAATTAACTTCTGGTAGGTTTCTCGAGTAGGTGCAAATACACTACATTCATTCTAAGGGTTGTAACACATTACACTGCCCCCTCCTTAAGCCTGAACGTCCCGGTCAGGCAATTCAGCCTCTTTCACATACTTCGCCAGTCTATCCAAGTGTACGATCTTCATCTTGGACTTTTTGTTTCGTTCAATACGATAGACGACATCATTAATTCGGGTAATAACAGTATACGGTCCATCCCAAGGAGGTTGAAATTTCGGGGATCTCCATTCCTTCCGCTGTGGGTTGTACAGCCAAACCAGATCCCCCACCTTGAATCCCCCTGTACTGGCATTCTGATCATAACGAGCCTTCAAGCGGTTACTAGTTCTGTTCATCTGCTCTCGATCATTCTTTGGCTGTTCTCGACTTCCATTTCTGTAGTTGCTCATCGAAAATGGTTCTCCACGGGCAGCACAATTTTTACACTTGTGACACCAGGCCTCCACATCCTGGCGACTATTAACCCAATAGAATTGTTCCCGTGCTCTACTCAATGTCTTGTTTATGCCGAAGTGTCTGCTGGACGTTTCATTATGTGCTTCCTGGAGTACTTCTGGTACACGACACCTGGGAATCACTAGACGCATGGCAACCTGCTTCCCATCTGGGCTTTCCCATGCTCTCCTCAAAAGCCCATCTACGACCGTAAGTGAATCCCATTGTGACCATAAAGCCTTCAGCCCCACTTCTTTGTTGGAAACATCCTTCCATGCTGGACGCATTCCCTCTTCTTTTGCTCTCAACATGGGTCCGATTTCTACATCGCGCAATTGCTCTTGCCTCAGAGTTTTCTTTGACCAACTCTCTGGAAGATCGACAGTGTTGACTTCAACCATGTTCGACAATCTTTCCACCTGAGGGTAGCGCTTGCAATCTTCTTTATCTGGTTTTCTGGATAATGCAGGAGTCTTGACTGCCTGCGTTGTCAACAGCCTGGTTTTCTCGCATTGGTCGTTCACTTTTGACAAAATAAATTGTTCGTTCCCAATCCTTAAGACTCGCTTTCCTACGTCAACAATAAATCCATACTGTTCCATAATATCCAGTCCCAAAATGAAGTCATCCGTGATGTCAGCCACGATGACCCTGTGATCGAACCTTAACTGTCCAATCTGCAAACCCAGGTCTACTTCTCCATGAACCGTAGCCCTGTTCCCCGTAGCTGTCCGGACGATCACTTCTTCATTTTGCCTCTTGGTAATCTTTATGCCCGATATAAATCCTGGCCGTACTATTGATGACGTAGTACCTGTGTCGATAGTAAACAAACATTTTCTTCCGTTCACAAATCCATGCAACAACAAACTGCTTGCGATTCTTCGAAGCTGGGAAATCTTAATTTCTCTGGGGGCACTGCATTCCCTAGCCAGAACAACCCCCCTGGTACTGTTTTCCTGCTTCTCTTCAACATTCACAGCATTTACTCGACTCTCCGAATTCTGCTGTCGACAGTCTCGCTTCATGTGTCCCATCTTGCCGCAGTTGTAACATTTAATACCACCACTCGGTTTTCCTTTATTTTGCTGTTTTTTCTGCTTTCCGAGGTCGTCCAGTTTATCAAATAATTTGGTAAACATTTTCTGCATATCGGTCAACATAGGGTTCCGGTTCATTGCTGGTTGTAATTTTTCGAGAGTCACAGCTCGCACTTCTGACCGCTGGGTGACTTTAAAGGCAGCCTCTACTTCAAGGGCACGCACTAAAGCCTCGCTAATACTTTGATGTCGAGTTAACCTAAGAACTCGCCTGACCTCTTCGTCCCTTATACCATCTAAAAAGGCCCCCACGGCTAATTGTTCCTGGAATTCTTTAGGTGCACTCGGATATGCCAGGTGTGCCAGTCTCTCTATCGCAGCTTCAAATTCTTGTAAACTTTCCCCAGCTTTTTGCATCCGGGATTTCAGCTGAGCCTGGTATAATTGGGCAAGGTGTTGATCGCCATACCTCAAGTCTAATGCAGCTTCCAAGACTTTAAAGTCCCTTTGTTTCTCAACTGGGATGGTTTGGAGTAACTCTGAAGCTTGGCCCCTTAGTGCTAGAACTAATGCCATGGCCTTTTCCTCATTATCCCAATTGTTAGCACACGCTGCTGCCTCAAACTGCCTCTTGTACGTCGTCCAGGAACTTTGGCCATCAAAAGAAGGAGGTTTTAGTCGCTGTCCTGATGATACCACCTGCTGGCTTCCTCTATCTCTCAACTGTCGTTTAAGCCGGTCTATTTCTCCTTTGACTTCTTCTTCGAACTTGTTTACTTTTTCTTTAACTTCATTTACCTCCCCTTTGACTTCACTTACTTCCTTCTTGATTTCACTCTTTAGTTCTTCATTGGCAGAAATGATTGCGTCCTGTTGTGTTTTTATTTGATCGCTCAGAATTTTCCTTAATTCTTCCTGGCGTTTTTCTTGTTCTTCTTTTTCTTCTTGGCGTCTTGTTTCCAGATTTTCCATCATTTTCTTTAATTCGTCTCTCTCTTCTTGATGTCTTCTTTCTTGCTCTTCTTTTTCTTCTCGACGTCGCTTTTCTTGTTCTTCCTTCTCCTCTTGACGTCGTCTTTCTTCCTCTTGACGTCTTTTCTCCTGTTCTTCTTTGTCTTCCTGACGTCTTCTTTCTTCATCCTCTTTTTCTTTCTGACGTCTTGTTTCTTCATCCTCTTTTTCTTTCTGACGTCTTATTTCCTGATCTTCCATAATTTTCTTTAATTCGTCCCTTTCTTCTTGACGCCGTTTTTCTTCCTCCTGGCGTTTTCTTTCTTGCTCTTCTTTATCTTCCTGCCGTTGCTGCGCCATCATTTTTTTGAATTGTTCGAATAAGTCCTGTATTTGTTTATCGGATGCCATACTTCTTGTTGTTACGGGCATACGATGAAATTAAAATAAAATAAATTTAACTGTCACGTCAATATCGGTAATGGAACTTTCCAGAAAAATCTCGAAATAGCACGAAAAAGTCTTATCCAGAGTCTTTTGTCACTATCCAGTTCAGAGAATTTAATAATCTCCACTAATGTCCAAATAGAAAAGTTCTAGAAATTTTCACTCACTAAATGAGTCTTTTTCTAATAAAATGTTCTACAATGTCTCAAAAATGCACTTAACACTATTTTCCTGTCCGAAAATAACCCTCGAACAAATGTTCAGTAAATGAGTCCTCCGTGTTAGCACTAAACCTCGAGAATACTTCTCGAACACTCCAGCACAACTCCAGAGCTCCTCTTGTCATAAAATTCCGCTTTCTGACACCAATTTGTCGCGTGTTTCCACCCTTAGGAAACTACCCCTTGCAAATTCCGTGGGTTCCAAAAATTATAACAAGAGATGTCCACTAACACACTTTATTAAATATTTACTGGATACTTCACAATACTATTATTAATTTAAATACACTTTACTGACTAAAATCACAATGTTTATCACTTTGTTTATCCTTGAAGTCTTAACCTCACTTTCTATACTTTTTGAACTTTCTGAACTACTCGCCGAGAATGCGGTCGGTCTTTTATACCCAAAAATGACAAATCTCGATTGTTCTGTGATGACGCCACCATTCTCTAGATCATTCCAGATGTCACCAGAACTAACTTCTGGTAGGTTTCTCGAGTAGGTGCAAATACACTACATTCATTCTAAGGGTTGTAACACATTACAATAGTTAATAGCATATGGGATAAACATTTACACTTTCCAATAATTGAGGAATCCAAAAAACGGAAAACATGTGAAAAACCACCTTTAGCAATTGTATCAGCTAAATGGAAACAAATCCACGAATCTAAAGACAAAGAAAAAGATATTAAAGGAAAATAGCAACAATGAGTAAAAGCTGAAAGAGAACTCAAGAAACAAAATAATATCTCTAAAACTAAAAAAAGCATTCCCAGAAAAAAAGACACTATGTGATTCGGAATCCTCTGATAATATCCTAAGTTATGAACATTCTGAATCCAGTTCAGCTGATGAATGTAACAGTAAAGCAAAATATTTCACCAAAAGCAGACCATTGAAAAGAAAAGAAACAACTGAATCGGAATCTATTGATGACTTTCTATATAAAGTCTAGCTCACAGAAAGATTGCCTACAAAAAGTGGAAAATGTAAAAATAAATACTTGTTTGGAGAAGTCGTCTACAAGCAATATAAATGTAGCCGATTTTGTTATTGTAGAATATGACAGAAAATATTTTCCTGGTATTGTAATCAATAGTACTCAAAATGAATTGGAAGTAAAGGTAATGATTAAAGAGAGAAATAACTAAAATGGCCTAAAAAAGTTGATCAAATATGGTACTCTAATAAGAAAATAGCTGAAACGATTGAGCCTCCAACTCTACTCTCATGTAAAGAATACTCTTATGAAGTATTTTTATTTATTTATTTTTTTTTTTTGCATTAGGACATAGTCCATGCAGCCAGATACACTGTTTTATAGCCGAAAATAGCTAAACGTAATTCTAACGTGAATAATAGAAGAACACAATTAGGAAAGTAACAGGGACACACACTTCTCGCCTAGGGTCCTATCAAGGCATTTTAATATTTTCACAACACAGGTAAGGCCACGGATTAGTAACAAAATTTAAACAAAGGAATAGCAACTCTAACCTAAATTTTTACGCCGGTTTTATGTAGAAATAATATAAGACAGTGTAAAATATCGATTTTATTGAGGCATAACAAATATAAGATATTAAAAGGAGTTTCGACGTTTGATTTTAATAGATTATTCTGTAAAGAGAAAAACAGAGCATGAACAATAGCAAATACAGAACCATAATAAACTACTACTATCTTGTATAAATGCGCAAAGTTACTACAAACACAAAGATGAAATATCTGAATATGCGATTAAATATCTACCATCTTTGTTGTGTATTTCTGAAACTTGTATAACAGAGGACTTTTTAGATAGTGAAATAACACTAGAGAGATATAAAGTAGTTCGTTGCGACTCAACAAGCCGTTTTACAGGGGGCGTTCAAATACATGTCAAAGATGGGCTAAAGTTTAGGAACATTGAATCTTTCAGACAACAAAAGGAGTTCTGGTTAGTGTCATTGAATGTTATTATAGATAAAATTACTTATTGGGTAATAGCTGTTTATCGTTCACCTAGTGGAAATGCTTATGACTTTGTTAATAACTTTTTCAATTGGTTTGAAGTAAATTTGGTAAAAAATTGTAATTATAATATACTAGTAGTAGGAGATTTTAACATCAACTGGAAAGACAACAATGCGATAAAAAGAAATTTAAGCAATGTTTGAAAATATTGGCTTTAAACAGTTCGTGACGGAATATACTAGGGTGACGGATATTAGCAAAACTACAATAGATTTAGTGTTTGGAAATCATGCAATTATAAATGTAACTGTAGATCATAATTATATAATATCCGATCATTCCATTGTACATGAATTAACAAGAGGTAAATTAGATTATACTAAATTATCAAATTTATTGGTTGAAAAAGACTGGAGATATAGTAGTACGAATATAAATGAAGTAACTGATACCTTTTTTGATAATTTAATAATAACATTAGATACAGTTTCACCCCTAAAAGAAACCAGAATAAAGTTAAATAATAAATGGATGAATGATGACTGTAGAGAGGCTATCAAAAACAAAAATAACGCATATAAAAAATATAAATGGACTGGAAATAATGAGGACTGGGTAGCGTATAAAAAATGTCGGAATTTAGTAACGAGAACTATAGATAATTCAAAACAAATTTTTTATCATGATACGATAGACAAAAACAAAAATAATTCAAAATTAATGTGGTCTAATTTAAAAGACATATTGGGATGCAAAAAGCAAAAAATAGGCGGAATTGTTTGTGATGATGCATACTACCATAGACCAAGTGACATTACCAAAGTGTTAAATAATTATTATATTGAGAGTATTGAAACAATTGTATCTAACATTGATAACAATATTAATGATGAAGCTTTATTAACAAACACCATACCACTATGCTCCTCTACTTTTACTGTATTTAAACAAGTATCAATAAAGGAGTTGAAAGTAATTATTTTTAGTCAAAATAAAAACGGTAGCATAGATGAGATAGATTTAAAATTAATTAAAGAACTCTTTCATGTCATAGGATATCCCTTAAGGAATTTAATTAACCTTAGTTTAGAAAAAGGTATCGTTCCTGATAGATTTAAAACATCCATTATTATTCCAGTTCCAAAAGTACCTAATACAAACTTAGCACAAGAGATGCGCCCTATCAATATGTTACCATTCTGTGAAAAGCTATTAGAACTTGTAGTATATAATCAAATATTAGAATATGTAAAATGCAACGATCTGCTTTGTACATATCAGTCAGGATTCAGGGACAAACACTCTTGCGAGACAGCGTTACAGTCTGTAATATCTGATTGGAAAGAGGATATAAATCATGGACTTGGTATATGTGCGGTCTTCATAGACCTAAAGAGAGCTTTTGAGACAATTGATCGACATACTCTAATTCTAAAATTAAAAAGGCATGGATTTTCTGGCACAACTTTAATGTGGTTGGAAAGTTACTTATCATTTAGATGCCAAAAAACTAAATATGAGGAACAATATTCTGAAAGCCGCTATAACAACAATGGAGTCCCGCAAGGGAGTGTCCTTGGTCCCCTGTTATTTATTCTGTATATTAATGATTTAGGTAAAGTTTTAATAAATTGTAAAATACATCTCTTTGCAGATGACACCCTAATCTATTTTAGTCATAAAAACTATGAAACTTTGATTGCAACGGTTAATGAAGATTTAAAGAGGCTTACTGACAAATTTAATGTAAACAGGCTAAAAATAAACGAAACAAAATCAAAGTGCATGTTTATAGGATCCGATTGGGCATATAAAAATTTTTGTGATTTACAAATAAAAGTCAAAATTGGAAATAAGGACTTGGATTTTCAAGATGAAATTAAATACCTGGGGTTGTTAATCGATAGGAATTTAAAATTTAAGAATCATGTGGATTATATTTCTAAGAAAATTGGAAAAAAATAGGATACTTTTATAGAATTAGTGGACACATTTCCATAAACACAAAAGTAACATTATACAACAGCATTATTTTGCCCCATTTTACTTACTGTTCATCAGTTATATATGTATCCCAAGTAAATTGTTACAGACTGCAGATTCTACAAAATAAAGCAATGCGTATAAATTTGGGTGCAAATCGATATACAAGCATTAATATAATGTTGGAAGTGTTAGGCTGGCTGGATATAAAAAAGAATATGTATATTCAAACAATGTTATTTGTTTATAAAACATTGAATAAGAAGGTGCCTGAATATTTATCCTCAAGGGTAGTGAGTGTAAATGAAGTCCATAACTACAATACTAGAAACAAAGACAACTGTTACGTAAATAGAACAACTAAAACTCTCACTTACAATAGTTTGTTTCATAAAGGTATCATTGAGTATAACTCTTTACCCAATGACCTGAAGACTATTAATAGTATTGGTTTATTCAAATCAAAACTTATTAAGTACGTGAAAGAAAATATGTAAATGTAAGCATATAGGTATATATTGTTAAGTATGTCTGTTAAAAATAGGAGTTGTTAGAATATGCGTATTTGTATATAATTGTAATTTATGTACTAACTTAGTGCCTATATTATGTCTACTGTAATGTATTATCTTTAGATAAATAAATACTATTCATTCATCATCATCAATAAAATATAATAAATAAGCATTCAAGTAGTGTACCTGCACTCAGAGAAATTTAGCGTTTTAAAAAGCACAAGAAATCACTTGAATATAAATATATTGATGTATTGAATTCAAGTCGTCAAAACTCAACACATCAAGTTTGTATATTTTTACTTTTATATTGATTATTGAACAAATTATTGCTATATACCCTTCAAAATATAGGGAATTTCCTTTCCTTTAATATTTAAAATGACTGTTTTACTTGCCTGACTATATTAATAACTCATCCAAACAAAATTTGAAAATTTACATTTTAAAGAAACTCATTGGTTTTGTATATACGATAGTTAACATTTTTAAAGAACAGCACAGTTGAAACAAAGTTATATTAATTTTTCTGATAAATTCAATTGAACATTATGCAGTTATTTTAAAAGGGTCAAATATTTAAATCATCATTAGGCACTTTTGTTTTGAAAACGCTTCACAAAACCATATGTTGTCTTTTTAAATTAACTATAACCACTAATGAGGAAAAAATATATTTGATTTATTTTCAATCATTAGTGATTTTTTAATTTTACAATGTTTTTTCTCTGAGTGTGTATAAATATAATACTGAATGAACTAATTACAATCATTAATTGAATCTGAAATTTCTATTAACTAGTCATTCACTGGTGCCTCCACCCTACCTGGAGTTTCTTTTTTACATGAATACGTAACATAAAAAATACACGCACAGCTCCAATTTCTTGTACAAAGTATATAGTTTACATACAAAAATATAGTAACAAATTATTACCCACATTATAGCCCAGCAGGGACCGAAACCGAAATTTATTTCGGTTCGATTTCGGTTACGGTTACCTAACATACCATTTTCGGTTTCCATAGTAGCGACAATTCGGTTATCGGTTATCGGTTATGGTTTCGGTTTACAGATCCGCGGCCATTCGGTTTCAGTTCGAAAAAATATGTAATTACGGTGCGGTTTTCGGTTACGGTTTCGGTCCCTGGTTTTTTACTTGCCTTTTACCTTATATAATTTTTATAAGGGACGAATCAATTTAGATATGGTTTTCACCATACAATTTGGTATTTCTACATCACGGTTTAAAGATTTGAATCTTTGATTTTAACCACATTTTTTAAACTTTAAATTCGTAATTACGGTATGGTTCCGGTTCGGTTACGGTCCCTGTAACCCAGTCAGTATAATTGAAATCAATAAGGTGGAGAGTGACAGTAATGCGATGTCAGCGATCTTTTGGGGCTTGGTGGGCTTGTTGGTCATTGGTGAGTGTATTGGAACTATTTTTCTAATTTTGTTTTTTTTACAAAAATATCTTTTTAGGGAAATTGGCCAGTGTTCAAAAGTTGCTCCAATAAGTACACTTTCTGAAGATTACAAAAAAGCCGAAAAATATTAACTTTTAATACTGCCCCAATGAGTTTAATAATTGCACACAAATGTAAAAATTGATTATTGCTTTTGGATAGATCAAATGTAATTATAATTTTTAAGAGATCTGGCCTATTATTTATGAAAGCGGTAAAGCACATATTTATTAATATGGAAATCCATATTATCCCCCACTCCCGGCACTGCGCAGTTGCGTGCGCATGTGATCTTACAACTGACTATTATTAGTTTTAGTAGCGAGACAGTGTTATCGTATAAAGCACCTACATTGCGCGATGTCAGTGTTACGAAGCGAACTATTGTGTCCTATATTTGGACATGGGCGGGATTTACCACCGAATACACTACCCACTTATGAAGACCTAACGTTGTTTCGCGATCAACCGAAACAAGCAAGTACTGTCAACCGGGGATATATCGGATCGCCGGGTAATATCGGACAATGGGTATATTTTTTGAAATTCCCGCTCTAGCACTTACAGTTGGTAACAATACGAATCGGAAATAAATTGACACATGCAAAAGAGTTGGTTAAGTGTCTGAGACAGTGCAGAAACTATTTTTCATTAGTAAGTATTTTTGTAAAAAATAGTTTTTAAATGCGATATTTTTGCTAAATTTTATTACTTGCAAAAACCTCATATAAGCCAAACTAATGGACATACAGGCTCGGTTCTTTGGGAGAAAATATTAGTACATAACTCATTAACAAATCTATATGATTTGTTACTTTTAAATTTTAAATCTTGCTTTTCGGAAAAACATGGATTATACAGATATTGTGCTTTTCCAGGGTTATATCGGATGTCGCAAAACCATGCCTCGAAGGCACAAACATATTCCTGGGACGGCACATAGACGAAATTATGGAGAGGAAAATATGGAAAGTGCATTACGTGCGGTAGTCGTATATAATGCGTATTTTACACAAGCAGCTGCTAGATTTTCAGTGCCAAAATCAACACTGTACGACAAATATAGAGGTTTACATGGTGATAAATTAGGGAGACCACCTCTGCTCAGCGACCAGGAAGAAAAACAGATTGTCAGTGCCTTAGAAGTTGCAGCTGATTACAATTTTCCCTTTACTCATATTATCTTAAAAGATTTTGTGAAGCAATATCTTGACCGAAAAGGTGTAAACATTAAATTTTTAAACGAGAACCGCCCAGATGATGATTGGTGCGAATATTTTCTGAAAAGAAACCCAGTGCTTGCTAAACGAAACTGTGAAAATATCAAGCGATGTAGAGCAAAGCTTAGCATAACTACAATTAACGATTATTTTTGGAATTTGAAAGAAACAATACAGGGTGTTCCAGTAGGAAATTTAGTAAACTATGATGAAACGAATCTATCGGACGATCCGGGTAAAGCAAAAGTGTTCGTTAACAGAAAATCCAAGCATGCAAATAGAGCAACGAAAAACAGTTGTCAACTCCAAATCCTCTACATTAGTAATGTTTGCTGCTGCTGGGGATGGGCAAATGTTACCAGTTCACGTTGTATACAAAGCAAAGTATGTATACTCCGACTGGATTCAAGGAGGTCCTTCCAGAGCACGGTATGCCAGCACTTCTTCAGGTTGGTATGACAACAATACGTTTGAAGACTGGTTTCTGACTGTGGTACTACCTTATCTAAAACGAAAGGAAGGCAAACAGGTTCTAATAGGAGACAACCTGTCAAGCCACCTATCCGTCGATGTTATTAAAAAATGCGAGGAGAATAATATTGCCTTTGTTTTTTTACCCCCCAATGGTTCGCACGTATGCCAACCATTAGACGTGACTATTTTTCTTTCATTCAAAATTCATTGGAGAAAAATCTTAAGTGAATGGAAATTACATCACAGAGGCAGAATTTCCCAAACTTCTAAATAAAATGTTGGAAGCGGTTAGTTCCACTCTGTCCTCAAATATTATATCTGGTTTTAAAGCTTGTAGAATTTCGCCACACGATCCTGAAACCGTCACAAAAAGATTAAAACCGAGATATAATGATCAAGATAATAACGAACACTTACTAACTGCATTTGAAAACGTTATGAATAAAAATACTAGTTGAAGAACGAAACACACCAAAACGAAGAAAGAAATTAGACGTTCCTTCCGGAAAATCTATCTCAACAAGTGATCTAGAACAGCCATCTATTAGTTTAGGTATGGCAAATGAAGATGAAATAAACGAAGAAGTGGATGAGGACGTTGAAATGGAAAATGAAATCTGGGAGACAGAAAATGATAAGGAGAACCTGAAGACATATGTCCAAACTCTTTCCGACGTTGAAAAAGACAAGTTTGTTATCATTGCCTTCGTATATGATAGTGGAACTAAAAATTAAAAAGTTAAACATTTTGTAGCCAAGGTTCTAGATATTAAGAAAAAATGTTTTATTGTAATTACCCGCGTAATTACAGAGGCAAAAATGATGTTTTTGTTTTCCCCGTAACAGAAGATGTCATTTCAGTAGATTTAAAATAAATCAAATTCAAACTGTCCAATCCATCTGTTTTAAGAGGCAGATATATTTTTCCAGAAAATATTCTTTAATTTTGTTATTTTATTTATATGAGATCTGTTTTATTTCTGTCCTTGTTTTTACTTAAATTTTTATGAGAAAGTTTTTATTTATATTTTCTTTTTTCTATTGTTATTTTATTCATGAGAGCTTGTTTATTTATTTGTTTTTACCTGATGTGTATGTGTATTAAAATAAAATATATTTTAAATCTGACGTTTTCACTTTCCTCGAAAGGAACCCCCTCTCCAACCTATTTTTAATAAGATTTATGTACATTTTTTTGAACAAACTTATCCAATAAAGGTGTATAATCAATTCTATAACGATAAAATAAAAAATTCCACACATTTTCTATGAAAAAATTCAACTGTCCAATATATCCCCAAACCCGGGGTTATATCGGACACACGTAAATAATAATAAAAATATATTGCGTTCTTCAATTTACTTTTTTTGTATTAAATATTCCTTGAGTATACATCTATCAATGTACTTAATCGGATTTAAATTATGCAGATTCGTTCTTGAGATGTTTTAAAAAATGCTTAAAAATCGTCTGATATATCCCCGGTTGATGGTAGATAATTATTCAGATACCCAGTAGATACCCCCAGATACTGGCTCAACGAAAAAAATTTAACAACAAACAAGAATAAATACATGTTTTTATGACATTTTGTCATATAAAAGTACCTAAAGCTTGATCATTACTTGTTTTATTAATTATTTTATCTTAAGTGGAGAAAAGGAGTTTATAGTGAAAGACAAATTTACCCTTATCTACCACTGAAAAAATAGGTTTTCAACTTTTACTGAAAACACTAGCCCCACATTATTGAAGAACTAACTGATAGACATGCAGGCGAAAAAATAGTAGCTCATATGAAAACAGTTTTAGAGAATTGGAAAAATAATAGTAGCAATCACAGATAACGGAAGCAGTATGGTGAAGGCAACTTCGGTCCTTTTGGGTAGTAATAGTGTTTTGTTTACACCCTACAATTAATTCCTGGAAAAGCTTGGAATGTTTAGTTTCACTAATAAGTTCGGTGAAGCGCATTGTTACATATTTCAAACAGAGTAATTTGGCTGCTTATGAATTAAATGGAAAAGATTCAAGACGATTTGCCTAACAGCAGTTTAAAGTTTATGCAGTACGTAGAAACGCGCTGAAATTCCACGTTTTACATGTTGGAAGCTTTTGTGGTGTTAAGGGATTCGGTGGGAGTGCTATTCTTAAGCAAGTGTTTAATAAAACAAATTTAATAATTAGTAATAATGTGAAATCCTAGGTTTCCAGGATCTTCGCCTATGCTAACTGCGGAGTCAAACGTTGTTAAGGAAACCATATTAGTGTTGGGATCCTTTGAAAAAACTATTAAACAATTGGAAGCAGATCACTACATATCTAGTAGTAAAGTCATACCAGCCACATACCGGCTATAAAAAAAAAGATTTCGTCAAAAATTAGTCAAAAGACATGAAAAGTAATGTTATAGCTGATATTGATAAAATATTTGGAAAAGTAGAAAGCATCAGCTATTTAGCAGTTTCTACAGAAAAACGAGAAAAAGATAATGAAAATAGAGAAAAGAAAATTAAAAACAAAAGGCAACGGAACGTTAAACAGTGATATTCCGAAGAGACTTCTAAAGAAGGCACTTCCTATATAGAATTTAATGATTCACCATGGAATGAAGAAGAGGAAAATGTATCAGAAGATATAAAACAAATGACAGATATTAGACAACTGAAGCAGGGGTCGTTTGTTTTGGTGTGTTTTCTTGATGGGAAAAGAAATACTCAAAAGTACAATTACGTATGTATTGTCCAAGAATCTGTTGGTGATGACATAAGTGTCATGGCTTTAAACACCATGGACACTAGGGTGGGCCGAAAAAATTGATTATCTTTTTTCAACTTCTGATAGCCAAAAAAGTGTTTCTCTAGTTAGTCTTATTAACCAAAAAAAAATTGGTTCATTTCCAAAAAGTCTGAAGAATCGCAGAGGTTTTGAAATTTTTTAAAATTCTTTAATATGAAACGCCATTAGCTAAAAGAATTTTTATTCTAATTAAGTATTTACTTGTATCCAGCGTCTCTTGTAAACTACGAAGACATCAAGGATATTGATAATAATTCGTGCTGTACACCAATCCCCTCTAATGCCTCCGCACTATCTAATTCTATTATTATCGAGGTTATTATAAATCAGTCTGTCATCTGAGCTTCAAGTGTGTTGTTATGATCTGTACTTTTGAATTGAAATGAAAGCATTAATTTTAATGTAAAAACTGTTTGTGTTTGTTTAGCATTGTGGATTGTGTTAATTGCAATAAAAAAGAACTGATTTTATACTTGTTGTTATAACCTTACTTAAAATATGGCGTCATGGCAAATTAAAACAAGACGTGATTAAATTGTCCAATATTTGGTTCCGCAGAGATGTTAAGCGACCGTGTTTTACCAACTTACGAGGACGTTATGAAATATTAGCAGTACGTTGGGAATGATTTAAAACCAACCGGTGCCTGACAGGAACCGACTGTAGCAGATATTATGGGCGAAAGCATCTATTCCAGCTCTTCTTCGTGACCGCATACTTCAGATGTTACGGAGCTTCTGGGCCAAGTCTAAGAATATTAAATAGAGCATAGGTCGAAAAGAAAATGTTTCGGTTTCGAGTCTTTTTAACATCTCATAAGACAGGAAATATTGAATCCCATTTGTATTATTAACATACCTATTGTCACTATTCACATTAATTACAATAGAAACAAATTGCTAGCAACGCATATTTTATTCAAATTAATAATAATTCACATTCTTTATGTAACTACGATTAAAATAAAATTAAGGCAGGAAATATTGAATCCCATTTGAATTATTAACATACCTATTGTCACTATTTACATTAATTACAATAGAAACAAATTGCTAGTAACTAGTATTTTATTCAAATTAATAATAATTCACATTCTTTACGTAACTGCTATTAAAATTAAATTAATTCAGGAAATATTGAATCCGATTTAAATCATTAACATACTTATTGTCACTATTCACATTAATAACAACAGAAACAAATTGATAGTAACACATATATTATTCAAATTCAAATTAATAATAATTCACATTATGTATGCAACTACAATTAAAATAAAATTAAGGCAGGAAATATTGAATCCCATTTATTAATATACCTATTGCCACTATACACATTAATAACAACAGAAACAAATTGATAGTAACACATATTCTATTCAAATTAATAATAATTCACATTATTTATGTAACTACAATTAAAATAAAATTAAGGCAGGAAATATTGAATCCCATTTATTAGTATACCTATTGCCACTATTCACATTAATAACAACAGAAACAAATTGATAGTAACACATATTCTATTCAAATTAATAATAATTCACATTATCTACGTAATTACGATTAAAATAAAATTAAGGCGGGAAATATTGAATCCCATATTTTATTGAATTATTAACATACCTATTGTCACTATTCACATTAATTAATTACAATAGAAACAAATTGCTAGCAATCCATATTTTATTCAAATTGTGACCCGTTTTTCTTCCAGTTGCCTTGTGCACTCGACAAGTGGAAGCATCACTTTAGCGCTTGAGCTTTTTAACAGATTTATTTCAGCATAGCTCGGGCGCCACCTTTACAATTTTTACGTGGGGCAAAGGTCCCACACTAGCCTCTTAACACAGCCTGTTGCAGTAGGGCTGGGATAGCTGCAGTGAAGAAACGGTAATTTCAGAGGTCGATAAGGAAGTTCAGATTATCACAGACACACGGCAGTAAAACTCAGAGTTAAAAACAATAACAGTGTTTATTAAATAAAAACCTATTATCTACAAATCTATTAAAGCACGTAATTAAGGTTAATAGTCAGTTTTATATTATCAAAGTACCAGTTTTATAAGCTAGGCTACCCAGGTGTGAAAACGACTTTACTACGACATTAAAAGACGCTTAGCGGGGTGTGAGGCAAGCAAATGGTGATGCGTTAAAGCAAACTAGTGAGAACGGGCAAACGGTGACAGATATCAAGCAAGAAAGCACAATCACAAACTATCAAATTATGTATATCTGTTCGGGTTTCATTATTATTATTATTTTTGTTTATAATTAAAATGGTTGTCATTTAGTCTATTAGTCTAGCGCGTTCTCTACCTTTAAATGACATTTTTTGTACTGCCCCGTGTGGGAGCAAAAAAGGCCCATATTCATTCGATTAGTATACGCTGCCACGAGTTTGTCAATTAATTTGCATTAAATTATTTTTAATTTTCGCTTGTGTTTTTCCGCTTATTTTTATTATCGATGGTGAATATTTCACGTGTTTTTTATTGTCGTTATTCAAGAGTGTGTGAAGTTAAAACAAGTTTGGACCAGGAGCTCCGAGAAGTACAGAGGATTCCGCCGAGACACGATTAGCACGTGTAAGTCCTTTAAGTCATATTTCTTAAACTTTAAAATAATACAGTCTGCTTTCTCAAACCACGGATCGGCTATCGGAGCCGTAACAATATCTCATTCAAATATTGCGAGCTTAATAGTTACAGACTTGGGTCGTAGTGTAGATTAAACAGAATAAATCAAACAGTAAAATAATAACAGTGAATAATAAAATACCAAACTTTTATAAGTACGACTAATAACACGCTTCATACAATTTGTCTGATTCATCAAAGTGCCTGGACAATGGTGCAAAGACGCGTTTTTATAGTCTTAGAACGGACAGAAATGATTAACCACTTTACGACTAACTGAACACGCTTCACACAATTTGTCTGATTCATCAAAGTGCCTGGACAATTGTGCAAAGGCGTATTGTTCTAGTCTTAGGACGGACAGAGATGATTAAACAATTTATGACTAACTGAACACGCTTCACACAATTTGTCTGATTCATCAACGTGCCTAGACAATTGTGCAAAGGCGTGTCTTTCTAGCCTTAGAACGCTACAGAAATGATTAAACACTTTATGACTAACTGAACACGCTTAACACAATTTGTCCGATTCATCAAAGTGCCTGGACAATTGTGCAAAGGTGTGTCTTTCTAGTCTTAGAACTGACGCAGAATAATTAATTAATTAATGACTGACAGAAGAACATGCTTCATACCATTTGTCTGATTCATCTAAGTGCCTGGGCAATGGTACAAAGACGTATCTTTATAGTCTTATAACAGACGCAGAAATTATTAAACAGTTTATAGCTAACAGGGCACACTTCATACCATTTGTCTGATTCATCTAAGTGCCTGGACAATGGTACAAAGACGCGTCTTTCTAGCTTTGAAATAATTCAACAGATTTCGGGCACAGAATAGCAATGCACAAATATAATTAATAAATGTCTTAGTACATCTTTTCACATTCACCAAACTCTATATAAAGAGTCTACCAAATGATCAAAGTTCGCACCTGCGACAGTAAAACACTTAGAATAATTTACACCGACAACCAAGTCTGTTAACTTAAATTATAGATAATTTAACTTACTCCTGATTATTTCGCTAGCGTGCCTCGGAGGACGATGTTAAGCCGAACCCTACTCAAGACGGAATGAATTTCTCCAGCCCTGCTCTCTAATCAAATTAATAATAATTCACTTTATTTATGTAACTACAATTAAAATAAAATTAAGGCAGGAAATATTGAATCCCATTTAAATTATTAATATACCTATTGTCACTATTCACATTAATTACAACAGAAACAAATTGATAGTAACACATATTTTATTCAAATTAATAATAATTCAAATTATTTATGTAACAAGTAAAATAAAATTAAGGCAGGAAATATTGAATCCGATTTAAATTATTAATATACCTATTGTCACTATTCACATTAATTACAACAGAAACAAATTGATAGTAACACATATTTTATTCAAATTAATAATAATTCAAATTATTTATGTAACAAGTAAAATAAAATTAAGGCAGGAAATATTGAATCCCATTTAAATTATTAATATACCTACTGTCACTATTCACATTAAGTACAACAGAAGCAAATTGATAGTAACACATATTTTATTCAAATTAATAATAATTCACATTCTTTATGTAACTAAGATTAGAATAAAATTAAGGCAGGAAATATTGAATCCTATTTGAATTATTAACATACCTATTGCACTCTTCACATTAATTACAATAGAAAGAAATTCCTAGTAACTAGTATTTTATTCAAATTAATAATAATTCACATTCTTTATGTAACTGCTATTAAAATAAAATTAATTCAGGAAATATTGAATCCGATTTAAATCATTAACATACTTATTGTCACTATTCACATTAATTACAACAGAAACAAATTGATAGTAACACATATTTTATTCAAATTAATAATAATTCACATTCTTTACGTCACTACGATTAAAATAAAATTAAGTCAGGAAATATTGAATCCCATTTGAATTATTAACATACTTATTGTCACTATTTACATTAATTACAATAGAAACAAATTGCTAGTAACTAGTATTTTATTCAAATTAATAATAATTCACATTCCTTACGTAACTGCTATTAAAATTAAATTAATTCAGGAAATATTGAATCCGATTTAAATTATTAACATACTTATTGTCACTATTCACATTAATTACAACAGAGACAAATTGACAGTAACACATAGTTTATTCAAATTAATAATAATTCACTTTATTTATGTAACTACAATTAAAATAAAATTAAGGCAGGAAATATTGAATCCCATTTAAATTATTAATATACCTATTGTCACTATTCACATTAATTACAACAGAAACAAATTGATAGTAACACATATTTTATTCAAATTAATAATAATTCACATTATTTATGTAACAATTAAAATAAAATTAAGGCAGGAAATATTGAATCCCATTTAAATGGTTAATATACTTATTGTCACTATTCACATTAAGTACAACAGAAGCAAATTGATAATAACACATATTTTATTCAAATTAATGATAATTCACATTCTTTATGTAACTACGATTAAAATAAAATTAAGGCAGGATATATTGAATCCCATTTGGATTATTAACATACCTAATGCACTTTTCACATTAATTACAATAGAAACAAATTGCTAGTAACTAGTATTTTATTCAAATTAATAATAATTCACATTCTTTATGTAACTGCTATTAAAATTAAATTAATTCAGGAAATATTGAATCAATTAAAATTATTAACATACTTCTTGACACTATTCACATTAATTACAACATAAACAAATTGATAGTAACACATATTTTATTCAAATTAATAACAATTCACATTCTTTATGTAACTACAATTAAAATAAAATTAAGGCAGGAAATATTGAATCCCATTTAAATTATGAATATATCTATGGTCACTATTCACATTAATTACAACAGAAACAAATTGATGGTAACACATATTTTATTCAAATTAATAATAATTCACATTATTTATGTAACTACAATTAAAATAAAATTAAGGGAGGGAATATTGAATCCCGTTTAAAATATTAACATATCTATTGTCACTATTGACATTAATTACAACAGAAGCAAATTGATAGTAGCACACATTTTATTCAAATTAATAATAATTCACATTCTTTATGTAACTGCAATTAAAATAAAATTAAGACAGAAAATATTGAATCCCATTTAAATTACTAACATGGCTATTGCCAATAGCAGATCTGAGCGAAATAAATTGTATAAAGGAATTAAATAATATTCATAGGTATTGAAAACGAAAATAGGATACAGATTAAATCAAGTAAGGCAAATAAAAAACGAACATTTCTTATCAATTCTCTATGGTATATTAATTGTGTCCAATTAGTGATTTTTTTACAGGGATGCCTTCAGCAGACAGTTTGTATGCAAAAATCCTCATTAGGTACCGTCAACCGGGGATATATCGGACGATTTTTAATTTTTTTTTTTAAATATCTCAAAAACGAATAGGCGTAATTTAAATCTGATTAAGCACATTGATAGAGGTGCACTCAAGGAATTTTTATTGCAGAAAAAACTAAACCGAAGCACACAATGTATTTTTTTATTATTATTTAATTGCATCCGATATAACTCCGGGCTCGGGGATATATTGGATAGTTGTATTTTTCTATAAAAAATGTGTAGAATTTGATAATTTACCAATATAGAATTTATTATACACCTTTATCGGATAATTTTATTAAAAAAAAAAAATGGAAGTAAATGCTATTAAAACTAGACTGGGAGGGGGGATAAAATAAACACGTCAAATTTAAAATATATTTTATATATACGTTTGTCGTACAGCGTTGACCTTGGCACTGAAACCTTTTCGTTGTTTTTAGCTCTTAACGCGCTTTCCATGTTATCCTCAGGGTAATTTCTTCGGTATGCCGTTCCCAGAATGTGTTTATGCCTTCGAGGCATGATTTTCGTGGCGTCCGATATAACCCTGTAAAATCACAAAATCTATAAAATCAATTTTTTTGGAAAAGTAAAGTTTAAAATTTGAAAACACTTGTTTGCTTTGTTAATAGAGTTATATACTAATATTTTTCTCAAAAAACCTAGCCCGTATGTCCAATAGTTTGGCTTATTTATGGAGGTTTTTGCAAGTAACAATATTTAGCAAAAAATATCACATTTATAAATAATTTTGTACGAAAATACTTACCAATTAAAACCAATTTCGGTGCTATCTTACACATTTAACGAACTTTTCTGCATACTGTCAGTTTGTTTCCGATTCGTAATGTGACCAGCTGTAGGTGTTACAGCGGGAATTTCAAAAAAATTACAAATTGTCTGATATTACTCCTGCGATCCTATATATCCCCGGTTGACAGTACTGCCGTAATATGCAAAAAACGAATTCACTAGTTCAAAAGTACTAATGGATGCCTGGTTTGTAATCATTTATGAAAGCTTTGTATAAAATATACAGGACAATTATTATGATTATTATAAACTTTAATAGAAAAACGACATTTTATAGATAGATAACAATAATAATAGTGGTAAGTACGTTGTGTCATCATGTAAGGGAAATAAAGAGATAAAAACAAAATATGTAAATAAAAAAGGTAAATAAAAAAGGCATATTTTTTAGGTGAAGAAAGAGATTCAAACGACCAACAGTAACAGAACTGAACATTGAGAATATTCCCATTGTTATGGCTAATAATGACTACCAAAATCTACTAGATACAATTTTTGAAATTAATGTGTCGCTTCTTGCTTTTTCTGTTTATGAGAGACATTGCTAATGATAAAATGAAGGGACTCAGATGGAATAGGGAGTTCTCCAGTGGCGTTGCGAGACCTACTGGCGCCCCAAAGCAAAGTAATTGGTGCGCCCCTCTATACTTATACTATAATTGTATTGTTTTTAAGCAGACTGTAAAATGATGCTAAATATATCTAAAGAAATATGTTATAAACTAAAGAAAATCTTACCAAATCCAGCGGTTGGCTTGATGCACTTTCACTTGCGTTGCAATTGAAAATAGGAAGGGTTAAAAGGAATAAAGGGAAAAGATATCGCATATACGCAAAATACACACACTCAATTTGGTAAAACTGGCTATATATTCTATAATATTCAGAAAGCAAATTACTCTCTTTCTAGGGAAACTATCTATCCATCTGACTATAAAAAAAACTATATAAAAATTCGAACAGAGTAGAGGAAAGTGGCCAGTGCACTCTGCTCCTCCCCCCACCACTTTTCTGATTGGTCCACAGACTTGACCTACTTTTCTGATTGGCCCACAAACCACACCTACTTTTCTGATTGGTCCACAAACCACACCTAATTTTAAACGGTCCAGCGACCACACCCACAAAACATTCCAATCATCAGTCACCTCTTGACTTCAGAACTGTATCAATCATGA
This sequence comes from Rutpela maculata, assembly GCA_936432065.2. Classification (NCBI taxonomy): domain Eukaryota; kingdom Metazoa; phylum Arthropoda; class Insecta; order Coleoptera; family Cerambycidae; genus Rutpela; species Rutpela maculata. Next base: position 101,757,358 of record OW386292.2, read on the forward strand.
TGTGAAACCAGCTGATATTCCCAACAATAGTTAATTGTTAGGGAGACATTGCACAGAGCTTAACTAAAAACATTTTCTGTCTGCAGACAAAATAATATTTTAATAAAGATATTATGGAGTATCAAAAGAAATATGAATTAAATTAAAATCCACTAATATAGGTAGTAATGAAATAAAAAACAGATAGAAATATAATAATTTTATTTAATAATATTTTAATGAAAAAATGTACTGTGGAGTATCGAAAACCAACAAAATATATATCAGAAATAAATACATAGTTATGAAATAAATAGACTGATATAGACACAATAATTTTATTTATCAAGTTATATCTAAGATTTTTTAAAAGGTATACATTGAAATACACAAAAGTATACAAGAAAAAATAATAATAATAATAATTATTGAAATTATGGTGAGAAACATACTAACAATACGAGAATAACCATCATACATTTATAACAACTTTTCAGTGACTACCCCTGCAGTGCTACGCATTTTAACTTTTTCATATGGATACATTGTTTCTGTGAAACATTTAAATGGTAATGTCATATCCTTTCTGAGTTGACATTTTTCTAAAATGTCACCTAAAATATACTCAGCATGATAATCAGTCGATAAACAGATATCCAGACCACGACTCATCCAATGTTTTAAAATTTTAACTAATAACTGTTTAGCGTTATTCATTTTCTTCTTATTTTCTAAATCTGATCCTCGTACAATGTCATACATCATACACAAATTTAATGCATTTGTATTAACTGAACCAACTCTAAGTACATTTTCTGTAGCCACACAAGTATTTTCAAACCAAAATTTTGTAAGTTTCTCAATAGCTGTTTTCATATTTTGAGTTAACTTACATGAGTCTAACATTGTGTCACTACTTTTACAAACTTCCTCAAATTCTTGGGAACTCATCTTCTTAACGGGAAAGCGTATTGGTTGATATTGTGTCTTGTCTGAATCATTATTATCACTCTCTTCTTCTATTTTATCTGTTGGTTGAAGTGGTGGCAGCGCGCTGTTATATTCAGTAGTAAGTAATGGCATTGATGGTTGCAGCATGTTGTTATCTTGGTGGATTCGACTTAAGTTTTGATGTCTCTTCCTCTCAGCCTCACGAAACTTATATTTAGCCTGTTTACTTGCCCCAATTGGTGGAGTACGGATGATATCTTTCTCCAAAATATCCTGTTGGGGGTTATACGTCGGATAACAATCCAAATCCCAATTTTCTTCAATAGTAAGTGATGACACTGATGGTTGCAGCATGTTGTTCTCTTGACGGATGTGACTTAAGTTTTGATGTCTCTTCCTCTCAGCCTCACGAAACTTATATTTAGCTTGTTTACTTGCCCCAATTGGTGGAGTACGGATGATATCTTTCTCCAGAATATCCTGTTGGGGCTTATACGTGGGATAACAATCCAAATCCCAATTTTCTTCAGTAGTAAGTGATGACATTGATGGTTGCAGCATGTTGTTCTCTTGACGGATGTGACTTAAGTTTTGATGTCTCTTCCTCTCAGCCTCACGAAACTTATATTTAGCCTGTTTACTTGCCCCAATTGGTGGAGTACGGATGATATCTTTCTCCAGAATATCCTGTTGGGGGTTATACGTGGGATAACAATCCAAATCCCAATTTTCTTCAGTAGTAATCACTGACGAAGTCATTTTGAAACTGACATTCACTTCAATACAATGTGTTAAATATCCAAGAGAATGTATGCGCGCGCACCAAAGTCTACAGAAAAAAATGAAAAAAAAAAAAAAAAAGTCTACAGAGAAAAAAAAAAAAAAAAAAGTAGTAGTAGTAGTACCCGCCCATCAAACCAGTTTGGTTGTACCGGTTTTACTTGGATACGCTTCCAAAGGGAATGTATATATATTCAGTTTTAACGTACTCGTTTCCCTTGTGTTCTCTGGCAATTTTAGTCGGTTAGTTACAATTATTAAGTGTTTTCTGTGTTGTGATTGTGAATCCATATAATGGCAGCGTACATTATTGACCTTACCACACCACCCACATCTCCTGTGATTGATTTAACAGTCTTCGAGTTAAGATATGCCTGTAAGTACCACGATTTGATAGATTGTAACATCTGTGCTATGAATTCCACAGAGTTGGCTGCATTTTTTGATAAATGTGATTCTGATAGTACCAGTCATACATTGCACGAACAAAATTTCAACTTACCAGCGTCTACCCCCGATTTTATAAATAGTTTACATGAAACATATGAAAATTCTACAAAAAATTATTACAATGACTTCTGTTCGACAATAGACGTTAGTGATTTAAATTTAGACAATACTGAGGACATTTTATGTAAGAAAAACACAACTGACATCGACGATTTAAATTTAGATAATAGTGATAATATTTTATGTAAAAAAATTAAATTAGACACTGACGAAAATTCTAAAGTTGAAGACACTGACGAAAATTCTAAAGTTGAAGACACTGACGAAAATTTTAAAGTTGAAGTTTCTTTCGATGCACAAAATGTTGATTGGGTACAATATTACAAAGAAATCATTGACCAATCTTTAATCCCACCAACACTTGACGTGCAACCAACATTTAGTTGTTTACAGGGGGAAGCTGAAATGTTGGATGCACAAAGTGTTGATTGGGAAAATACAACACTGGAAGCATTAAAACCTGACACAGATATAGATGTAGATAGCTTACTGAACGAGTATTTACCGTTAATGAATGAACAACTTCCTTTTGAACAATTTTACAGTGAGGACGAGTTCAATAAGTTATGTACATCAACATTGAATTCGAGTTTTGATGTCTGCAGTGGTGTAGTAAAAGAAGCATGTATATCAAAATATTCACCAATATTATCTGTTGAACAATCGGTAAACGAGAATATTGGAAACAATGTGCCATTTGTCAAAAGTCAGAGTTTTTCTAGGCGGATGGTTACTATTGTAGACAATAAACTTAATGAAACTGTTGGTGAGATGGAGGTATATGAGCTTGTAGAAGATCTGTCCGTTAATCAACAGATACCTCCATCTTCTCAACAGGATCATTTACAGATTGTTAGAGTTCAAGACCAGCAATCTACATTGGTGGATGAAAATTTAACAACCGACTCTGTGTCTCAAAATTCACATTCAAATAAATTTAAAGAAGTACAAATTCCCAACAAGAATAAACTTGGGACATTTCTAAAAGCAAAAGCTAAGAAGTCGTTAACTTCTGCAGAAGTGCGGCGTACCTGTGCAACAATGAAATCATTGGTGTACAGTTATTTTAATATAGGACAGACGCTTTATGAAAATGTTACCAAGAATAGTGTTGTTGGGAATATTAAACAAAGCTTACAAAGACACGGTGATCTCTTGTTAAATTGTGCAGGCATATGTTTTACCCCCGAAAATAAAGAATAACAAGACTCCATCTGTTACATTATTAGTTTCCTTTTTCACTCCTGTTTTTTGTTTAATTTTTGTGGTGGGGTATTGACAACCTTCTCGCGGTCCCACTGTTTAAACCGATGTCAAGTATTTTTTATCTTTAGTATCCAATATGACCTTCATATGTACGCTTTGCTTATCTGAATTTTCACGCAAGAGCAATGCAGTTAGACACATTAACGAAAAATGTTCTAAGAATACTTATATTCAGAATCCCGATGAATATATAATTGATGGTGAGTTACACATATAAATAATAGTAATAACAATTCTATAGCATACTTTGTTTTTAGTTAACTCACAATTTTTTTCATCTGAACCACCTAGAAAAAAAATTAAAATGTGGGGTAATACCAATCCATCGAGATATTGTGATGATTGTAATATAGATGTGGAGAGTACCCTTTGGAATGCACACTTAAGAACCAATCGTCACAAAGCTAATAGCTGTCAATTATCTGAAGATGGAGTAGATCTTATGAAAAGTGCTTTTAAATGCCGAATAATTTCTTATAGAGTATCAACACCTGAGTTTCATGTTAATATCGGAAGTTTTAAAGATGAAATTAGGGAAAAAGTATTAAGAGTGGTTGAGGTGGAACTGACCAAACATAGATCAATTAAAATAAATTTTGAACTTTTTTCTCTTTACTACTCTCCAGTTGTTCAAAGTCAAGAAATTAAGTCACAAAATACATCATACACAATTATATCAACCTCTACGAATCTAGATGATGTCTATGAAGATTTATTTGGGATAATTGACAGAAAAGCTGATGAATTTGCTGAACGTGATTCGGGTATGTTAAATATTCCTACCTTCCATATGTAAATTATATATAAATTATATTTCTATTTTAGGATGGATTTTGGTAAAAATTTTACATCTAGAAGTTAATATCAACAAACACAATCCACTTCAAGCATCATCATATCTACCACTCCCTGATTCTATTGCAAGGAAAAATGCAGTGGTGAATATAAAGAATAATGATGACTTTTGTTTTGCATATGCTGTGATTTGTGCACTACACATTGGTGATCCCAATAATATTGCATCATATCCAGACTTTAGAACAGTGTTCGATTTTACAGGTATGCAATTTCCAGTGAAATTAAAAGATATTCCTAATTTTGAATTAAGGAATAATGTATCGATTAATGTATATAGTTTAGATTTAGTTTTTAAGAATGGTGAAAGCATTTATGAAGTAATTGGTCCTTTACATTTTAGTAAAGATAGAAAAAATATTCATATTAATCTACTATTTTTTTCTGGCGAAAATAAAAACAAAGAAATAGTTAATCATTACTGTTATATTAAAAACTTATCAGCTTTGATCTCAAATCAACTCTCTAAAAACGGACATAAAAAACATTTTTGTGATGGTTGTTTACAATTCTTTCGAACACTTCAACAATTAAGTCAACATCAATTAAATGATTGTGATGCCATAAGAAATGTTTTTCCAACTACAGAACTTGTTATTGACAAGTTTGGTAATTGTATTCCAGAGAATATAGTGAAATTTAATAATATTCACAAACAAATGAGAATTCCATTCATAGTTTATGCAGACTTTGAATGTATATTAAAACCACTGGAAAATAACAATGTGGAAGATCCTTCCTCTTCTTATACCATAAAGAAATTTCAACATATACCCTATTCTTGTGCTTATTATATTAAATGTTCTTTTGATAACTCTGTATCAAAATTAGAATTATATAGAGGAGAAGATTGTGTTACAAAGTTTATTGAAAACCTTGAAATTGATGTTACTACTTTATATAATAAATATCTAAAATACATAACACCTATGAAAAAAATGACTTTAGATGAAATAAAAAACTTTAATGATGCAACTGTATGTTATCTTTGTAAAAAACTTTTTAAAAGTCGAGATGAGAAGGTGAAAGATCATTGCCACATTTCAGGAAAATTCAGGGGTGTGGCTCATTCAATCTGTAATTTAAACTATAAAATACCTTCTTTTATTCCTGTGGTTATTCATAATTTAAAAAACTATGACAGTCACCTTTTTATAAAAAAATTATGCAACAATAATGAGGATATTGATGTAATTGCCATCAATAAAGAAAAATATGTATCTTTTAGTAAACATATACCTGTTGATTCTTATATTGACATGAATGGGAAAACAAAAATCAAAATTTTACGCTTAAGGTTTATAGATTCTTATCAATTTCTATCCTCCCTTTGGACAGTTTAGCAAGTTCTTTGGAAGATAAGCAATGTTGTGAAATTCGTAAGGCTTATCCTGATGATTTACAATTTAGTAATATTCGAAAGAAAGGTGTTTTTCCTTATTCATTTATTGATAATATTTCAAAATTAGACGAACTTCAGTTACCAACCATAGACAAATTTTATAATGACTTGCGGGAAGAAAGTATTTCAGACCAAGAATATCAACATGCCGCTAATGTATGGAATATATTTCAATGTAAAACTTTAGGTGAATACTCTGATATTTACTTAAAGTCTGACGTTTTATTGCTAGCTGATATTTTTGAAAATTATCGCAACACATGTCTTCAAACATACAACCTGGACCCAGCACATTATTTCACAGCTCCGGGATTAAGCTGGGATGCTATGTTACTCTACACAGATGGTGAATTAGAACTTTTAACTGATCCAGATATGGTGCATTTCTTTAAAAAAGGTGTTCGAGGTGGTGTTAGTACTTGTATAAGTCGAAAATCTATCTCAAATAATCCTTTTGTTAAAAATTACAATAATTCAGAACCTGAAAAATACATAATGTATCTTGATGCCACTAACTTGTATGGTTATTCGATGCGTCAGTATTTACCTCAAAAAGATGTTGCCTGGCTAACTCAGGAAGAAATAGAGACTATCAAAATATTGGAAATTTCAGATACTGCAGAAATAGGATATGTTTTTGAGGTTGACCTAGAATATCCTACTTATTTACATGACGCACACAATGATTTACCCTTCTGTCCAGAAAATATTACCCCTCCCAATTCTAAATATGAAAAGTTAATTCCAAATTTAAGAAACAAAGACAAGTATGTTATACATTACATCACCCTAAAACAATGTTTAAAATTTGGAATAAAACTTACTAAAATACATAGAGCAATAAAATTTACTCAAGCTCCTTGGTTACAAAAGTACATTGACTTAAATACCTATATGAGAAATACCTCAAAAAACAAATTTGAAAAGAATTTATATAAATTAAAAAATAATAGTATTTATGGAAAAACAATGGAAAACGTTGAAAAAAGAGCTGATATTAAACTAGTAACTAGTTGGGAAAGACAAAAGAATAAAGTAAAATGTGCAGAAATATTATTAGCAAAACCACATTTTAAAGATTTATCAATTTTTTCTGAAAGTTTAGTAGCAGTTCAAATGCAAAAGACGAAAATTGAATACAACAAACCAATATATGTAGGTTTCTCAATTCTAGATATTTCAAAAACTGTACTGTATGAATTCTTCTATAATTACCTGAAACCAACATATAGACAAAACATTAATCTATTATATACTGACACTGATTCCTTAATTTTTGAGGTTTCCACAGTTAATTTTTATGACGATATGAAAAGAAATTTAGATAAATTTGATACCTCAAACTATTCAACCATTAATATGCATAACATACCTCAAAACATATCGATTGTAGGCAAATTTAAAGATGAATATGCTGGTGAACCTATTGAAAGTTTTTATGGTACTGGGGCTAAAGCATACTGTGTTAAATTAAAAGATGAAGTGCTCAAAAAAGCGAAAGGTGTTAAAAAAAGTGCAGTTGATAAACAATTAAATGTTACGGATTATGTTGATGTAGTTGAGAAAAATTCAAAAGTATTTTGCACAATGTATGTTTTTAAGTCACATTTACACACTATATATACAGAGCTAATTCATAAATTAGCTTTGACTGCAGATGACGATAAGCGTTTTAGAATTCCCGGTAGCACTAAAACTTTAGCATGGGGTCATCATGATATTTCATTTTACGAGAATCCAAATTTAAGTAACCAAGCATTGATTGAAGAGATAGAATGGAGGAGAAATATTGATGAGTTATTAAATGCTGCTATGGAATTAACGTAGAGTGGGGAGTATACACTTTTTTTTTTTTTTTACTAAATTGTTATTTTTAATATGTTGTGCATTACTTTGTAGACAGTGTTGTAGAAAACATGTGTTGGGAAAGTTATTATAGAGTAGTTGGTGACTTTACCAGTTATGAACATCGACTTTTATCTTTCAAAAATTGGAAAGGATCTGGGAATCCTAATGTTTTAGCCTATGCTGGTTTTTATTACACCAAAAATAAGGATATCTGTAAATGTGCCTATTGTTCAGTTGAAATGGGACAATGGGAAAAAGGTGATTGTCCTATTGAAGAACATCAAAAGCTTAACAGACATTGTAGTTTCAACAATATCATTTGGAAAAATAAGATAATTGATAAGCAACAGGAACAAAAGAATGAGATCAGTATTTGCAATCATAGCAGTAACAAATTTTATTGTATAGTTTTGCTACTACTAATAATACATTTAATGTGGTATAATTACAAATGTTTTTAGTTTTAGATTGTCTTGTATACACAGTACTATGAGTAGTAGTCATATTATAACACTGTTTTCTTTAGTGGGAAATATATTATATGTACATTTACCTCTCAGAGTTAGTTTAGGATTTGCATGTTTATCAGAAAATAAAACTGAAAAATGGCCAGATTGCTACAAACTGATGTTAGTTACAAGAAATTAATAAAGATTATCATGCACTTATGTATAAGATAGATGAAGAATATAAAAAAAAAAAATGTATATTTTAAAATTTTATATGAACATAATGATGGAACTTTTCTCAAAAGCACTTATTGAAAAATATAACATTCTTGATTGTAATTGTTGGTCTATTTATATATTTTGTATTGTATTATTTGTTTCTTATGTGGGTAATATATTTATTGTTAAGAATGGGATGGGAAAAAATAGCATATATATTAAAAATTGTTTTGTATTAACCACTATTTTTAAATAAATCTTTTATTTGAAAAAATATTCTTGCATTATTTACAAAACATTCTTCTTACACCTACGTAAATAATAATCTTGGGTTTCAAATTACATATATGAATTTGAAATGGTAGAAATAAAATAATTGTGAATGTTGAAACTTTTATTTAAAAAATTTGTTTTCATAAAATATTTATTTTATCAGTAATTACGGGACAATGTAAAACTAAAGTTGTTTCGAATAAAAATTCACCTCTAGTAGCTGTGGTTTTTTCATAATGAATATCTGATATTTTGTGCGTTGAGAATCCGACTACACCATCCATCTTTGTATCATCTTGAGAATGGTAGGAACCTCCATCAACTTCATCGACGCCACGGCAGACACCATCAACATAAGTTTTTGTGGGGTAATGAAGTTTTCTTTCAACATTATAGATTTTCATAACGATTTGACTATTTTGGAAAGAGGCTTTCATCCTTTGTTCCTCATTTAGGTTTAACTTTTTTGAATATTGCATCTTAAGAGATTTTATAAAACCATCATCATCTTGAAATCCATTAAAAGTGATGTTGCGTCCAATCAAATTTATCGAATTGTTATTAAATTCAAATATCACATACTTTTCTTTTGAAGAGTTTAGTTGAATATAAAAGTCATCTTTAACAATATTCTTAGGAAGATCCGTAATAATTATGTTTCCATAACATTTGATAGGTATATATTCATCCCCCAATATAACACTCATTTTTAAATCTTCACTTAAGTTACACCACATGATACAAATTAACAGAAGACAACTAACCTCTTTGAAAGTTATAGAACATCTACGGTTTGTATTTACCCAACCTTTCAGTTATCATGTAGAAAAGAGTGGGGGTGAGAGTGGGAAAATGGGTTGGTAAATCCTTTATATATATCCACAAAACTCAAAGTTTCAGTATTCAACAACAGTAAAATGTGTGATTATCAACCTTGTGAGAAAGAAAGTCAAACAACAATGTCTCTCGTCAATGAAACAGTGTATTATCTAAATAAATCTCAATCAAAGTATGTTACTGTAGGATTAACCCTAAGTGACTTTACACCATCTCTTCTGTTTGGAGGAAATAACTGTAAATCAATTGTGTTAAGTGAAGAAGACTGGAATTCTTTGCTAAAGTATCAAGATGTTATTACAAGCTATTTCTATTCCTGCAATAGTTTGCTTGATCCTATAGAGGAAAGAAATTTTATTGTAACCTTCGAGAAATTTAAAGATACACCTGTTATAAAATTCAAGCATAGTGATTATTACATTCTTTTAGGATATCAAAGTGTTATTTCTCTCTGGCAGATAATTCCGGTTATTGAGTATAGATTGGATATGCTAAGAAGGCAAAAGTTTAACACATACTTCAACGTTTTAATTTCTAATGTAAATCATCAGGAGAATACATTAGATAAGGTGTTCAGTGCAGTAGCATCCAATCAAAACCCTAATAGTGAAAATGTGAGTACGATGTTAGAATTATTATATATATATCCTGAAGAACTCGAATTAAAATTTAAAAACTCTTCATCTAAAAGAACACACCATGAAAATGAACAACTCGAAGCAAAGCTTAGGAATTCATCATCCTAGAGAAAGTTCTATGAAGAAATCAGTTACAATTAATGAAGCGAATAATAAAATACATCTGTTGGTAGCATGGGGTTTTGCTTACAGGAAAGCGAGAGAATCAACCTATGAACTTTTAGCTAGAGATAGATGTCATTTTAAAAGAAGAATAGAATGTTGTGAATTAATATTAAGAAATATATTGAGCAATGGTCATCGTTGTAAAATTTATAATGATCGATTTAAATAAAACAATATTACTCTATTATAGTCTTTTATTTTTTAAGAAAAAAATTTTTTTTTACAGTATCTTAAAATATGAAAACATTGTTATACTATATCCTCTTTTGATATCCATGAGTTGTTTGACTTATCTAAACCTAACCACTTCACATAAACTTTATTTCCCTTTCTTCTTAAAACCTTTTCAATTAAATACACATCTGGATATTTAACTTTTTGCAACTCATGTTCATAGAAACCACCTTTAATTTTTTCATTTTTTTGATCTTGTAATAAATATGTTCTTGGATTGGTTAGTTTAACTTCTTCAATTTGGAAGACTTCATTAGACCAATTGGGTGTATATCCTTTTTTAAAAGCTTCTCTATATTTACTTATTCGAACAAAATCACCTTTCTTAAAATTTTGAAATTGTCGATCTATTGTTTTTGGGTGTGTGTAAGATGATAATAGTATTTGTCTTTCATTTTTCTTTTTTACCTCTACTGGTTTAAATCCGATCGTTCGATGTTTGGTATTATTATATTTTTCCACAATTTCAGGAAGGATATCAAACCATTTATAGTTTCCTTTTAAACTAAACTTTTTCCACATTAAGTTTTTAAGAGTTCTATTCACTCTTTCTACTACACTTGCTTTAAGATTTGAATAGGTGCTATAATGATTAATTTTCCATTTTTCCATTAATTCTTTAAAATCTTTATTGTAAAACTCTTTACCCATATCAGTCTGCATATTTTTTGGTATGGACTTCATTTTCGTTAGAATTTCTTTCATTGCCACTGTTATGACTTTTCCACTTTTATTTTTTACTGGTTCACACCAAACAAATTTTGAAAAAACGTTGATGACTACTAAAATATATTTGTAGCCACGGTTAATTTTTGCATATGGAATCATTTGTACGAGATCTGCTTGAATAAGATCATTAAGTCCTTTTACAATCACTCGTCTTCTTTTAAAATTTTTTCTAGCAGGTTTATGCAATTCATTAACTACTTCTTCCTTAATGCTAACCATCTTTAGCTATGGGACACTGTAAAACAATTTCTACATACAGCGGCTCAGTTTGATGAAGTGATATAAATTTGAATACATCTCCCTTCACTACAGTTTCTCCAATAAGCTTGTTTACCACAGTAGAAGGATCGGACCGCCACACCTCGACTGTGGAAGGTGAAATAAATATATTTTCGATTTTTCCGGATACAGGGAATTTATAGTCTGTTGTGTTGTTTTCCAGTATAAAGAATGATGTACTGCGTCTTGGTAAAGGGTTGCCACGTATAGTTAAAACACATTTGCTATGATGTGAGGATGGTTCACAAATATAAAATGGAGATGATGATGCAGAAGAAGTCACGAGTGGAGCAGGTGTAGATATTATAGGAGCTGAATATGGAACTGCTCTAGATATTAAGAGATGTCGTCCAAATTTATCGATTGGCATGATTAATGTGTCAAGGTGTGAACTTAAATGAATGTACACACCTTCAAGCTAATAATTTATTGTATAATTTTTCCTTCCCGAAGTTCCTCCAATATGGAGATTACCTCATTGTTATGACTCGTATTTCCGGCAGCTTGAGAAGCTACTAATAATTTTAGTCTATCTACCAGTTCATTGTAATCGTCGAAATATTGATATTCCGTATGTTTATTATTTAAATCCAACATTTGGAGTTTTCCTCCTGAATAATGACTTTTACTCCTTGTTTGCATTTGTTTCGAGATCGGAAGTGAGCCAGATCGTGGTCTAGAACTTGTTATGGGTGGTGTTGAAGTCTGTGATGGTTTTAACGTTGTTTTTTTAGCAAGCTTTTCTTGAGCCATCGAGTGCAAAGTTGTAATTCGAAGTTTAATGATATCAATAAATTTATGTGCTTTTGACGTTGATAAACCTTTCTCTGGATTATATCCTAAATATTGAGCATTAGTTCTTCTAATTATATCAATATAATTGTCTAAATCTTTTGATCGAAAACCTGTCGGATGCTTTTTAAACATTAGTTCATACAATCCTGGTGTCCCTGTGTATGTCTCACCACCAATAACAAAATCAGCTCCTTCGAAGTCAATGGTTGAATCACCAATAGCATATTTCTTTGCATATAGGTCAAAGTAAACACCAAACGTATTATCAAATGCATTATCAACATCTTGAAGATGATCCTCAATATAAGCCGGAGGTAGTGGGGCTTTAAATGTTTGCAAATAAGCATGATGCATAGATGCGGTTGATGTATCTGCTATTTGAGTTGGATAAGTTTCATCCAAATAATTTTCGCTAATTTCAGGTCTTACTATACTTGGATCATGTTGAAATGACTCTTCTAAGTTGATAGATGGTGTTGTATGATAATTTTCCAAAGGAGTTTGAATATTTCGTGGAAGATGTATACTTTTTCGACCTTCTTCCTTGAATTCTTTTTTAATATTAGCTCTTGGTGATATTGTGTCGGATTTAACGAGAGTTGTTACCAATTCTTTTAGAGGTTCGGTTATAGGTTTATAGTTTTTCTCCAATTGAGATTGTGATTTAATAATGTCACTCTTCAAACTTTGGTATTTCTGTTTTAAAGCTTTTCTTGAAGCTAAAAGTTGTTTTTTCAATCGAGGTGTCATTTTGGAAGTTTTGTTGTCACTGATGATTTCCAAAGAAAAGCATCTTTTTATATATTTATAAAAGTGTCAAATCCCTTACGATATCTACCGGAACTTAGAGTGCAATCTTTATCAATTACCATAAATCCATATTTCTCTTTCCAACATGAAGAGCAAATATTCTTAAAGTTTTGAAATGACATATCAACATTTACATGATCATCATATATATGTCTTAAATTAGTCATATCCTGTTGAAATATTACAATTAAATTCGTATTATCTCGAATTAATTTTTTAGGTATTGAAGAATATGTTTGGCATAAATAAAAACAATCTGTATTTTTATGACGACCAAAACAAAAATAGCTTTTTATTATACTTTGATCACAAGATGCTACATCATCGAATATTATTACTGAATTGCAATTAATTTGTTCTGGAGGTATGACATCTTCTCCATCTTCGTACTGAAAATATCCTATGTCTTTCAGGGGTTGTACTAAAATTCGTAAGTAATCATACTTTGGTTGGTATAATGATTTTGAGTATAAGTAAATATTTTCAAAACGTAATCCGTTGGGGTGTTCCAATATACTTAACATTACATTGGTTTTCCCACAGCCCGATGCTCCCACAATTACTCCACGTTTCGATTGTCCACTAAATAAAACCCCGTGTTTTTGAAAAATAGGTTCGGAACTAATTTGATCATAGTTTGTAACAGGTAAAGACACGTTTTGTTTTTCAAACTTCATTTGGAAGTAGTTATAAGGAACTAACAAACTATTTAAGAATGATTGGGTATATATGTATACATCCATGTGAATACTAGCTCAGTCATTCGATAGAAGTGTAAAAGTATATAATGGTTAAACGGAAAAATACTTTACTCAGTATTCGTAGAAAATCCACTAAGAAAGGTTGCGGTTTTCTTAACACATTAATCAATAAGCTTCCTGTAGAATTACATATCCCTGGATATAACTATTGTGGTCCTGGAACGAAGTTACAAAAGAGACTAGATCGAGGAGATCAAGGTATTAATCCTTTAGACGAAGCTTGCAAAAAACATGATATAGCATACTCACAATTTAAAGATATAAGCACGAGAAATATCGCAGATAGGGAGTTAGCAGCAGTAGCTTCTAATCGCGTAAAAGCTTCTGATGCAAATTTAGGGGAAAAAATTGCTGCATTTGGTGTATCAAATATAATGAATATAAAGAGTAAATTAGGAATGGGGTTGAAAAAACGTAAGAATCCGAAAAAGAAAGGTGGTATTCTGAAACTTAAAAGAAAAAATCGTCCGGGAAAGAAAGTGAGAGTTATTCGGATACAAAAGACAGGTGGTATTCTGGGATTTAAAAGAAAAAATCGTCCGGGAACGAGAGTTATTCCGATACCAAAGAGAGGTGGTTTTCTTCCCTTCCTGTTACCTCTTTTGGGAGCTCTAGGAGCTGTCGGCGGAGGAGCTGCTGGTATTGCGAAAGCTGTTAATGATGCAAAAGCAAATCGTCAACAACTGGATGAACAGAAGAGGCACAATTTGGCGATGGAACAAACATCTAAAGGAAAGGGTCTTTATTTGGGTCCGTACAAAAAAGGATTTGGACTGTATGTAAATCCATATAAAAAAAACTACCGATAAAGCTACCTCGCAAACCTCTAACCAACATTCATTTAAATAAATATGCAAAGATACTAAAAATTCCACTTTTCCGAGGGGTATTTATGAGAGATAAACTTCCGAAACGAATTAAACGATATGAATGTGGAATAGTGAATCAAGATACAAACCTCGGCGTTGGGACACATTGGACTGCATATGTGAAAAAAGGAGATAAAATAACTTATTTTGATAGTTATGGAAGTTTACGACCCCCAAAAGAACTCACTAAGTATTTTTATAGTGATGGTAGCTTTAACAAAATCAAATATAATTATGATGCTGTACAGAAATATAATTCTTATAACTGTGGACACTTATGTCTGGCTTTTTTATATAATCAGTATATGTAATAGTTTTCGTTAGTTTTTAATAAATCGTTAAAGTATCACTATGTCTATTACTTTCACTCTTAGTGGACAATCATCTGTTTTAAGTTACAATTTTAATCCACCTTTGTATTTAGATGATGATGTAGAATATGAAATTGGACTTACGAACTTCGAAACGTATAACAGTATTCCAAATATAGATGACACGAATAATACTGTAACGTGTTTCCACCCTTAGGAAACTACCCCTTGCAAATTCCGTGGGTTCCAAAAATTATAACAAGAGATGTCCACTAACACACTTTATTAAATATTTACTGGATACTTCACAATACTATTATTAATTTAAATACACTTTACTGACTAAAATCACAATGTTTATTACTTTGTTTATCTTTGAACTCTTAACCTCACTTTCTATACTTTCTGAACTTTCTGAACTACTTGCCGAGAATGCGGTCGGTCTTTATACCTAAAAATGACAGATCTCGATTGTTCTGTGATGACGCCACCATTCTCTCGATAATTCCAGATGTACTTTGGAATCTTCTGGTAGGTTTCTCGAGTAGGTGCAAATACACTACATTCATTCAGACATTCGATCTGTTGAAGTCTGCCTACTTTTTAGTAACATAACCTTAAATTTTAAGGGGTGCAACATATTACACTGCCCCCTCCTTAAGCCTGAACGTCCCGGTCAGGCAATTCAGCCTCTTTCACATACTTCGCCAGTCTATCCAAGTGTACGATCTTCATCTTGGACTTTTTGTTTCGTTGAATACGATAGACGACATCATTAATTCGGGTAATAACAGTATACGGTCCATCCCAAGGAGGTTGAAATTTCGGGGATCTCCATTCCTTCCGCTGTGGGTTGTACAGCCAAACCAGATCCCCCACCTTGAATCCCCCTGTACTGGCATTCTGATCATAACGAGCCTTCAAGCGGTTACTAGTTCTGTTCATCTGCTCTCGATCATTCTTTGGCTGTTCTCGACTTCCATTTCTGTAGTTGCTCATGGAAAATGGTTCCCCACGGGCAGCACAATTCTTACATTTGCGACACCAGGCCTCCACATCCTGGCGACTATTAACCCAATAGAATTGTTCCCGTGCTCTACTCAATGTCTTGTTTATGCCGAAGTGTCTGCTGGACGTTTTATTGTGCGCTTTCTGGAGTACTTCTGGTACACGACACCTGGGAATCACTAGACGCATGGCAACCTGCTTCCCATCTGGGCTTTCCCATGCTCTCCTTAAAAGCCCGTCTACGACTGTAAGTGAATCCCATTGTGACCATAAAGCCTTCAGCCCCACTTCTGTGTCGGAAACATCCTTCCATGCTGGACGCGTTCCCTCTTCTTTTGCTCGCAACATGGGTCCGATTTCTACATCACGCAATTGCTCTTGCCTCAGAGTTTTCTTTGACCAACTCTCTGGAAGATCGACCTTGACAGTGTTGACTTCAACCATGTTCGACAATCTTTCCACCTGAGGGTAGCGCTTGCAATCTTCTTTATCTGGTTTTCTGGATAATGCAGGAGTCTTGACTGCCTGCGTTGTCAACAGCCTGGTTTTCTCGCATTGGTCGTTCACTTTTGACAGAATAAATTGTTCGTTCCCAATCCTTAACATTCGCTTCCCTACGTCAACAATAAATCCATACTGTTCCATAATGTCCAGTCCCAAAATGAAGTCATCCGTAATGTCAGCCACGATGACCCTGTGGTCGAACCTTAATTGTCCAATCTGCAAACCCAGGTCTACTTCTCCATGAACCGTAGCCCCGTCCCCCGTAGCTGTCCGGACGATCACTTCTTCATTTTGCCTCTTGGTAATCTTTATGCCCGATATAAATCCTGGCCGTACTATTGATGACGTAGTACCTGTGTCGATGGTAAACAAACATTTTCTTCCGTTCACATATCCATGCAACAACAGACTGCTTGCGATTCTTCGAAGCTGGGAAATCTTTATTTCTCTGGGGTCACTGCATTCCCTAGCCAGAACAACCCCCTTGGTACTGTTTTCCTGCTTCTCTTCAAGATTCACAGCATTTACTCGACTCTCCGAATTCTGCTGTCGACAGTCTCGCTTCATGTGTCCTACCTTGCCGCAGTTGTAACATTTAATACCTCCACTCGGCTTTCCTTTATTTTGTTGTTTTTTCTGCTCCCTAAGATCATCCACTTTGTTCAATAATTTGGTAAACATTTTCTGCATCTCCGTCAACATAGGGTTCTGGTTCATTTCTGGTTGCGATTCTTCGAGAGTCACAGCTCGCACTCTCGACCTTGGAGTATCTCTGTAGGCGGCTTCTACTTCAAGTGCACGCACCAAAGCTTCGCTACTACTTTGGTGTCTTGTCAGCCTCAGAACTCGCCTGACCTCTTCGTCCCTTATGCCATCTAAAAAGGCCCCTACGGCTAATTGTTCCTGAAATTCTCTAGGTGCACTCGGATACGCCAGGTGTGCCAGTCTCTCTATCGCAGCTTCGAATTCCTGTAAACTCTCTCCAGCCTTTTGTGTTCGTGATTTTAGCTGGGCTTGGTATACTTGGGCGAGATGTTGGTCGCCATATCTCAAGTCCAATGCAGCTTCCAAGACTTTGAAGTCCCTTTGTTTATCCACAGGGATAGTCTGAAGCAACTCTGAGGCCTGGCCCCTTAATGCCAGAACTAATGCCATGGCCTTTTCCTCGTTATCCCAGTTGTTCGCACATGCTGCTGCCTCAAACTGCCTCTTGTACGTCGTCCAGGAACTTTGGCCGTCAAAAGAAGGAGGTTTTAGTCGCTGACCTGATGATACCACCTGCTGGCTTCCTCTATCTCTCAACTGTCGTTTAAGTCGCTCCACTTCTCCTTCGAACTCGCTCATTTTTCCTCTGATGTCACTCACTTCCTCTTTTACATGACTGACTTCCGTCTTGACTTCAGAAACTTCAGACTTTACGCTACCCATATCATCTTTGATTTCTTTCTTTAGTTCCTCAGTAGTGGAAATGATAGCGTCCTGTTGTATTTTCATTTGTTCATTCAGAATTTTCCTTAATTCTTCCTGGCGTTTTTCTTGTTCTTCTTTCTCCTCTTGCTGTCGTATCTTCAGGTCTTCCATAATTTCTCTCAATTCGGCTTTTTCTTCTTGGCGTCTTGTTTCTTCATCCTCTTTTTCTTTCTGACGTCTTATTTCCTGATCTTCCATCATTTTCTTTAATTCGTTCCTTTCTTCTTGACGTAGTTTTACTTGTTCTTCTTTGTCTTCCTGCCGTTGCTGCGCCATCATTTTTTGGAATTGTTCGAATAAGTCCTGTATTTGTTTATCGGATGCCATACTTCTTGTTGTTACGGGCATACGATGAAATTAAAATAAAATAAATTTAACTGTCACGTCAATATCGGTAATGGAACTTTCTAGACAAATCTCGAAATAGCACGAAAAAGTCTTATCCAGAGTCTTTTGTCACTATCCAGTTCAGAGAATTTAATAATCTCCACTAATGTCCAAATAGAAAAGTTCTAGAAATTTTCACGCACTAAATGAGTCTTTTTCAGTGTCTCTATCACTTCTCAGTTCAAAGGATTTAATTATCACACTAATGTCCTAATAAAATGTTCTACAATGTCTCAAAAATGCACTTAAACACTATTTTCCTGTTCGAAAATAACCCTCGAACAATGTCCAGTAAATTAGTCCTGTGTTAGCACTAACTCTCGAGAATACTTCTCGAACACTCCAGCACAACTTCAGAGCTCCTCTTGTCATAAAATTCCGCTTCTGACACCAATTGTAACGTGTTTCCACCCTTAGGAAACTACCCCTTGCAAATTCCGTGGGTTCCAAAAATTATAACAAGAGATGTCCACTAACACACTTTATTAAATATTTACTGGATACTTCACAATACTATTATTAATTTAAATACACTTTACTGACTAAAATCACAATGTTTATTACTTTGTTTATCTTTGAACTCTTAACCTCACTTTCTATACTTTCTGAACTTTCTGAACTACTTGCCGAGAATGCGGTCGGTCTTTATACCTAAAAATGACAGATCTCGATTGTTCTGTGATGACGCCACCATTCTCTCGATAATTCCAGATGTACTTTGGAATCTTCTGGTAGGTTTCTCGAGTAGGTGCAAATACACTACATTCATTCAGACATTCGATCTGTTGAAGTCTGCCTACTTTTTAGTAACATAACCTTAAATTTTAAGGGGTGCAACATATTACAATACGTTTAAATGGGGTAAAAATTACGAGCACACTGTTACACTTCCCACCGGTGCCTACAATATCGATGATATTACAAATTATATGACAAATGTAATAACTGAAGCAGATGCGGATGCTATCATAAGAATTACTCCTGACGTTAACATTTCAAAAGTAATTATTCGTACAAATGTAAACATTACTTTTGACGTAGACAATTCCATAGGCCCTCTGCTAGGTTTTAGAAAAAGAGTCTTAAAGAATGGTGACAACTACATATCTGATGATATCGTCAGAATTTCAAAAGTCAACACCCTTTGCATAGATTGCAACTTCGCTGTTGGTTCATTTTTCAATGGAGAGCCCGTTCACATCATACATCAGTTTTTTCCAACAGTACCTGTAGGATATAAAATAGTGGAGTCACCTTTAAATATAATTTACTTTCCAGTGAGTGTTAAGACTATCAACAACATCACGATAAAAGTGGTTGATCAAGACAACAACCTTGTGAATTTTCGAGAAGAGACTATAACCGTGAGATTACATCTAAGAAAAATTGTATCCTGAAGATGGTTTTAAAATTTGATTCACATCATACTCAGCATACACCCTACTATATAAAAAAGTTGGAAAAGAAGAAAATTATTAGTACTTCCCGCAAGAATCGTCAGTTTTTGGAATCTCTTGGATTACAAGTATTAGTGTAATGGATCTATTAAATGTAACTGGTCAACCCTTTAGTGACACTTCAATAGAAGACTACCAATTTCACACATATCAACCATACATACCTGGAAATTTAAATTACAATGATGAAATCAGGATTCCTATTCAAGATTTAGATGCACATACAGCACCTTGCGACAGTTACTTATACATTGAAGGAAAACTGACAAAATCAGATGGAAGTAACGCTACAAAACTGGAATTTGTAAATAATCGAATAGCGTTTATATTTCGAGAAATTAGATATGAGATGAATGGTATCGTAGTAGATTCGGTTAGAAACGTTGGATTAGTCTCAACTATTAAAAATTATCTGTCATACAATGAAAATGAAAGTGTTCTATTTCAAAATGCTGGTTGGTTTCCGAAAAATATTACTCCTACAAAAGCTCCGAATAAAAAAATATTAGTTGATTCTAACGGAAATTTTAATGTTTGCATACCAATGAAACTTCTACTAGGATTTTTTGAAGACTTTGATAAAATAATTATTAACATGAAACAAGAACTTGTATTGATACGTGGTAGTAATGATATCGATGCCATAACTAGTGAAGATGAAAGTGAAGAACCGAAAATAGAGATACAAAAATTATTTTGGAGGGTTCCCCATGTTACCGTTAGCATTGAGGAACAAATTAAATTGAATAATATTGTTAATAGGAACAGTGATCTACCCATCAAATTTAGAAGCTGGGAATTAATTGAATATCCCTCTTTATCAACAACTACCAGACATACATGGCCTGTTAAAACAACTACTAAAGTTGAAACACCCAGACATGTTATTGTAGCGTTCCAGAAAGCTCGAAGAGAAAAGATTACTAAAGATATGTCCAAATTCGATGATTGCAGTTTGAAAAATATACGAATTTTCCTTAATTCGGAAAGATATCCATATAACGATTTATACCTAGATTTTCAAAATAACAAAACTGCGACTTTGTATGACATGTTTGCAAATTTCCAGAAATCATACTATCCAGGCAAAAATAATCAACCAATTTTTAATCCATCGGAATTTAAAACACATGCTCCTATCACACATATCGATTGCTCCCGTCAAAAAGAGACGATCCAAACAGGATCCATAGTAATGAGAATTGAGTTTGAAATGGAACAACCCTCATCAACAGAGACTACAGCATACTGTCTTATATTACATGAAAAACACTTCACTTACAATCCATTAAATAAAATTGTGCGACAACTCTAAAATACATATTAAAGAAAACTTTCTTTACTACTTATTATGAAAACAAGTGGAAATTCATTTAGTTATGACTTATACCTTCAAACGTCAGCTAACTGTTTACCAGCGAAAACTTAAAAAACTGAAGTTAGATATTAAATTCTACTGCTTACAAAAACAAGTATTAATTCAGTTTTGTCGATTGAAACTATGAAACTCGTGATAGATATACAAGGCTTCAAGATTGAAAACAATAAATTTATTGTTAAAGAACTAGCTGCATATGATTCCATCATCACGGTTATGTCACTACATCTTCAAACCACCGTTCAGTATGAAATTGCTACCACCATATTTACATAAACAAGCCCTTTGGCTTATGAGTAATCATCATTGCATTGACTGGAACATTGGATTTACACCTTTATATCAATTTTCTGATGCAATTAAGAATTTGACTAGTAAAGTTGAATGTGTTTACGTAAAAGGACAAGAAAAGGCTGACTACATCCGAAAGTATTCTATGAAGCCAGTCTACGAATTAGCTGAAAGCTCAAAATTACAAGTTGGACAGACTCACTGTTTTTACCATACTAAAGAATTCTGTATATGTGCACTTACCAATGTTTTTTATTTGTATGATAATTTTTTAATGAATGAACAATAAAAAAGAAATGCTTTTATTAATTAATATTGTTTTATTTTAATTAAAGTAAACATACATTTTATAAATCAGATCATATCTATAAAGTATTCTGACAAAATAATAATTTCATGTTCTATGTTGGGGGAAGATTGCATGTTACACTAGGATGCACAAACTCTCTTATAAGTTCTTTCAGTTCCTGAGATACTGCTGCCAATGACTTATCCTCTTTTAAATATTCTTCTATGAGTTTTACACCAGTTACCTCTGACAATCCTAGGTCCACCAAACTTTGCACAACACAAAATATACAAATATATTGATTCAGAAATGCGTTACAAATATCCAATCCGCTAAAGTAGTCTTCGAAGCTATCGTGATAATATTCAAAATAATGATCCTTATATTCTTGCCAATCGGTAAATGTTGTTGGATCTTGAAAGAATTCAGTTTGTAAACCTAAAAATTTCTGCAACAACTGCAATCTTACTACACCAATCGCATCATGGAAAAATTTTGGTGTATCACAGTTCTGACACGACATTGTTACAAGTCACCTCTGATACTACTGTTTTTAAACACAATATATTGGGTAGGTGTTGTCACCGAACTAATGGAAATAGGTGTGGTTTGTGGACCAATCAGAAAAGTAGGTGTGGTTTGTGGGCCAATCAGAAAAGTAGGTCAAGTCTGTGGACCAATCAGAAAAGTGGTGGGGGAGGAGCAGAGTGCACTGGCCACTTTCCTCTACTGAACAGAATAAATTAAATTTTAACACATGTAGTGACATATATTTTTGAGCTACCCAAAATCATTTGAATAGAAGTTAACTACTTAGATATAATTTGAAATTAATTATACATGGCCCAAACAATAATAAATCTGCAGTTATCGTTCCTGTTCGTCACTTTACTTAGTTCAACGGCTATATACAAAATAGGTAATAGATTTAATGGTTGTATTTGTATACATACGTTTGCTCTATCCCTGAGTAAATTAAAACTATTATGAAAAATTAGTATTTATTGTATAAACGTGAAAAACAATAATAAAGAAAACTTAAGTAAATGAAATTTTTCTTGCTTTCTGGCTAGCAAATTTTATTGAAATCAGTTCATTAAGTGGCAATACGTAATTTTATTCTCTATTGAAATTAGAGCGAGGCCTGTTATAGACACAAAATAAGTTGCAATTACGATTTGAGACAAGCGTGAACCAATCAGAGTCCCTTCATTTTTTCATTAGCAATGTCCCTCATAAACAGAAAACGCAAGAAACAAAAAAAAAATAAACACACCACAAATAGTAGACAACCCCCCAAATCCATAGCCAAGGCTGTGCGGAAGGGGGTTACACATTTGGAAAAACGCAGACATACATCCACACCCACCGGTGTTGTCAATACCGGGACTGGGGGTCGAACCCAGAGCGCGGTAGGCAGTCGATCAGCATATTCGCCACTCAATACGCCTTAACCGATTGAGCTACCGCGCCGGTAGCGACACATAGTTGTATTCTTTCATAGTCAGCGGTGAGTATTTACTAGTCAGTCGATGAAAAGTGTGATCTGAAGCAATTTTTTGCAAACAAGTGCGTTTTACTCGAAAACGGTACGTCCTCCTCGCCGCGCGTCGACGAGGACACGAGTTGATAGTCACACTTTTTATGGCTTTTTAAAATTAGGTAAGGTAAGGTCTTTGTGCGGTATTTTAGTTTCTGTGAACATTTCGTTAAGTATACACGTGGAGGCCGTTCCTTGTTTTGTATGTACTTTGTTCTTTTGAATTTTGGACCACGTATTTACAGTTAAGATTTATTTTATTGACTTACCATTCAAGTCGTTAAGTTCTTGATTACGTACAGACTCTACTTGTTCGTTCTTTTTGTGTTTGTTGTGGATTTTGGACCAAGTTTTTATTTTTATTTTCTTTATTGACAACGTTAGTTAAGTTTAGTGTGGTATTTTAACGTGCATAGAAACCATAAAAAATGATCCTAATTTACCAAATGTGTTGAACGGAGTGCATGTGCCGAAAAGTGTATTGATGCAGACGGAAGCCATTTCGAACAATGTATGTAAATCAACAAATTTATTGATAAGTTCTAAATTTACCGAATATTTTAGTTTTCGATACCTGATCGGCAATTCGTTAAAAAAATCAAATTTTTTCCTAACTTAAAATACACATAATTGTTTTCTGTTATCGTGTATCTCATACGACTAATTTATTTCCCAATGTCATGCAATAATTATTCATTTTTTAAGCTTTTAACCCAGAACACTCATTTAGGTTATAAATGTTAATAAACCACATTTAAATCTGATAAATTATAAACAACAATAAAAGCTCCAATATTTTGTTCTTAATTAAAAAAACACACATGTTAAGAAATGCTGTATTTAACTTCTACTTCTAAAGGTTTTTTGTTTGTCTAGTCGGGCCCCATTACCAATTTTTTTTAATGACATGAAACTGATTACACCCTGTATATATTATGTAGAGGAGGGATGAATCTTCAAAAAGTGTAACTTGGTAAAGAGCCCTACTGGCAATAGGGAAAAAGATATGGGCACATAAGTAAAATTTCAAAGTTTCAACCCCTAAAAATAGGGGACGCACATGGTGTAGCAGGGTGTAGTTTTTTGTGCTTGCTTATTATGCCCTCTTAAATAACTTCCACAAAAAAAGTCCATAGGACGCAAAATTTTTTATTATGTCTAATTCGACTGGAGTAATAGTGGGACAAGTATACGGAATTTTCAACAGCTTATTTTCTAATAAAGTATAGATTAAATTTTGTTTACTTAATAGTAGTACTACTGTACTACCAAACCGAAACTAAAGTATTATGGAGATCATTTGTATTTTTGAAATATATACAATATATAAGAAAGAATTAAAATAATTAAAAAAACATTTGGGTTTCTTCTTTTCGACATTTAAATGAGCGGTTAAGATTGTTTTATAGCAGTAAATAATGATTTAACAATGTGGTCTAAACAAAAAAACTAAACCCGCTTTTAAAACCAAGACGGCACTTTTCTGCATGTTTTTAATGCTGTCCAAAAATATATAATATGTTTTAATAAATAATAGTAAAATATTTAACTGTTCATGTCTAAGATCTATTTTTACTCTATTTCAGTTCCATAAATTATCGCGATTATAAGAATTTTATAAGGCGATGTCTCTGCCTCATCTATTTACCAACAAATTGGCAATGTTGTGCTCTTGGACGGGCCAGAAAAATAATTTTAAAGTTGGTGATGCGAAAGTGCTACATGTTCTGAGAAGTGACTTTTTTTCTATTATCGCATCAGTTATCTTGCATTTCATAGTTTTGCTATTTAAATAGAGTTTTTAGAAAAATGGTGGGTAATATATGGATGTTGTCATCAGCGATTTTCAAACATGTAATCGTCTTCCGGACAGCGTTGGCTTTGGTTTTGACGGTTGTCTAATGTATGTAGTGTTAATGTTTATCGTAAGGATTAACACACTAAAAATTCGCATGAAAGTTTTTTTTTTTTTCATTAATCTGGATGACGAATATATGGAACAATCTCATTTCTATATAGTAAAACTAATCACAAATGTAATGTTAACGAATTTTATAGGAGCACCCTATCACCACCACTGACAAGGATTTTGAACAAGGAGTCATGGAGTGGCTTCGATTTGCGAAGCAGAGGCAGTCCTAAGAAGACAAGTGGAGTAAGAAGATAAGTAATCGGGGTATGTGCATGATATAAAATAATAATAGGTAATCCCGCCTCCTAAACTTATTAAATATTTAGAACTTAGATCTACACGGTGTTGTTTTCTTTTCAATACTAACTAAAATTTATACATTTTATTTTTATTTCGAATCTGTACTTAAGTTGGAGCCAAGTCTACCAATATAAACATTCTAGCATCAAGATGGGCCGTATGTTAAACAATAACTTATCTCTAAAATATTTTAATTTATTATTATTAACATAATGTTAATAATTTATTTTTTTAAATCAGAAATGAACCGATTAATTAAAATAGAACAAATGAACTTAGTCATGAATATTTCTCTTTTTCTCAGGTTTCAGAAGATATGTTAGTTTTTTGTTTTTATGTACCTATATATACGGGACATCAAAAATACCAGACGCCGTTCATCCCGTGAACTTAGTAATTCTCATAATTATATAATATATATATACATATATATCTTTGTTAAGTCATAGTAGGATAGGAGTATTATTTTTATTATCGAAAAATAAAGAATGATGTTTTATTTAAAACCACTGATAAAGAATAGTATATTATATTACTAGGAGTAGAACGCACTCTTTTTTTGTGTTGAGCCCAGGATTTGCGGCTGAGGCGAAGCCGAAGCCGCAAACTGGGCGAAACACAAAAAAGGCGTTCTACTCCGTGTAATATATACTATTTTTTCTTCAAGCGTATTAAAATGCAAAAATTCATTTATTTATCATAAATGTACAAATATTCAAACTACAGTCTTACATGTTGACACAATATGACAAGTGGCTAGTGGATAGCGCGCCACCGGTGGCTTTCGGTATTAACATTATGTTACTAGTAAAACAATACCCACTGCGGTGGCGCTTTCGGAACTATCATTATCTTACTAGTAAAACAATGTCCACTACGGTGGCGTTCGGTACTAACATTTTGTTACTAGTAAAACAATGTCCTACTTCTACTTCTGTTTTTGGTGACATAATTTAAACATTTTAATACGCTTGAAGAAAAAATATATAAATATATTCATACATTTTCTTTATCAAAAATAATACAAATTTTTCATACATATATATAGGTATGTCAATATCAATCGTGCAAAATTTGTTTGGCCATGCTACAAATTCCTGGAGTATACCTATAATTAAGTCTCCTTATTTTGTGATGTGCAATTTTTTATTATTGACATTTTCAGGTTCCTTGGGCCATTAATAAATATATATCTAATTTAAAACCATACATATATTCGGATAAAAACAGTTACTACATCAACATTGATGTAATGTTGATTATACTTAGAAAATCACATTACTATGTAACTCTGTGATGTAACTGGTTCATTACCATAATGTTTTCATTTTTAGTGGGAATAAACTGAAATTCTTTTACTTTGTTCTTTGTATTGCTCTCTGTACTACACGTTTTGTATTTTAATGCAAATATCTTTTGTTCTAAAAAAAACAAAATATATGTGCTAGTAATTCAACCCGAAGACTAGTTAACACGTTCAAACTTTATTAACATTGTTAATTTGCTCACAGAATTGGTAACAGGTTTTTTTAAATCAGAAGATATACTTTAAAATTTAAAACGTGATTTATTATACAAATAAATGTATGATTTTAAAATAAATATTATTTATCGCAGTTAGGACCTAGAAAACGTTTATAAACATTTAAAAAAGAGACTTAGGGCCTCTCTTTTCGTCTCCCATTAACTTATTAGGTAAATATAATTAATTGTATCATTAATTGCTTCCATTTGGAATTTAGAATGTTAATTTGCGATATTTTGATATCTATCCAGTTAATCTATCTATATGACTCTCAATAATCATGGATGACCAAAATTGCTCCAAGTGCAAGAAAAAAAATAAAGAACATATTATTAAATGCTCCGGAAAATGCAATTTACAATTTCATTTAAAATGTATAGATATATCATATACCGATTTTCAAGTTACTCAGAATTGCAAAGGTATGAAATGGTTTTGTGACGTATGTTTAGAAGCCCTAGAAAGTATGTGGGGTGTTAAAAATGAGATATCTGACTTTCAAAAGCAGGTTTCATCTGAAATCAGTGAACTAAAAAATATAATAAATAAAATTCAGAATAATGATAAGAATAATAACTCCTATACATGTGAGAAAAAATCATATGCAAAAGTAGCCAGTGAAGTAGTTATTATTAAGCCAAAGAATACAGGCCAGGAAAGTAAGAAAACATTAGAGATGGTTCAAAAACATGTTAATCCTACTGCACTCGAGGTTGGTATCACCGAAGTTAGAGCCGTCAAAGAAGGTGGTGTGGTAATCAAATGCAACAGCAAAGAGGAAATCAACAAAATTAAAACTGCTGCTGAAAAGAAATTGGGAAAAAATTATAAAATAAATACACCTGACCAAAAAAATCCTAATATTAAAATTGTAGATATTCCAAGGGAAATGGAAAGTGAGGAACTCATTGAGGCCATAAAAAAGCAAAATGTGATGTTAAATAGTGACTCAGTTTTAAACGTTAAAGTAATAAAGAAGATGAAAACCAGGTGGATGGCTATACTTGAATGTGATTCCGAGTCATTTAAAAATATTTTGCAAGAAAATGGTATATACATCGATTGGTCCAGATGTCGAGTTTACGAATACGTAAATGTTTTCCGATGTTTTAAGTGTGGAGGTTATGGTCATAAATCGAGCAGCTGTAACAGTAGTTCATCTAGATGCCTACGATGTGCTAAGCCGGTGAGTGAACATGCAAGTGAAAAACAGTGTGATTGTGAAACCCCAAAATGTGTCAATTGTATTGATGCAAATGCGGCTTTGCAAACAAATTTTGACGTAAATCATTCTTCTTTTGATATTACTTGCCCTATTTTACTCAAGAAAATAGAAATTCAAAGGCAAAAAATTCGATATAACGTAGATAGTGATTAGCAATTAGACAATATAAATAGGGATAATATTAATGTAAGTAAATTTAGAATTTATCACCAAAACATACAATCTATAAAAAATAAAATTGAACAATTAGAAACTGAACTTACCCTACATAACATAGACATAGTATGTCTTACAGAATCCTGGCTCCAACCATGGGAATTGGATAGTATTCACATAGATGGTTACACACGTAAAACAGCATATTGTAGAAGTGCACAAAAAAACGGAGGCGTTATAATTTTCCACAAATCCTCACTTAATTTGAGCATAGATGAAATTCATGGATTAAATCGAATATCAAAGGAAAAAGATTTAGAAGCTGCAGGTATCGAAATAAAAATAAATATGTCCATTAAAATAAAAATAGTTACCATATACAGATCACCGTCTGGAGATATAAAAATATTTTTTACCTTATTGAGAGAGTTACTAAATAATTTATTAAATGGCAACTCTATGCTTGTATTATGTGGTGATTTTAACATCGACTTATTAACTAAAAGTAGAGCATGTAATCAGCTGTGTGATATTCTTAAGTCTTATAATGTGGATTGTCTTATTAAAGAACCCACAAGAATAGGTGTAAATTCAGTTTCAAGTATAGACTATATGTGTAGTAATTTTTTGCAAAATGAAAGCAACTTTAGTTGTCAAATATGTCCAAATGACCATACAGCGCAAGTTCTATGTTGTGACATTCCAATTATTCGTCAAAGATCAAACAAAAAAACTGTAAGATTATTAAATGATAATAATTATCAAACTTTTATTCAGCATGTTAGTAGAGAACACTGGTGTAATGTATACAGCGCGACAACTGTAAGTGATGGATTTAAAGAGTTTATTTCAAATCTTGATTATTATATCGAAGTAAGTTTTCCATATACTACTGTCACAGATAACTGCAACAAAAAATCATGGATTACTAGAGGTATAAAAATTTCTTGTCATAAACTGAAATTGCTGTATGAAATAATGATCCAAACAAAAAGACCTGAAGACAGGAATTATTATAGATCTTATAAAAAAATATATGATAAAGTTATTAAAGCCGCAAAACGTTTATATAACGACAATTTGTATAATAATGCCTCTAATAAATCTAAAGCAGTTTGGTCTATAATACATAAAGATTTAGGAACACATAAAAATAGAACAAACGAAATAAATGAAATTAGAACAGCTGAAGAAACAATAAATAATTTAGAAGAAATAGTACAAATTTTTAATAATTATTATGTTGACCTACCTACATCATTAGCGAATAAATTTTCAGGTGTGAAATTGAATAATATTGGTACAAAGAAATTATATCCCACCATATTTGTTGAACCTGTAGAAGAAAATGAAATATTTAATATTATCATGCAAATGAAAAAATCAAATTCTTCTGGTATTGACAAAATAAGCACGAACATGTTAAAATCAGTTGTTAATTATATAGTAAAGCCCTTAACATTTTTGGTAAACTGGTCTCTGTCAGAAGGTGTATTTCCCGAAGAATTTAAAATCGCCAAAGTAGTTCCACTATTCAAAAAGGGACAAAAAGAATCTATCGAAAATTACAGGCCTATTTCTTTATTATCATGTGTTTCAAAAATTTTAGAAAGAGTGGTATTCAACAGAATAATTAAATTTTGTACTATTAATAAAATATTAAGTGATGAGCAGCACGGTTTTCGAAAAGGCAGGTCAACTCAGTCGGCAATACTGAGCTTTCTTAGTGAACTATATAATGGCTTAAATAACAACAAGAAATGTCTTAGTGTTTTTATGGATCTGAGTAAAGCATTCGATCTGGTAGATCACGCTTTACTTCTGCAAAAGTTAAATAAATATGGTTTACGTGGAAAGCTTGGTGATTGGTTGAGTTCATATCTGACAAATCGTAAACAACTTGTGGAAATAAATGGCATCAAATCAGACAAACTATGTATATCTAGTGGTGTGCCCCAGGGTTCTGTACTGGGGCCACTTCTGTTTATCCTTTTTGTAAATGATCTGCCTGATATTGTCAATGAATCTTCATTATTTATGTTCGCTGATGATAATTCACTTTTAAATTCAAATAACCACCTGCAAAACTTAATTCAAGATACACAATTCAAATTAGATCAATTTGTATCCAAATTTAAAAGTGAAAAATTGTTACTAAATGAAAATAAAACTGTCTTCATCCAGTTCACTCCAAGACATCAGAGTTATAAAGAATCTCATCTACTGAGAGTAAATGGAAAATCCTTGGAACAAGTTTCCACAACGAAATTTCTAGGTATTTACGTTGATAATGCTTTGAATTGGGAAACTCACATTAGCGAACTTTGTAAAAAGTTGTCTCCTATATGTTTTGCGCTGTATAGACTAAGAAATAGCACAAATAAGAGTGTTCTGTTGTCTTATTATTACGCAAAATTTTTTTCAAGAGTTCGGTATGGCATAATTTTTTGGGGATGTTCTCATCACACAGATAGAGTTTTTAAATTACAAAAGCACGCAATTAGGAATATAGTTGGAATTTCACGGCACACCTCTTGCAGACAGTATTTTAAAGAACTACATATATTACCTATAGCATGTATATATATCTATGAAATAATATTATTCGCCAGATTGAACTTAGATACGTTTTTGCCGAATAACTTTAATCATAGTTATGACACTCGTACACAAAATAATTTATTAATTCCTATACATAATTTGTCGATTTATGAGAGGAGTCCGAAGTATATGGGAATAAAACTGTATAATAAATTACCGAATACTATGCGACAAATTAACAATTTTAATAGATTTAAAAGTTATTTGCGTACATTTTTAATAGATAATATGTTTTACAGTATAGAGGAATTTTTAGAATATATATTTTAAACTGTTTATAGAACATTTGTCTTTTCTCTATTAATATTTTCTGTACTTAGTATTTTATTTATTTTGATTTTACACTCGTTTGGTTTTAACTTATTTATTTTATCCATATTCCACTTAGAATTAAATATAAGTACTGTATTTGTCTTATATCTATACTTCTAGTATTTTTTTAACATTTACTTTTATGTTTGTACAAAAGAGTTTTTGCTCCATACATGTTTCTATGTTTTATACTGTTACTTATTTACATTTCAGTTATTTTATATCTCGACACATGTAAACTTAAAATTACGAATAATTACTATTATGCTATTTTATATTTATGTAACTATTTGTATAAGGTTTACCATTTTGTCTGCTCTCTGACGAGTCCCATACCATTGTAATTTGGTCTAACGGACAATAAAGATATTATTATTATTATTATTATTATTATTATTATGAATCAAAAGGTAATTTTTTTGTTTGGTAGTTGGCAAAATATCGCAAATTAACACTCTAAATTCCATGGAAACAATTAATGATTCAATTGATTATTTACCTAATAAAGTTAATGCGAGATGAAAATACCGGGCCTAAACCGTGAATACTAATAATTTATTGCATCAATATTAAAATTACATTACATTGTAGCGTTCACTTTAACCTGAACACTACATGACTTTAAATTCTCCATTTATGTGTCCGCCAATGTTATTAATTGCTTGAATTACGCACCGAGAATCGGTCGCAGTTTAACTATGTGGTGACAGCACCTTTAGTACGTTTTTACTCAACCATCAGGTGGGTAAATCCACCTTTAATTGTGTTTACAATTTACAGATTCCTTCCGGATGCCACCACCTTCTTCCATTCACTCAATCACAGCCTGCAATCAGAGTTCTTCTATTATATACATAGATAGAATATTAAATTATACACCGGGCGACATCTGTTGTTTCACTTGTTAGGTACTTCGCGAGGTGTGTGAAGCCGTGTAGAAACCGGAAATGTAACAAATTTCAACGTCATTAATATTGACCTAATATTTTCGACTAATACCAACGTTATTAGGGTAATGGGGAGTTTAAAGGATCATACGTTAAGCGAATTCATGTTTATTGGGTAATTATCCGTGTTGATTGAACGGTTGGTAATAATGCGTGCAAAACTGCCAGAGGGCAGCACTGTGTTAAATCGGCACTTGCTTCTATCTTTGGTCAACTTTCGTCAATGCCTGTTGCTTTTGTCTTGCCGCAAAAGACCTGTTAAACTTCATCCTGGGATAAATGGGTGTGAAGTTTTTCCCGTAGGACTTTTTCCATGGAACTTTTCCCCTGGAACTTTTTACGTTGGAATCGTTACCCCAGAATTTTGGTTCGTGAAGTTTAAATATGGAGTTTTAACCCCGAAGTTACCCCAGAGCTTTAACCTGGAGGGATTTGTTTGTTAGCAGCACTCGCAGGAGGTCATTAACCAGCATAAAATAGCCATCTGAGAAGCAGCTGACATCCTTTCATGGAGTTTAGTTCACCCCTGTAGTCACGTAGCGTCAAGAAAACGGGAGACCAGTGAAATGGAAGGAAGTGGTTTGGTTTGTCGGATGTGGGGAGAGTATATTATCCTTGAGTATATCATCACTGTGATTATTGTAATATCAACACTCAAATTTCACCAATACTTGTATGTTTAATTTTAGCCTTCAGCACCATTTTACTAATTTTTTCTAGCCTTCAGCTTTTTACATCTAGCCACTTTTCACAATCGACGAATTTTATAGAGTGCCTTCAGCACATGTACCAAATGTAAGTTACTGTAAAGAAAAGAGCTGTTTTCTAAGTTCTACGTGTTCATGCAATATTTAATTATTACCAGTTAGGTCTGGCTACGATTACGTTAAAGAGTTTACTATACACTTACTATCTTGTTTGTCATTTACAGCAATATACATTTTATATGGTAGGATATTTTGTTTGATTGTGACAGTGAATTTAAGGAAACCTATGTATTGTTGAGAACACTGAATAGCCACGGTCAGTACATCGAGTAATGACAAGTACCACATAGTTACCTTGTAGTGTGGCTATTGGCGCCCTGGGTAATCTTTTGCTGTTATTAATAATAGTTTCGAACCACGACCCAGCCTCCAATAAATTCACGAGAACCGGGTAGGGGGATAAGTACGCGGAGCAACATTAATTGACAGAAGATGTGAGATTAATGTTTAAATATCTTATTGATATAATATAACAACTACAACAACGTAAAGAAGTTAATTTAATAATGTTTAAGTTTTCACTACATTAAAAAAAAAACTTGTAATAATGTGAAAAAATTAATGTTATTTAAATATTGTTGAAATATTTTTACAACCTTATATAAACATGTTAATGTTTAAATATCTTATTGATATAATATAACAACAACATAAAGAAGTTAATTTATTGTTTAAATGTTTTCACTATATTAAAAAAAAACTTTGTGATAATGTGAAAAAATTAAAGTTTTTTAAATATTGTTGAAATAGCTGGCTACAATTTTCGGTACACGGTTGCGCCTCTTTAAGAACTTTTCACTCAACGGCTATATGTAGAAACAAGTATTCGAACTAGAGGAGGACAAGAGTGGTGTATTCCGAATACCGTGCTAAGAATATACAGAGAATCTAAATCGGTGTTGCCAATTATAAATTTATCAGACACGGAAGTAAATTTTACAAGTAAACACCCGATTGCTAGAGGATGGCCGTGTGAGCCGGAAGATGAAAAGACTGATCAGGTTTTACGTACTGCCGAAATGCATATGAGTGAACTTACAATTAACGACATCACGGTGGGCCCCATTTCAGAGGAAGAACAGCGTCGATTATTGACTTTAGTGAATAGATATCGAAACTGCTTTGCTATAAATACGGATGAACTTGGTTGTGCTAATTCTACCGAAGTTTCAATAGAATTAGAAAACAAACTTTTTTCGTATCGTCCATATCGTATGTCGAAAGGCGAATAACAGACAGTTAGAGAAATAATAGACTCTTCTTAAAAAATATCTCTTGATTAATTATAACAATTATCTTTAAATAATTCTTAGCATAATCAAATAATTTATGATTACTTTTAGAATATGATCTGATAAATAATTTTAGAATATTTGAAAGTATACATATAGGATATATTTGGGCATTTATTTTAAAAATAATTTCATACATTATCTTTTGATTATTTTTTTGAAAATAGTTTATTTGGAATATCATAACATTTTTTTAAGAGAAATATAGAACTTTCAACTGCTTCTGTCCTTTACAATTTACATTTCGCCTTTTCGTGTTCTTCTGTGTTCTATCAAAAAAGTAATCTTTGGGTGTGGTTCTTATGTGTGACGCCTCTCCTCGTGGTGACGCCGTTTGTATTTAGTGATAAAAATTTGATAATTACTGTGTCCAGATCATTATAATTATAATAAATAAGGTAAATAAAAATAGCTAGATATTTTTGTTACTTTATTCAGGCCTTGATGGAACTTTCGTTATTCATATTAACAGCCGTGCTTACTGTCAATAGCCTGTTATTTCTGTAATTTTCATTAAAGTGATATGATGTACTCGTTTTATAACATAACGGACTGATAGCGAATGAAATGTTATTTTCCTCTTGTTACTTACACATCATTACATGCCGTTATAAAGATAACGTACACCGCCACCGTTTACAACTTTGTTAGGTTAAGTTTTCATCTTGTGGTGAAAAAATATTTCGAAATGGAACATCACGCTACTGGAAGAGCTCCAAAATAAAATTTTAAGGTTTATGTAAGTAGTTAAGTAAGGCCGATTCTAGCGCAATTCAAGGTCAAGCTGTAGCTGTGACGTCAGCACGCCCGCAGCCCCGCGGGGGGCGCGCAGGTGATAGATCCTATGATCTAGGTTCTAGTGTGAGGTGAGATAATGCTAGATGATAGATCCTATTATCTAGGTTGTAGTGTGAGGTGGGATCTTCTTAGATGATAGGTGATAGGACCTAATGGGAGGGGGAGATCCAATCCCCGAGCTTAGATATTAGATTATAGCTAAAGATAAGAGATTATATCTAAGAGGGTGTGGCTAAGAGTATATAGGATGTATCTAGTAATAAAAATAAGTATACAGGGTGTATTTAGTAATAAAAATAAGTATATAAGGTGTACTAGTGATATGGTGTATCTAGTAATAAAAATAAGATGGCTACCGTTTATTGTTTATAGTTATTGGCGAATAGTATTGCATGTTTACGTTAGAGGGCGTTAGAGGTTAAGAAAATGGCTACAGACATCCATCATTGAGTTTAAATAGACAAGTCTTATATATGGAATAAATATTCATCTACTTCAATACGTAAATTTTATATTTGAATGTTAAAACTGTGACCAAATGCAGAGACGTTATCGGATTCCAGGAAATTGTTAATGTAAATAAATGCGACTGTCTACGGCTATATGTATATTTAAAACGTGATTAATTGTCTTTAGATAACAGCATCCGACGGTTATAATACAATGACTAATAAGTCACGTGATCCATTATAAGGAGCGTCTCAGGGTTTGGAGAAAAATAATGTAAACAATGAAATCATCATATTTTTTCCCATATTTTTCTGCTTACTCGATACGAAAAGTGGGGGTGGAATACAGCATAAAAGTAAAGACCTGAGATCGCTGCATTCATTCACAATCTTAAAGTCGCTATATACAAGCAGCAGCAGCAATGTCTTTCGCAAAAATTAATGTTGAAGCTCATGTCACGCCGTTCATGAAAATCTATGAGCTGGAAGTCGATAGAAAATATAAAGTTCTAGATATATATAAAGCACTTTCACCGTATGGTATCCAGGTCCAAGTAATCCTCGAAAATTGTAAAGTGAGTCTACCAGCCAGATACTCACGCATTATTTCTGATGATGATATCGTAACGCTACAACAAACCATTATACTAAAAGAAGTGTACTTAGTATATAGAGGGCTAGCAGGCACGACCACTAACATCGAATTCATCGAGTCCTAAAGATGGATCCCGAAACATATAAGAAGAGGTTACAGCAATTTATGAACAATTTAAAATTACTCAGAGAAGACGTTAAGTACGTTGAAGTTTTACGTACATTTCAACATGTCAGTATCCGGCCAAAGAAGTCCAAGAACAGTTCAGTTCAGCGAGGACGTTAAAATTCATCACATTTACCATTGGAGCTATGCTCATAGAACTGCTAGATGTGGTAACTGGATGCAAGACGCCCGCGATCGAGATCGTTTTCAAATTAAAATATTACGATAC
Source organism: Rutpela maculata (assembly GCA_936432065.2). Lineage (NCBI taxonomy): Eukaryota > Metazoa > Arthropoda > Insecta > Coleoptera > Cerambycidae > Rutpela > Rutpela maculata. Next base: position 101,793,915 of record OW386292.2, read on the forward strand.
GCTCAAATAATTAATCCAGTACTTGAACATAAATATTCTGTTATTATATCACAAAACATGTAACCTCTTTCTTATATGTATTAATAAATTAATTTAATGTATTATTACCCATTTATTATTATTACCCATTTCCTAATTAAATGAAGAATTCAGATTTTTTTTTCAAGTTTATTGTAACGAAAATGTTTATGCTACATTTTATGTCTTTTTTAATGTCGAATTTAAATATGCAATCAAAAAAATTAAATCTTAAAAAATAAAGCCAGCCCAGGCAAAAAATGAAAAAATTCATATTTTTCAAGTTTATTGTAACGAAAATGTTCATGCTAAATTTTATGTGTTTTTTAATGCTGAATTCAAATATGCAATCAAAAAAATTAAATCTTAAAAAATAAAGCCACCCCAGACGAAAAATAAAAAAATAATTTAATTTTTATAATATATTTTATTTATCTGAACGCATAATACAGTAATAAAGCTTATATATGTACATGGAATACATAACCTATAAAAATAATAGCAATAATAATAATAATAATAATAATAATAATAATAATAATAATAATAATAATAATAATAATAACAATAACAATAACAATAACAATAACAATAACAATAACAATAACAATAACAATAACAATAACAATAACAATAACAATAACAATAACAATAACAATAACAATAACAATAACAATAACAATAACAATAACAATAACAATAACAATAACAATAACAATAACAATAACAATAACAATAACAATAACAATAACAATAACAATAACAATAACAATAACAATAACAATAACAATAACAATAACAATAACAATAACAATAACAATAACAATAACAATAACAATAACAATAACAATAACAATAACAATAACAATAACAATAACAATAACAATAACAATAACAATAACAATAACAATAACAATAACAATAACAATAACAATAACAATAACAATAACAATAACAATAACAATAACAATAACAATAACAATAACAATAACAATAACAATAACAATAACAATAACAATAACAATAACAATAACAATAACAATAACAATAACAATAATAATAATAATAATAATAATAATACCATTTACCATTTACCGTTTATTTATTGACAACATTTATGTATACATTACACTTGATGTCACAAATTCACAAATTACAATTAGATATTCACTGCTGAGTATATTCCATATATTCTTTTACAGTGTAAAAACATTGCTGCTTTAGAAAGATCTTAGCCCGATTTACAAATTGATTGTAGTTTAGATTCCTTACTTCTCCGATATGATTTACAAAGGTGTTGTAAATATTTATGTCTAACTTATTAATTTGCGTTGTCCGTATACGAGAATACGGCTGTACTAGATTTTCCGCTATTCTTGTGTTATATGTATGTATGTTAGCGTGAACTGTAAATTTATTTAAATTTGCCCTTATTTGTTTGAGTGTTTCGAGAATGTAGATGCAAGGCAGCGGAAGAATTCCCAACTCTTTAAATATCGGTCTGCAGGAAGCATCATATGGTGCTCCGTAGAGTATGCGTACAGCCGCCTTCTGGTAGACAAATACTTTGTCGGCTTTCACGGAGTTTCCCCAGAGATGTACCCCATATGTTAGGTGGGAATGCACGTTTGCGTAATATACCATCTGTAAAACATCTCTAGTTAAACAACACTTTAACTGCCTCATTACAAATACCTGTGAGGCCAGCTTTGAGCAAAGATAGTCAACGTGCGGTATCCAATTTAGAAATGTATCTAAGACAATGCCTAAAAGTTTAACTGGCTCTGATTTGTTTACCCATCTATCTGAACAGATTTGTAAGTGGTGAGTTTTTGCCTCATTCAGTTTTAATTTGTTGGCAGTAAACCATGTTTTTGCTCTTTCCAGACTATCTTCGCTCAGATCTGATTTACCTCTATTTAATAATGTCGTGTCATCTGCAAATAAGATGCACTTGTTGTATCCATTTAGTGCTGAGTATCCATTTAGTGCTGATGGCAAATCATTTATATAATAAAGGAATAAAATGGGACCCAGCACTGAGCCCTGGGGAACACCTGTACTGACCGACAACATATCTGATTCCTTGTCGTTACAGACAACATATTGTTTCCTGTTCGACAGGTATGAAGAAAACAATTGCAGAATAATAAATAATAATAATAATAATAATAATAATAATAGTAATAGTAATAGTAATAGTAATAGTAATAGTAATAGTAATAGTAATAGTAATAGTAATAGTAATAGTAATAGTAATAGTAATAGTAATAGTAATAGTAATAGTAATAGTAATAGTAATAGTAATAGTAACAGTAACAGTAACAGTAACAGTAACAGTAACAGTAACAGTAACAGTAACAGTAACAGTAACAGTAACAGTAACAGTAACAGTAACAGTAACAGTAACAGTAACAGTAACAGTAACAGTAACAGTAACAGTAACAGTAACAGTAACAGTAACAGTAACAGTAACAGTAACAGTAACAGTAACAGTAACAGTAACAGTAACAGTAACAGTAACAGTAACAGTAACAGTAACAGTAACAGTAACAGTAACAGTAACAGTAACAGTAACAGTAACAGTAACAGTAACAGTAACAGTAACAGTAACAGTAACAGTAACAGTAACAGTAACAGTAACAGTAACAGTAACAGTAACAGTAACAGTAACAGTAACAGTAACAGTAACAGTAACAGTAACAGTAACAGTAACAGTAACAGTAACAGTAACAGTAACAGTAACAGTAACAGTAACAGTAACAGTAACAGTAACAGCAACAGCAACAGCAACAGCAACAGCAACAGCAACAGCAACAGCAACAGCAACAGCAACAGCAACAGCAACAGCAACAGCAACAGCAACAGCAACAGCAACAGCAACAGCAACAGCAACAGCAACAGCAACAGCAACAGCAACAGCAACAGCAACAGCAACAGCAACAGCAACAGTAACAGTAACAGTAACAGTAACAGTAACAGTAACAGTAACAGTAACAGTAACAGTAACAGTAACAGTAACAGTAACAGTAACAGTAACAGTAACAGTAACAGTAACAGTAACAGTAACAGTAACAGTAACAGTAACAGTAACAGTAACAGTAACAGTAACAGTAACAGTAACAGTAACAGTAACAGTAACAGTAACAGTAACAGTAACAGTAACAGTAACAGTAACAGTAACAGTAACAGTAACAGTAATAGTAATATTAATAATAATAATAATAATAATAATAATAATAATAATAATAATAATAATAATAATAATAATAATAATAATAATAATAATAAATGATGAACTTGGTCTCGACTTCGACACTGGGCGGGTAAACCCGAATTCTGTCACCGAGCTGGAACCCGCTCAGCTAAAAGCCCATACAAAAGCAGCAGAGCAACGTAAATTTCTGCAGCTGCATAAAGATAAGCCCTTGCATGGAGTCTTCTACAAGAACATCGAAGACAGGGGCTTATCTGAGAAGCTGACCTTTGCTTTCTTAAGGTCAGCTGGGCTGAAGTCTGAGACCAAAGGGTTCATTATGGCTTGCCAGGATGGTGTCTTTAACACACTCGTCTATCGAAGTCATGTCCTGGGTATAGAGGTCCTTGATGTAAACTGTAGGGCCTGCCGAAGGGCGCCGGAGACACTTATGCACCTGTTGTCGGCTTGTCCGACATACGCTGTCTCGGCCTATATCCACAGACATGATGGAGCATTACGTGTGCTGTACTATCATCTGCGGCATACGTATGGGATAGACGAGACACCAGTGCTGCCTTACGCTCCGGGGGATATTGAGTCCGTAGTGGGGAATGAGCGGTGCCTAATTTATTGGAACTACTCGTTTCCCACCCTCAGGCAAATACAGGCCAATAAACCTGATTTAGTCCTCCTCGACCATCAACTTAGGACAATGTTTGTCATTGAATTCTCCGCCCCAGGGGACAAACATTGTTCTGAAAGAGGAGGAAAAACGGACTAAATATCGAGATCTTCTCTTCGAACTCCGTAGACTCTATCCGGACCACACTGTTAAACTAGTGGTTCTTATCATAGGATGCCTAGGTGGGGTGAGGCGCACACTGCTTTCGGAATTGAAGACGATACCGGCATGCCGAAACTCGGCAGAAATCTTAGCCGGAAGAATGCAGAAGGCCGTTATCCTTGGCTCGTTACGCCTGCTCAGAGCACACGATTCGCGGACCCAGTGACCACTGACCCTACGGCGTAGGGAGTGGTCTCTGGTAGTACCAGTACCCTCTCTGGCATCGGAGACAGAGAGAAGGGCGACTGGCTTCACAAAAAAAAAAAAAAAAAAAAAAAAAAAAAAAAAAAAAAAAAAAAAAAAAAAAATAATAATAATAATAATAATAATAATAATTAATATAAGTGCATAAAAATTAAACAATGCTACTTTTTTCAATCCAACTGTTATGGGAACTGTCAAATCCAAGCCATTTAACGAAAACCATATTTCCTTTCTTCCTTAAAACTTTCTCAACGAGATACATGTCTGAATATTTAACCTTCTGCAGTTCTTCAGTATAGAAGCATCCTTCTATTGGCTGTTTCTGTGCATCGGTCAGTAAGTATGTTATGGAGCAGGTATAATTAATTTTTGAAATAGTAAATATTTCATTAGACCAATTAGGAGTATAACCTTTATCGAACACGCCTCTGTACTTGCTTATTCTCACATGATCGTTAATTTTAAATTTAGGTAATTGCGAGTATGTAATTGTAGGATAATTGTAAACGGATTTCAAGAGTATTTTTTCATTCTTTTTATTTACATCTACAGGTTTCATGTCGATGGTACGATGCCTAGTATTATTATATTTCTTAATAATATCAGCAAGTAAATTATACCACCGAAAAGAACCATTTATACTAAATTCTTTATACATCATAGATTTTATAGTCCTATTTACGCGTTCGACTACTGAACATTTTTTAGTGCTATACGAAGAATAATGATTAATTTTATATTTTTTCATTAATTTTTGAAAATTAATATTATAAAATTCGGTTCCATTATCAGTCTGTAAATTGACGGGGATTCGTTTATCTGCGACTAATATTTTTTCCATAGCTCGAGTAACATTTACGCCAGATTTAGATTTAACTGGTTCAGCCCATACGTACTTTGAAAAAACATCAATTACAATGAGAATATATTTATAATTTTTATTGTAATTAGCATATGGAATCATTTCGACTAAGTCAGCCTGAAGCAATTCATTTAAACCTCTAACTACGACTTTTCGTCTCTTAAAGTTAATTCTAGCCGGCTTATGTATTTCATTAACAATATCTCTTTTTATGGCAGACATGTTTACAGTTCAACAATAATTTACGTACTGTTAAATTAATCCAGCGGTTCGATTATTTTACTTTCTAATAGTTCCTCTAAAATTCTATTTATTTCATTCGTATGACTTGAATTGCCTGCCTCCTGTGAAGCTATCAAAAGCCTAAGACGATTGACGAGTTCATTAGGATCGTCCCAATATACGTAATCAATAGCATTATCGGTGACTTGCATCATTAATTCGCCGCCTTTTACTTCACCAGGAGCACGTTGCCGAGGTTCGCGAGCGTAAAGCATCGGTTTAATAATATGCAGGTACTTCCAGCTCTTACTACCGGACTTTTGCTTTTCAGAATCATAATTTCTCTTATGTGCGCTAGTCCTTTTTACAATATCAATGTACTGTTTCTTATCATCATAGTTATAGTGATGTGAACGTTTTTTAAATAGTAATTCATAAAGACCGCGAGTGCCCTGATACTCTTTATTATTTATTATTAAATTGTCACCGTCAAACTGAATGGCAGAATTTCCAATATAATATTTATCTTCTTCGGGATTATATCGTACACCATATCGAAAATCATGTGTATTTTCAGTATCATGCATCATCTCAGATATATACGTTTTAGGCAGATCGCTAAATTTCTCAAGATACTTCTCATCTGACTGGTCGCCTTCTTCAGAGTCGACAATCGACGGTGACGGTGTAATATTAATATTTTTTTCATTCTCTGAGGGTTCAGACTTTTTCTTAATGTTTAAATTCTCGTCCGTCTCAAGCTTGATATGTTTAGCTATTGAATGTAAAGGTGCGGTGATTGGGGCAAAAGACTTTTCGATTTGCAGATCGTGCATTTTGAGTGCCTCTAATTTGCGCTTTACGGCTTTCCGAGCTTCGATAATTTTATTAGTAATGTCCATGTCGACAGGTGCGTCAGATAACATGTGTAATTATCAACTGATTGAGATAGTAAAATCACAGGTATATATACTCGTCAAACCCCTTTCTGTATCGGCCATGTTTAATATCGCTATCTTTATCTATCACTAGGAATCCGTATTTATCTTTCCAACATAACGAGCACATATGTTTGAAATCCTCAAAGCTCATATCGGTATTAACGTGATCGGAATATACATGTCTAAGATTCATGTCATCCTGCTTGAATAATATCAGTAAATTTGCATTGTCTCTTATTAGATGTTTTGGAATGCGGGTATAGGTCTGACAGAGATAGAAGCTGTCTATCTGTTTATGCCGCCCCATGCTAAAGTAGTCACGCATCACACTTTGATTGTCGCAAGCTACGTCATCAAATATAAAAATGAAATTAATTTTAGCTTGCGCAGGCGTCATTATTACATCGCTATCCTTGAATTCATGATATCCCACGATCGAGCCGAGTACTTTTCTAAGATATTCATATTTAGGCTGGTAGAGAGATTTCGAGTAGACGTAAACATTCTTGAAACGCAAACCGTGTGGATGAGTCAGCAGGCTTATCACGATGTTTGTTTTCCCACAATTTGAAGGTCCGCAAATGATACACCTGATGCTGTCGGGTAACAGAGGACCATGTCTACTATCTTTTTTCACATGACTATCGAAATCGAGATTATCGATTTTCAGACTGTTACCTGTCTTGATGAAACGCATGATTGACACTGAGGTATTTCCACCAGGAGTTTAAGTATAAATAGCTTTCGATCACCTGTAACACCTCAGTCTACTATTACATGCGATAGAGGTAACATGGCTGTAAACACTCTCATAAATAAATTACCTTTCGAAGCCCATATCCCTGGCTATCGTTTCTGCGGCCCGGGTACTAAATTAGAAAAAAGACTGGCGCGAGGAGATCGCGGAATTAATGGTCTAGATGAGGCGTGTCGTGACCACGACATACAATATTCTAAAGTCAATGATGTGAAAGGACGGCATATTGCCGATAAAGAATTGGCAAAACGTGCTCTGAAGCGTGTATTTGCTAGGGACTCGTCGAAAAAGAGCGAGAAAGAGCGGCAGCAGCCGATGTAGCAGGCATCATGAGTGCTAAAGTTAAATTAGGCTTGGGATGTAAAAAAAGAAAATGTGGCGGTACGATGACGTTTAAAAAAATATCCAATAAAATTCGTAAACTAGTACGTGGAGCTCCCTCTGTCGGAGATGCTATTAAAAAGGCCTCTCGTGCAGTACAGCGTATTAAAAAAGATAAAAAAATATCACCGATGGCTGCTCGCGTTATTCCTATACCGAAGACGGGTGGCGTTCTACCGCTAATACCAATATTTGCTGGACTTAGTGCTCTGGGAGCGCTAGCTGGTGGATCTGCAGGTATAGCGAAAGCTGTAAGAGATTCTCAGGCGGCAGCCTCCCAGCTTAAAGAATCTAAACGTCACAATCAGGCTATGGAGAGTATCGCCCTCGGTAAGGGACTCTATCTTCGTCCCTATCGAACAGGACTTGGACTATACATGAATAAAAACACCAACAGCAAGTGACTAGTAAAATTACCAAATCGAGCGCTCACCGACGTGGATCTGAAAAAATATGTTAAGATGTTAAATATACCTAATTTTCGTGGAATATTTATGCGAGACCGACTACCTAAACGCGTACATAAAATTGAGACGGGCATTGTGAACTTGGATAGTGATAGCGGTAATGGTACTCATTGGACTGCATACTTTAAGAACGGTTCGAAAGCCGTTTATTATGATAGTTTTGGTAATTTACAGCCTCCTCTCGAATTAATAAAATATTTAAATTGTTCTATTGAATACAATCACAAGCAGTATCAGTCTTATGACACAGTAAATTGTGGACATCTGTGTTTACAACAATTTCTATATAATGCGTCATGCTTTTAAGTCACGTTCATTCTCAGAGCTAACCTTGAAGCCGCAACATGTCTTGTACGTTTACATTATCCGGCAAATCATCTAATTTAACCGCGCACTTTTCCCCACCCATAGACCTTGAAGACGGCGCTGAATATTCGCTTGCTTTAATAAATTTCGAGGCGTATAACTCCATACCGAACATAGACGCTACAAATAATCATATATATTATGATACAGACGATAAGTTTATAAAAATTCCGGAGGGCTCGTATGAAATAGAAGATATAAATAATTACGTAAGAAAGCATTTTATTCTGAATCATGGTAACGATGGTCATATTTCTATAGTATCCAATAAAAATACGTTAAAAGTGGAAATAAAATCCAATAAGATGATAAATTTTGAAAAGGCCGGCGGTATTGGCAGTTTGTTAGGATTTACATCTCGTCGTCTAAAACCGCTCGAGAAACATATATCTGATTTCCCGGCAAAAATTCAAAAAGTAAACGCTATATGCGTGGAGTGTAATATCATCACGGGCAGTTACATGAATGATAGATCTGTACACATTATTCATGAATTTTTTCCTAGCGTGCCTCCCGGCTATAAAATAATAGAGTGTCCCGCTAATGCAATTTACCTGCCGATTAATAAGAGGCATATAGATAGCATATCAATTAAGATAGTCGATCAAGACGGTGATCTTGTTAATTTCCGTGGCGAGGTCATCACGGTAAGACTGCACTTGAAGAAGAATGGGTCTTAGTTTCCGAAATAGTTTAAAAGGAACACCTGCTCGCGCTCGAAACAGTTCACCTGTAACCTTCAAGATGTTAACATCTAAAAATAGACGTTTTCTTTACTCTCTCGGTTACAAAGTGCTAATATGAATCCGAATATTTTAAACGTGTTTGAGAAGCCTACGTTTGAAACCGCGATAACTAATTTTGAAAATCATAGTCATGGACCATATTCAATCAGAAATTTAAATAATAACGACGAAATTCGTATACCTATTCAACAGCAAGATGTGTATACTGCGCCGTATGCTAGTTCGCTGTATATGCGGGGCCGGTTACTTAAAGAGGATGGTACGGTTTCGAACACAGCGGTCTTTGATAAAATGGGGTTATTGTATCTGTTTGACGAGATACGATACGAAGTGAGCGGTAAAATTGTGGACAGCAGTAGAAATCCAGGCCTCGCGACTGTTATGAAGGGATATGCATCATTCACTCCGAATGACGCGAATCACTTAGAAAATGCTGGGTGGACTGATGTGGATGATAATTTTGCAGACGAAAACGGTTACTTTGACGCATGTATACCTTTAAAAATATGTCTGGGGTTCGCAGAGACCTTTGAAAGAATTATTTTAAATGTCCGTCAAGAGCTGGTACTCGTTCGCAGTAGTATTGATACAAACGCAATCATAAATCTTGTAGCCGATGAAAATATTAAAGTAGAATTGGAAATCGTTCAATGGCGTGTACCACACGTGACTGTATCTGACGTTGAGCGATTAAAATTAATGAAATATCTAGAGAGGAATATCGATTTGCCTGTACCGTTTAGAAGCTGGGAATTACATGAATACCCCATGCTGATGGAATCGCAGACGCATACTTGGAATATTAAAACTTCGTCTCAGTTAGAGACACCGCGATATATTATTTTCGGCCCTCAAACGGGTCGTAAAAATGCAGTCGCTAAACGTATGAGTGAATTTGATCACTGCGAGTTGACTAATTTTAAACTTTTTTTAAATTCGGAATCATATCCCTATGATAACTTGAATATTAATTTTGAGAAGAATTTCTGTGCTACTCTGTATGAAATGTTCTGTCAATTTCAGAAATCTTATTATGAAAAAGAAAATGAACCTCTGCTTACTAAATATAAATTTAAAACTAAAGCTCCTTTGGTAGTTATCGACTGTTCGTGTCAGAATGAGGTTGTAAAGTCGAGTGCAGTGGACATTAGGCTGGAATTTAGCACTAATAAAAATATTCCGAAAGACACTGCTGCATATTGTCTTATAATTCATGATAGATTGATTTATTACAATCCTTTAACCAGTATAGTTCGTCCATACTAATATGTATATAATAGACGTGCAGGGCTTCCAGCATAAAAAGGAGTTAGCTTTTACATGTAAAGAAATTTCAATTTTTAATATTACCGATGTCTCGTGTGTACATCGGATAATTAAACCGACCGTTAGTTACGGGTTTCTTACACACAATATTCAGAAGCAAATTAATTGGATAACTGATCATGTGCACGGCCTCCAATGGTCCACGCCTTATGATAATCTCCGGTACGGTGACCTGCAGGACTTCATCGACAGCCACGTACTTGAGAGAGAAGCAAAAGTTTATGTCAAGGGGCTGGAAAAGAAGCGATGGCTTCAGCATTATCTGTCTAATAATAATAATATTATAGACTTATATAATTGTAATAATATGAATAGTTTAATGTTAAATAATTTAGAATATCATTGTCATAAACATATTAATAATCATTTACGCTGCTCTAGGCAGAATGTCTACTCGATATATCAGTGGTATATTGTAAATAAAGATAAGGATTTTGAATAAACAAATTTATGCTAACCATACTGGCTTTATTTCTGTATACATGTGTGCGTGTATGAATGACGAGTCGGGTGGGGGGGCAGAGAGAGAGAGAGAGAAGTGGGGGGAGAGCTCTCGCCTCGAGTCAGAGCGCGGTGATCAGTTAGACGCTGCAAAGATGCACCATCAAACGGGGCTTAGAGAGCTGATAGCGGGCAATATTTGCCAATGTTCAATGTGTCAAGTCCCACCGGAGGGCTGGAGGTACCTGGGGCTGCCTCAGCCCCAGGACCCCGTAACGCAACCACCACCACCACAGGAGATGCCCCGGCTGATACTCTTAGCCGACATCATGAAAGGTATTTAAAATATTTTTTCTGTTTCGTATAACTCAATACTTATAGATATTTTTTTAAAATTGTTACAGACTCCATTGAATTTCTTCGGAGATTTGGAGAAGTCGATCTGTCAGCCGGCGAGACCAATAAATTTCTTTTTTAATTAACATACAATCTGCCCTCCTGCCGGATAGCCAGACCGGTGTTTTTATTATTTTATTAATTCTACACAATTTTAATTATAATTCTTTTATATTAATAAAAAATGTTATTAATAATCTTTTTTTATTTCAATGAGTTGATAGCATCTCATACTTATTAAGTGTCTGAACAGCTCGAACAGCTCCAACAGCTCCAACAGCTCCAACAGGTGTAACAGGTACCGTACCTGTTACACCTGTTGGAGCTGTTGGAGCTGTTCGAGCTGTTGGAACTGACCATATATAATACACGTATATGTATATGTATATGTATATGTATATGGGTTGCTTGAACAGCTCCAACAGCTCCAACAGGTGTAACAGGTACCGAACCTGTTACACCTGTTCGAGCTGTTGGAGCTGTTGGAGCTGTTCGAGCTGTTGAAACTGACCCTATATAATACACGTATATGTATATGTATATGGGCTGCTTGAACAGCTCCAACAGCTCCAACAGGTGTAACAGGTACCGTACCTGTTACACCTGTTCGAGCTGTTGGAGCTGTTGGAGCTGTTCGAGCTGTTGAAACTGACCCTATATAATACACGTATATGTATATGTATATGGGCTGCTTGAACAGCTCCAACAGGTTGTAACAGGTACCGTACCTGTTACACCTGTTCGAGCTGTTGGAGCTGTTGGAGCTGTTCGAGCTGTTGGAGCTGACCATATATAATACATGTATATGTATATGTATATGGGCTGCTTGAACAGCTCCAACAGCTCGAACAGCTCCAACAAGTGTAACAGGTACGGTACCTGTTACACCTGTTGGAGCTGTTCGAGCTGTTGGAGCTGTTCAAGCTGTCTCACCTGCCTCTCTCATGATCATCATGTCAGGATAGGTATTAGGAAATAAAAACACACATTTTATAAATAATTTAATTTATTAAATGTAAAATATTTATATTACAATACTTTAATACTAATTACAAAAAATGTAGACGAACTATGTCAAGCGTCTTAACATAATCTTCTAAGGTAGTCGATGGCCAGTGCCCGCTGTCTGGACCAGAGCTCCAACCAATCGGCTGCCCAGAGCGACCTTTGGATATATTATCCTCCAGCCATTTTATTAGCTGCTTATGCTCTTCATTGAAATTAATATCTAATTTGAAATGTATATTATTCCTACCAATTACTCGAAACAAAATTTCAAGAAATTCGTATTGTGTAAAGTAAGCTGCCTCGCAAAATGCTTTATTAATCGACCAATCAATACTTTTATAATTATCAGAAATATTTTTAACCGGGTACGATTTCGAATAAAAATCAATTGACATATAATCATCATTACACGTTAATAATTCTTCTAAAAAAATTCTAAAATAACTATTATTCGCGGCGGGATAATGTCTGTTAATTACTTCTCGTAATCGATACACGGTAAGGTGAGTAATACATTCTCTTTGGAAAATATATTCCAACTGCTGAATAAAAATATCGTTTTGAAGTTTTTTCGTAAATATTTTTTTCATTAAATCGAAATTAGAACTATCTCTTAAAGCCATCCAGTATAAAGCTTTGTCTGGTATAACAATCTTTTCTAAAATTTTATGAACTAATTGATAATTACCCCAATTCAATGCATTTTGAATGTACCTCTCATATACGTCGCGAGTGATAAGTACAAGCTTGTACTGCAATTCTTTTTCTAACCCGTCCATCGCGATCAAAGTCTCTAAAGTAAATGAATCCGAACGGTTACTGCCAAGCGTTTCACTGCGTCGATGACGTCATCTGACGAGCCGAGACTTGTTGGAAATTATATCCCCAAGGTTTCGTATCGGTATTTATATAATTTATAATTCTTTTATCATCATACGGACTGAGTGCCACCTTATTCTGTTTGATAGTATATATTTCATGTTTCTTTGATCGAATTAATCGCTGCTCTTTGGTCAAAATTTCTTTATTAAATAGACAATTCGTAAAGTCTTCAAATGTAATTTTTCTGATTACCGAACGCGAGAGACCCTTGATCTTTTTATTTACCGACACACCCTCCACTTTATAACTATACATTTTTGCACGGAGTCCTACGAATTCTGTCATTACGCGCCCTTGACATTCGTCTTTCATTACGCCTAGTACCTTCTTATTAGCATGAGGTATTCCGTAGACATTGTCTACAGGATAATCCGATGTGTCGAACTGATGGATGTCTTTTTTAATGTACTTGTATATATCAACGTCGCTAAATTCGTAAATTAAACTGTCTGTGTCCGTGTAAAGTAGTTTGGCTTGCTCACCGAATTCTTTTTTAATATAATCATAATGAAAATCGTAAAGAATAATTTTTGAAAGATCTAAAATGGCGAACCCCACATATAATGGCTTATCGAATTTAATTTTTAGTCGATTCATTTCAATAATAATCGCCGAAGACAGTCGAACTGTGAAAGTTCGGTTTCGCGAGCAGAGACTTGGCGCCCCATCTCCCCTCCCATTTAGTTACCAATTTAACATCTTTGTGCTTGCGGACATTCTCCATTGTCTTTCCGAACACCGCATTGTTCATTAGCTTATAGAAATTTTTCTGAAACTCGTTACTTGCCTGTTTTCGTAAATCCGTATTTAAATCAATGTATTTCTTTAGCCACCGTGACTGTTTAAATTTTAAAATTCTATGTACCGTCTTGAGTTTTAATCCGCGTTCTAAACATTTTTTTAAAGTCCTATAATGCATTACATATCGCGTTTTATCTAACAGAGTGGTCATTAATTTTGAATGTTTTGAACCGGGCGGCACCATATGTTCTGGACACATCGGGAGATCCTTATGTAGTTCATGTAATTCAAGCGGATACTCGATATCTACTTCCAAAATATAACCGATGTCTGACTCGTCCGATAAATTTGGAATATCTAAGGCATAAAATTGTTCGACTGGTACCCACTCGAAAGCACCTGTAGGCAGCGGAACAGACATCCCGGCTCCATACATGTTATTGATGTCAAAGTACATGATGTGAGTCTCTCTTTCGTCGGGATTAAACGCATCCCCCATGTACTTGTTGTTAGCTTTCGAATATCTGTTAGATACCTGCGCTACACCGCCTCTTACGCCTTTTTCGATCATCAGTATCATATCAATGTCTGTGAGAAGCTCTAAATTTTCTTTAGTTATTTTTAACATCGCGTCGAATGCCAGTCCCGGAGCAGTATAATAATTTAAAGCGTCAAGTCCGTACGTCTGTATGCATGTCTCGCGGAAATTTTCAAATATATCAGCTAGCAGTAATACATCTGTTTTTAAATATATATCGGAATATTCCCCTAATGTCTTAATATCGAATTTATTCCAGATATTCATAGCGTGGTTATAATCGTCCTCTGTTATGTTTTCGTCAGTCAGTTTACTGTAAAATTCTTCTTTAGCTGGTAGAGATGTCTCGTCTAATTTTTCCCAAGAATTTAAATAATCATAAGGAAAAACACCTTTCCGCGTTAATAATTGAAATTGTTCGTCATTATTACAGTACGATTTAGTGATTCGTTTCTGGTCATCGTCGAGATAGGAAGCTAGTTTTTCGATTTTGTCCGCCATAAACCTAAACGAATCAATAAATCTTAGTTTAATTTTCGTATCTCTAACCCGTTTAGTGAAAGAAATGTATTTTTCCTTATTAATCGGTAATAATGAAATTTGTCCGTCAAATGCCGTTGCTAGCTGTTTGATTATCAGGTGGCCGTCGTAACCTGATAAACAATGAAATATAACCGGAATCACGTGACTATCTTGATAATTAATGTTACATCTCATATGCGCCGGTCCCCTATAATACCCAGTTAAATGATTGTGATCGGCTACTTTGATGTCCGTCTCTTTGAAGGACCCCTCACAGATATGACAGACCTGCGCGAGATCGAATTCATTTTTTTGTGTCTCGTTTAACGACTCCATAGGTTTTATGTCGGACATGATTACATTAACTCGGTCTGAAATTTTTTCAAGTTCTTTAACAAACCAGTACTGACAGTCGGCGCCTCGGTACATTTTAAATTGCGATAGACTGTCATCGTACGAACATTTTAAGTAATACGCGACGCTAAAAGCTGTATGTTTCTGGTAATTTTGAGTATTTTGATTCGTGTTAGCATCACAGTCCTCTAAGATACATTCGAAATCAGCATAAATAGCGAACGGTACTCTTTCTTTATAACGGTAATTTTTAAATTTTAAAAACTTTTCATCCTCGTCGGGTAATTCAATTTTGCATGTATTAGTTTTCGAATTACAATCATTTGAATGCCTGTCTAGAAGTTCTTGAGTAGAGAAATGATTAAGACATCGGTTGCAGATACATTTTTGATGTCCGTGTGAAGATAACTATTTAGATAATAATCGAGACATATTCTTTATCCAAGCAAAATGATATTGCGTAGCTTCAGTAAAATTATCGGCAGAATTCGTAGGAATCATTAATAAATTTACGACGCGTTCAAAACTGTATTTACTTAAACATACCGGTAAAACTTCCCTTTTAACTAAGGTGTATACGTTTATCGAAATATCATTTAAGCGTTCGAATTTTTTAATATTAATTCCATCGGAAACTCGATGCCATCATATTTCAAAACGTCCTCAAAATGAGGATATGAAGTCACTCTCTGTCCATCCTTTTTTTTAGCTGGGTATAATGCCGAAACTACTGACCATAAGAAGCAATATTCATCATTATTTTTAACGTTAATAACACATTTTTTTTCTTTTATAAAGTTTGGCATTTCAGCGTATGTTGATAATCCCACTGTTATAGGACAATATTTATTAACATTTACTCTTAGCCCGATAATTTCCGATAAGGCCCAGCCTGAATCTTTTCCTTGAAAGTCTTCTAGATGTTTCAATAACCGTTCGGATACATTTTCTTTATACCATTCCTTTAAATTCGTATTTAAGTCTATCACGGTGTTCCTTGTAGCAAAAGTTTTTAATTCCACTGTACCATTAGTAGGCTGTACGAAGTTACATTCAAAAATAACATTTACTTTAATTAGTCCATCTTTCAAACATTTTTTAATTTGAATAGAGAAGCTCCTAAACGCTTTTTTAAAAAATAATACCGGTTCTTTAATTTGTACGTTAGTTATTATACCGGACTTAACACGATTTTTAAAACAAGATTCTACCTCTTGATATACTAAATATTTTCGTGCTGTCGGCTTTAAGGAACCGCCTAATATTTTATTTTTTAATTTTAATTTTTTCAATTGCTCTCGGTAGTATTTTAAAAGCGCTAAATTATTTTCCAATTTAAATATATTTTCACCTTTATTATCGATATGAATTTTGATTTTAATTGCCTTGGCTACTAGTTTAATATTGCTATTAATTATCGAAATATGTTGATTGATTTCATCATCAGTCTTTAAGAGCAGCAATGATTTTTTAGTTAAATTAATTATATCAGTACTGAGTTTAGATACGGTCTCGGTAGACGACATACTGTTTCAATTAGACAACCGTTCACCGCGAGAGATAAACAGCTAATGATCGAGGTGGGGAGATGACGCTGCTTTTATACTCGGCGGCTGAGGGTCACGTGACTTTGCAATGGACGATTTCTAAAAGGCCCCCGAATTTTCATAATCTGTTCGTCTTTTACATATAAAACAATGTTAAATTGCTATATCGCTGTGGGGTGGCTACATATTCCCATAAGAAACCATGTATTGTAAGACACAAAATTATTCACGTGCATCTTTACCGTATACCTATCTTATGTTAGTAGGCTATCTGAAATGATTTCATTTGTTTACATTAACAATTTCCTGGAATCCGATAACGGCTCTGCATTATGTTCTTATTAAATTGAAATCTAAACGTAGAGAAGCGAACGAATATTTATCTTATATAAAACTCAGGCTAACAAGTCTAGACTTGTCTGAAAAGCGTTTATATTGGATCTCGATATTTCCTTTGATCTAGCCGCTGTAGTTATCTAAAGGTAATTAATCACGTTTTAAATATACACATAGACGTAGACAGTCGACATTTATTTACATTAACAATTTCCTGGAATCCGATAACGCCTCTGCATTATGTTCTTAGTACAGTGAAATCTAAACGTAGAGAAGCGAACGAATATTTATCTCATAAATATAAGACTTGTCTATTTAAACTCAATGATGGACGTCAGTAGCCATTTTTCTTAACCTCTAACGTAAACATACAATACTATTAGTCAATAAACGGCAGCCATCTTATTTTAGACACACCCTGTATACTCTTATCCACGCCCTTTTAGATATAATCTCTTATCTAAGCTCGGGGATTGGATCTCCCCCCTCCCATTAGGTCCTATCACCTATCATCTAAGAAGATCCCACCTAACACTACAACCTAGATAATAGGATCTATCATCTAGCATTATCTCACCTCACACTAGAACCTAGATCATAGAATCTATCATCTATCACCTGCGCGCCCCCCGCGGGGCTGCGGGCGTGCTGACGTCACAGCTACAGCTTGACCTTGAATTGCGCTAGAATCGGCCTTACTTAACTACTTATGTACCTATTAAGTAGATAGGTTTGATTAAAGAATATGAAATATCGTTTACCTGTCACTGTGACACCAGACATTTTGATCATTTTGCAATAGTTTTATTGTTTCTTTTTTTTCAGAGTCGAACGTACATATGTCCGCCAATAAGTTGTCTAAACATGTCTTACGCTAACAAGAAAACTAAAACCACAACGTGGTATAAACATCTACAAGCAGCTAAAATCACATCGGTTCAAACAGTAAAGGAGATTGAAGTGCAAGTGGGCTTATGGCTTACTAAAGCCAATGAAAGATTAAAGGGTAAAAAGGAAAGAAATATTTAATCAGTGTGTCTTAATATGGGCGATGCAATATACTGAGAAATTGTTTCTATAATTTCATTTGAAGAATTTTTTTAAATTTGTTTAAAATTTTGGATTTTTTTTGTAAACAAATTACAATATATCTTTTTATTTTTTTGACAAGGGAGTAAAGGCCTCTGTTATTTAAAACTTTTTTTATTTCGTTATTTTATCTATAGGCCACGTAAATGAACTTGTTAATGAATGTTGGTATTTTTTAGTCTGCGTAAGCCTTCGTATGGGTCCTATCAAGTAAATTTAAGGTTTCCCCACCTACTCCGAAGCATAAGTATAAGTTATCGCAGCAACTCTAATAAAAAAATGATTTTTTGATAATTATTCTTTTTATATTCGTGATGGAGTAAAAACAAAAACTTTGCTGTATGGCGAACATAAAAGCATTAATCGTTGCACCGTTATCATTGCTCCATAAGCTCGAATTGAAGAAGGCGGGAATTTTGAGATTCACTTAACTAAACCCTTATAGGTACATATATATAAATAACATTTATTTTTATTTTTCCCTGACAACAAAATACTTGCAGAAAAAAATATACCGTGAATAATTTAATATTGTCTAAAAGTTATTTGTGGCATTTTATCTATTTTTTCTATTTTATTTTTGAGTTCTATTTTACGCCCTTCTATTTTCGAAATAATCCAGAGATAATTTACAAAATAGTATATTATTGGAAATAATCTTTACGCCCGTGAGTACATCAAAGGATGCAGTTAGAGGTTATTTTTTTTGACAACTAGTATAGAGATATAAAAATATCACTGACATGTCGGAAACTAAATCCGTTTCCTTTCTCAAAGTAAAAATAAAATCTTTTCTTTGGTCAAAGAGAAGATACTTTGAGAAAAAAGTTTCCAAAACTTCAGTGAATAATTTATTATTGATATTTTTATATCTATATATTAGTTGTCAAAAAAGAATAACCTCTAACTGCATCATTTGCCGTAAAGTCACTGGCGTAGAAGTTATTTCTAATAAATATTTTGTAAATTATTTCCACTATTTTGAAGATAAGGACGTATGTGGCAATAAAACCCAAAAATAATAATAATAATAAAAAAAATTAATATCATGCACGCATTATTCCGTATTAATATAAAGATAACCTGAAAATGCGATCCATGATTAAACATAAAAATATCCTAAGAATAATATAGTTTGCCATTAGTATAAAGATAACTTGAAAATACAATCTACGATTAACCATAAAAATATATTCTCAAAATATTCTAGATTCTCCAGAGAATATTGTGCGAATTATTTCGAAATCATTCTAAAGAGACATATAGTTGTACCGTTTGTTACTTCTAGGAATATTCTCAAAAGATAATAATTATTTTTGTGTTATTCTAAGAATAATGAAATATTCTGTAGGAATATTTTAGGAATAACATAAGTTTATGTTTGTGCTATATGGGCTACTAGTACGTAAAAAAATGGAGAGCAACGAATGTACATTGACCACCGTAAGTTAAATCAAATGACGATTAAAGATCGATATCCTTTACCTAGAATAGATGATAAACTGGAAAAGTTGCAGGGGAGTGTTCACTATACAAGCCTAGATTTGAGATCAGGTTATCATCAAATCCCGATTGCTGAAAATTCAAAAAATACACTGCATTCGTCACAGCGGACTCACAGTATGAATGCTACCTTTTGGATTGACAAATGCCCCCAGCGCATTCCAGTGACTTTTAAATAAAGTATTAAAACCTGTTCGCCATCTATTTAGATAACATCTTGCTCTATACTAAAACTGTGAAAGGGTTGACACTGAACCCAAAAAAATGTAAATTTTTAGTAACATCGGTTGAGTATTTGGGATTTGACAGTAAAATTCGGCCGGGAGAAATGAAAACCAAAGCAGTAAAAGAGTTCGCAGTACCTAAATCCGTATATCAAATCCGTCAGTTTTTGGGATTGGCACTTTGTGAAGAATTATGCTTTAACTGCGAAACCTTTAACCGATTTGACCCGAAAAAGTGTTGAGTGGGTTTGGACTGAACGAGAACAAAGGGCGTTCGATCAATTAAAGGATACACTTATAGACAGATCGGTGCCTAGCTTTATACAACCCAAAAGCACATACAGAAGTACACACAGACGCGAGCTCTCAGGGACTGGCAGGAATTTTGTTACAAAGGCTGGATGGTGAATATTTACACCCCGTGGCTTATTACAGTAGACGACACCAAGTGAAGAGAAATTTCATTTATACGAATTAGAAATAAAGTGCACAAGTTTAAAGAAATTTAGATCGCACCTTTTAGGGATACAATTTACAGTGGTTACAGACTGCAATGTTTTAAAAACGAGTAACTCCAAGAAACAGCTTTTATCGCCAATTGCTCGCTGGTAGCTCCAGCTACAAAAGTTTTCGTTTGTAGTACAATATCGACCAGGAAATCGCATGCATCATGTTGATGCTTTAAGCCAAAATCCATCGATGACGGAGAAACCTTTCAAGGAAATTGTTATGCGAATTGATCAAGCCGATTGGGTGTTATCTGCCCAGTTAATGGACGAAAAGATACAACACATTCATACAATTTTGTCGAAACTTCTTGAAAGCGATGAGGAGAGAGAGGTGTACAAAAATTACGCCTTGATAAACGGAAGAGTATATCGAATTACAATAAAAGGGATTCAACAGGTCGTTCCTAAAGGCATGCGACAGCAAGCGGTACGGGCAGCGCACGATGACTTGGGTCATTTTGCAGTTGAAAAGATCTTGCATAGACTATACACATTATTGGTTTCCGCGTATGCGACAATATGTGGAGAAATACATTGCCTGCTGTATACCTTGTATCTATGGTAAAAAACCTATTGAGAAGAATGAAGTATTTTTACACCCGATTCCTAAGAAGCCTGCGCCATTCTATATGTTACATGTGGATCATTACGGGCCAATGCCGAAAACAACGACAGGAAATGTGCATATTATTGTTAAAAATAATCGGTCAAAATAGCTCAAAAAATAGAGGTAAGGTTACAATAATTCGCATAGAGCTGAAAAGGGCATAGCCGGGTAAGCATGGTGTAACTGCTCCCAAGCGTCTGGCGCTTATATTTGTGCAGTAGGAAGCACTCTCGGAAAGTAGCAATTTCACAAAATATTAGCCCGAAAAAGGGACCGGTTTGGGGTGAGTAAGGGAGGGTTGGTTTTAGCAAAACTATTTTTTTTCTAAGAAACGGCGCATTCAATCGTTTTGTAAAAAATATATGTTAAAGACCTACTGAGAAAGTACTAAATAAAAAATCACGCTCAAATTCCGAAAACAGATACAGTAAAAAAAACATATATATTATTTTCAAATTTTTTTTAGGGTAACTTATCCCTGGGGTACCAGCCTGAATTTTTGTTCTGTAGCATGTCTGGGAACCCACTTATGTTATATTTTTTTCCCAGTCTTGTTCGAAGATTACGCCATACTTAAAAAAAATGCCGAAATGTGCAGTGTCGTATGCATATTTTATGGACAATTAACCCCTTGCAAGTAAAAAAGGCCAAACTGCAAAGTAAATATGGATACCTGAGTAGTGTATACATATTAGTGATTAGTGATTATGGAGATGGTGAACGTTGTAAGAGAAACCAACATAAAGCTGCAATGCTGACAGTTAATTAGGTGATCAATAAAGTTTAACTCTCTTGCGCCGCAAAAATCAGTTTGTAGCCGGAATGTTAAATATCATAAGGGTAAAAATTAAAGTCAGCGGTACTATCTATATTACCGTCGGCGGGTATAAGAGCTTGGTCTTAACAGTCATGTGTTGTTAACAATTTGCGGCACTAAATCGTAGCATTACTAACCTGTGATGGATATGGATGTTAATCTTCCTCACTGTCATCTGCAATCACTGCACTCATGCTATCCTTCTGAAACAATAGAGAAAAAACTTCTGCCGGTTTAGGTATGCTT
This sequence comes from Rutpela maculata, assembly GCA_936432065.2. Classification (NCBI taxonomy): domain Eukaryota; kingdom Metazoa; phylum Arthropoda; class Insecta; order Coleoptera; family Cerambycidae; genus Rutpela; species Rutpela maculata. Next base: position 101,816,008 of record OW386292.2, read on the forward strand.
GATAGATATCGTCCTTGCGAAAGATAATGCACGACAGCAGCTACATGGGAACAACATCCAACAATTCGATTCCCATTGGCACATTCAAAGAAATTGCAAAACTGCCCTTTGTAGATATTTCCAGCAAAGATGTACTGGACTTTCTAGAAATTACGGATTTAACATTTCTGTGAATCTGCCAATGGGTATCGAACTGCTTGGATGTTGTTCCCATGTAGCTGCTGTCGTGTATTACCTTTCGTACATACGATATCTAGCAAGCATACCTAAACCGGCAGAAATTCTCTCCCGATTGTTCCAGAAAGTAGCATGAGTGCAGTGATTGCCGATGACAGTGAGGAAGATTAACATCTATATCCTTCTCAGGTTAGTAATGCTACGAGTTATTGCCGCAAATTGTTAACAACACGTGACTGTTAAAACCAAGCTCTTATCCCCGCCGACGGTAATATGTGAATAATGACAAGCTTTGACAAGGTACTCCATAGTACCGCTGACTTTAGTTTTTACCCTTAATGATATTTAACATTACGGCTATAAACTGATTTTTGCGGCGCAAGAGAGTTCAACTCTATTGATCACCTAATTAACTGTCAGCGTTGCAGCTTTATATTGGTTTCTCTTTCAACGTTCACCATCTCCATAATCACTAATCACTAATATGTATACACTACTCAGGTATCCATATTTACTTTGCAGTTTGGCCTTTTTTACTTGCAAGGGGTTAATTGTTCACAAAATATGCATACGGCATTGCACATTTCGGCATTTTTTTTAAGTATGGCGTAATCTTCGGACAAGACTGGGAAAAAAATATAACATAAGTGAGTCCCTAGACATGTTACAGAAAAAAATTCAGGCTGGTACCCCAGGGATAAGTTACCCTAAAAAAAATTTGAAACTAATATATATGTTTTTTTTACTGTATCTGTTTTCGGAATTTGAGCGTGATTTTTTATTTAGTACTTTCTCAGTAGGTCTTTAACATATATTTTTTACAAAACGATTGAATGCGCCGTTTCTTAGAAAAAAAATAGTTTTGCTAAAATCAACCCTCCCTTACTCACCCCAAACCGGTCCCTTTTTCGGGCTAATATTTTGTGAAATTGCTACTTTCCAAGATTGCTTCCTACTGCACAAATATAAGCGCCAGACGCTTGGGGGCAGTTACACCATGCTTACCCGGCTATGCCCTTTGTACGAATGTTGGGAACACCATTATAAATGAAATGTGAAAAGTCCTCATCGATCCCACATCTGCAAAAAATTTATTCAAGGTCAAAGTTCGCAAACATGGGTTTTTTTGCATTTTTCAGCCAAACAGTAAGTTTTATTATAAGAATAGGTCAGACAAAAATTGTAGATCATGCAATTATCTATAAACATTGTTCTTATACTTTTTCTTCCTGAGAATCACCATTTCTGAGATATAGCAATTCAAAAAGTTGAAAAAGTTGTGTTCTCCATATATGCACGGGTACGCCGCCTATATACATCACTGGATCCGTAATACAAGTAAAAATATTGGTCTATGTAACTTATACGTACAAATTATAAGATTCTGAGAATATAAACACAAAAGAAACCCAGTCCCTCATTTTATATGCCCGTATAACCTTACTTACTACTCGAACTCCAACCGAAAAAATTATTTATTTTTTAAAATCTGGGAAGGCTCAACAGCGATCGAAAATATATTCATCCAAAAGTTTATCTGCTTTTTGAAAATGCCAAAATCACATATTATTTTTACACGCAATAACTGGCTGCGATACATCAGCAATTTTCAGGAGGGGTAAAACAACAGTTTTTAAATTGTTTGAAAAATAAGATTTAGTTAATTATGCTAAAGTTTTTAAAGAGAGTAACTCTACTCCACAAGCTGTAATCACCAACGGAATTCGCTTCCTTCTTTCTGTATATGAAGCTCCAAAAAAAAAAAATACCTGCTTAGATAAGTTTCGATACTTATCTTTTGCAAAAAACGAGTGCAATTAGCTTGTCTTCCCCCAACCTCTGCTTCTGCTCATCAACATCTATTTCGGGTATATTATCGAGTTCAAGTGTGGCTTGGTAATCAACTGGACCCAGAAGAGTTGGAAGTTAATTGATAATACATTGGAACCAATCCAGACTTTACTCCCACCTGCATCGGAAAAACTCCTGAATACAATTTTTATAGATAATTGCACGATCTACAATTTTTATTTTTATGATAAAACTTACCGTTTGGCTGAAAAATGCAAAAACCCATATTTGCGAACTTTGACCTTGAATCCATTTTTTGCAGATGTGGGACCGACGAGGACTTTTCACATTTCATTTATAATGGTGTTCCCAACATTCGTACCAATTTTCAGCTCTATGCGAATTATTGTAACCTTGAATGTCTATTTTGACCGGGTTATGTGGCTGTGGAGGCTTTCACTAAATTCACATTTCTAAAAGCGGTGAAATCGAAGGGAGCTAAATATACCATTCAATTTTTTGAAGAAATTTTTAGGCAAACCCCGAATTCTAATTTCGAATCAAGGAAGCGCTTTTACGTCTCACTTAGGCAGTTTTGTAGGAAACTAAACCTAAAGTACGTCCTAAAAGCTACCACAACACCTAGAGCTAACGGACCAGTGGAACAATTCAATAAGACATTGAAGTCAGTATCGATGACGACGTGTGCCGAAGAAGAAAAGTGAGACACCAATATGGGACAAATTCAGTTTGCGATTAATAACGTAAAAAGTAAATCAATTGGATTTACCGCGAGTGAATTACTGCATAGCTTTAGACCCAGAAGTGGTGTGGATGCAGAATTGATAGACTAAGTCAGTGAATTGCCTAGAATGCTGGAAAACATAGTTAAAATTCGAGAAACTGTCGGTGAAAAATTGGAAAAGGAAGGTCGCAAACAAAAGAATTAATTTGATAAGAAAAGGAAGAAGCCCACACAGTACAAGGAAGGTGATTTAGTTGTCATCCAGAAACACAAAGCAACTCAGAGGTCCAGGAAGTTAATTAATCCTTATAATGGACCTATGATAGTGAAAAAAGGTTTCTATAATACTTATATAATGATCGTTATGTGGTAATCGACATGTCGGATTCTCACAGAACGACAGGAAAAAGTGAATACGAAAATATCGTGGCAGTGGATAATGTGAAACCGTGGCAAATCCCGGGCGGCGTGTCCGATGATACTGATGATGAAAGTGGTTAAGATGGGGTACTGATGTCAGAGGAAAGCGATGATGATGGTCGGGAAGCAGAAGACTCGGGGCGAATCGCATTGACGATTTTATCTCCGAGGGAACGAGGATAGACCAAACAATATTTAACCACAACCGGTTTCGGTTAATTCCAGCAACAGAGATTCTACCATTCGTGCATAGTTGCTTTCATGTGTTTGGTTGTGAGTGATGAGTGGTGAATTTAATCTAAATAGGCTTAAGGGTTAAGTTTAACTTATAAAAGTACAGTAAATTCATTGATGATATTAGTACGGTCAATTCATTGAGGATAAAATAGTATAGATAAATAGGGCATAGTGCAGTAGTGAGATATTAGTACTTGAGAGTCAATTGAAAGTGACCAGCTGGATTAGAATTAGGCGTATGTGCTAACAGATAACTAGAACGTTCTGATAAATTCAAGGTTTTTAACATCTGACATTAATCGTAATTGTGGGTTTCGGCGAGGAATGGCCTTAACTGAGTGGTAGGCTTTGGCGAGGAATGGCCCCGAGTACAATGAGTTGGATCTTGGCGAGGAATGGCCTTGATCTACTTGAGACGAAGGATGGCCTTGAGTGTGATGACGATAAATGACGAAGGGTGTGTAAATAGACTAGTGGTCAAGTATGTTCTCGATTAGAAGGCGTTCTAGAGATCTTTAGCAAGTAAGAGAACCTAGTATTGGATAGCGTTGACGGATTAAAGCACTTACAGTGTTTTTTTTAAAATTTAGATTGACGTAGGCGCTTGGAGGTGAAGATCGTGATCAGTAAAACGGTGAGTGCTAATTTGTTGTGATTACATTTCTAAAATAAATAAATACGCCCAGTGGTAAGCAAGGTCCTTATAGGTGATATGAATTTGTGCTGAAATAAAATGAAATAATTAAATTTCAGCATACCAAATGTTTATTCAGTTAATACGGCTGGTTAATAAAAATTATAAGTATCAATATTATTTAACCTTCCGTCGGGCGCGGCTGATCTGACTCAAATATATTGTGCTAGTACTTTCGACTCGTAAATAGTCGAGAAAATTCTTCAGCAGTATTTTTCTAACTCTCAAGTTGGGAACGCACGGAGAGCTATACTATAATATATATTATATCTTATATATTACAAAAATATAGCTCAACATGATTTCAAATGAACCAAACGCACCGAACGATAATATATATTTATAGTCGGCCGATATATTTTTACATAGGTCGACATTGCTTGCCTCTGCGATATTTGATGATATATCTCGCCCCCTCTTACGTCTCGTTGAACCCGCATATACATATTCCACTATTACTGACCAAGTGACCAGTGTTTCACGTTTGAAGTTTGTTTACGTTGTGAGACGTGAGTTGTGTTGGGGCAGAAATTTTAAAATGGAACATTTCATTGAGAGCGTTCAGAAATATGATTGTGGCGATTAGACAGGGAAGAGTATAAAATGAATGAAGTAAAAGAGTCAGCGTGGAGAAATGTTATAAAAGAATGTGATTTACCAGACGGTATGTAGTTTATTTATAGAAAAATTGGTTTCGTATTAAAAATAATGTAAAATATAAACTATAAAACAAAGTAGGTATATACACATATATAAAATTATATAACATCACATTATTATCACATTATTAGTAAATAAAAAGTGTGTAAGTTGTGATTTGCATAATACCTAAATAATATTCTCTAACTAACGTAATGTAGGAAAAGGTGAGATAAATTCGGAGAAAAATTTTAAAACAATTTTTAGCAATAATTTGTTAATTTAATAAAATATACATTATTTGTAATTTATAATATTTATTGTGTTTATGTGAAGACACATAATAAATACATTTAACATAAAAAATGTTGACATATACTCCAAGATGTTACCTATGTAATGTATTGTAATTTTAATAACTTGTTTTACTATTTAGCATGCCAAATGCATTTTCTACCATTCGACTTACTCTGCAGACGATAATTATAAATTCTTCCGAACTCGCATAGTTTGGTTTCAGAATATGCACGCATTAAGTTGGCCAATAAAGGGAATGCTTCATCCCCTAAAAACACATAAGGCATTTCTACTCCACCCGAATATAGTGGATCTGCAAATGGCAAATTTAAATTGTCAGTTTTTAATTTTCACCCAAATGCACTATGATTTAAAATACCACTATCACTGAATCGTCCCATCGATCCAACATCTATATAAACAAATTTTCGCAACTGCTAGCAAAACAATAGAAAATGTTTTTATAGTTAAAAAAAAGCAGTTCCTGAATTAGGTGGTGCCTTTATTATAACGTGCTTTTCGGCGATGGCACCGGCACAATGATCAAATTGGCAAATATCTTTAAAATCACTTGCAATTTTTTTTCCATCACTAGTGGTGGGTTCCTTTAATACTAAAGAGTGAAGGCACTTCTACAACGCGTCACAAACTTCTACAATCTCAGAAAGAGTTGTATTACCCATCCTGTAACTGCAGGCCATTGCCCTAAACGTGTCGCCTGAAGCCATATATCTGGAAAATAAATGTTCCTGTTACAAAAACAAACATTTTTTATATGATGTTACAAATTTGTAGTCACGCTCTACTTCCAATGTGTTACAGTGAAGGAAGCAAAGAACTTGTGGAAGAAGTTACGAGATGGCCACAGGCAAGCGATAAATAAGAAAAAAAAACAATAACTGGACAAGCAGCAAGTGACAGTAGACCTTGGAAATAAGAGAAACTCATGGATTTTCTACTTTCATACATGTCAAACAGACCTAGAAGGAGCATGCAGTGCTTCTCATTCAGGATGATACACAAGACGATGATAGAGAAACTACACAATAGGGTGGATCGACAGCATAGGCATAATATATATTTTTTCATTTGCAATATTGGCCCTATGGGCAAAAGTTTACTATTGCTATTCTTTTTTAATAGCATTTTTTTTTTGGCAATCGGACTTCATCTTCCTTTCCCACATCAACTCAAGAAATTTGAAAAATGTGTCAGTATTGCAATTTACAAAAATATTGTTTTTTCCATTTGCAATGTCGCGTCGGCCTTATGGGCAAAAGTTACATATTGGTAGTCTTTATTGACCCAATTTTTATTTTTATAATCGGACTTCTTTTTTCTTTCCCACATCAACTCCGAAAATTTGAAATAAGTAGCAGTTTGAGAAAAATGGTTTATTATTAATAAACTTATTTGCTAGAAATAAAACTAAAAGTTACGAAAACGCAAAAAAAACTTAGTTATCCTTCATCTTATATTGACCTTTCGTGTGGAAAGATTTCATAATTTGTCTCGACTGCACTTTCGCATAAATAAGTCCATCCCTTTTCTCTTGTCCACACACGGAATTTGCTGCTTCTGTCACTAACTTTATACACCTTTCCACAGCTTGTGTGTGACACGGAAAGTTTGGAATAGTTATAAAGCTTGCTCCTTCTAAGAAATTTTGTAACTCTTCATCTCCAAAATGTTTTGTCATCGGTGGTTCATATCTTTCAATTGCTTGCCAATTAATTATATTGATAAGATCATTTGCCTCGAAGTTTATTTTGGGTATTTCAAACTTTCTAATTTGTGTTGAAATTGGTTTTTTGCGAGCTGCTATTATTTTCCGTATCGCTACTTTTCGTATAGATATTCGTTTGTCTGTTAACATAGATAATAAAAGGTTTTCTGGGTGACCAAAATATGCGTTTCTCTGAATAACACCGTCAACAATATCTCTATGATTTTTTGGCAAATAACGTGAATATGAAATCATTTTATATAAATGGCGAGCTCCATCGGCACAACTTGAATTCATTTTAATTTCAAACCAAATAGGCGTATAAACTTTCAGTATATACTTTGCCAAGGTAAGTAAATTATCCGAGGGATTTAATGTTGACACATATAACCTTAGAATCCTACTGGCGGTGGTCAACCATCTTGAATGATTTAGAGGACCAGGTTTTCTTTGAGCGAGATCAGTACTATATAAACCACTTTTAATAGCTTTCCACATATCTAAAAGATATTTTTGATCATTACTTAGATCAGACATTTCATTCTCTTTCTCAGGCAAATTTTCAGCATCAATTCTTGAAAAACTTATTACCGGAAGATTTTCACAAGTCTGGATTAGCTTACCAATTGGACCACTAAATGATTTGGGACCCTGCGTTACTCCATCAAGTTCTTCTAGTAAGTGTCTCAAAGGCAACTCATTGAAATGCAACATACAGATAAACCAATGTAGTGGTCTACCTAATTCAATCTCAATCAAACGAATAATTCCTCCCTTAACACCAGTATTGACGTTCGTGCCGTCACAACCTAAAGCGACAAGTTTTTCCAAATTTATATTATTTTTTCTAAAGTAATTTAGCATGGCCGTTGCTATATTTAAAGATGACCCACTGGCTGGAGTAACATGCGATATAAATTTTGAACCAGGTTCTATTACCATTGCTATGTGCTCTTCTTTGATTATTTGGGGATAATATTTATCTCCTTTTTTCTTTTGACTCCTGGTCTTGTCTTTTCTACCATCAAAGTATAGGCCTGAAATAGTATCAAAACATGTTTCAAGTGCCAAAGTATTACGAAGCTTTTGTCTCGATCTTCTTATCTTGTTTCTATCAATAACTTGGGATGTCTCACTTTTAGTTACTATCCCAATATCTGTTAACAAAGCAGATGCAATTGCAGCGGCACATCTATCTGACACTCCAAATCGATCACATGCTCTCGCAGTATTTGTAAGTAATAAATTGTTTCTTTGCACCAACTTCTCTTCAGATGTATCTAAAATTACAAGCAAACTGCTATTGGATGTCTTCAAAAATCTATAAAATATTTAATTCGTAAGATACACTTACCTTTTTGTAGTGGTTCTTGTTGTCTTTCGGAATCAGAAGCCTTACCTTCAACATCAACTTCATTTACCCCAGTACTTTCAGGGCACCTTGCTTTTACAAAGCTTGTATCGGCGTCTTGATCGAAGTCTGTATTATCTTTTTTCAGTTGCTGCTTTATTCTCTTATTAAGTTTTTTTGTAGCAACTCGATCAAGGGAATCTATCATCATCTTTCTTAATGAACGCTGATCGGATAAAAATATTCTTTCTTCAATTGGCACTTTCTTTAATTTTTCACAACGACACTTTTCAAAATCTTTGCATTTACACGCAGCCACATCAAATAAGTGCTGCTCGAAGTTAGACCGAAATTGCTTAATTTTTATTTCAAAATTTAATCTTTGTCTCTGCACTTTTAAAATTGTAGAATATTTTTCAAAACAAATTTTCACTTTATCTACGATTTTTTTGTGACTTATAGTAGGGATAGACGCACGTTTCCATATTTCCTCAATTTCTTTTGCCACCTTTTCACAATGATCTCTAACAATAATATTTCTACAATTTGTTCTTTTAAACTCTTCGTAGCGAAAATATAAAAAACATTTTATTACATCAGCAGATGTAGGGAGAACTTGCAGCGAAAATTTCGCGGGTTTTCCAAATATATAACAATTATTATATCTGTCTTGTCGGTTGGATTTATTAAAATTCATCATTATACGATTATGTAGGACGTTGTAACTTGTAACTGTTTTAAATATTTAATTCACTATTACATTCACAAACACATTTAACATTAAAGTCAGTAAAGCTACTGGAAATTATTGTGGCAAGTAAACTTAGGAGCACCAAACCACAGGCCACGCCTACAAAAAATTCTAGGTTTGTTTACGCTTATATCACGTGACAAAGAGAAGTTAATTTAAGTCATAACTGTATAACATGACATGAGTCACATCTGATTAGATTTAACTATTTTGAATTTCACTGATGGGTAACATACGGGCGCACGATTTACACATTCTTGCAACTCTCATAAAACAATTGAGGATGAAGTTTACATTAAAAAATATTTATTACGTAGTTTTTTGTACCCACTAACAAACATTTTTGCCATAGGATAAATTAATATTGTCATCTAAAAAGAATTATAGATTTTCACGAGTTGCATAGAAATGTAGTTTTTATGAGATATTAAGGATCGCTGTGGGGAAGGAAGACAAAGCCCGATTAAAAAAAAAAAACGGGATTACTTATTATACTAATACACAACTTTCCCGCATAGGGCCGATTTTGAAATTAAAAATAAAAAATATCGATCCACGCTACTACACAACCACCTGATGATGATGTAAACGAAACCACAGTAAATGAGACCACTGTAAATCAGACAACTGCAGAACAGCAAAAAATGTGAAACATTTACCGACCCAAAACAAAGAATGATGAATTATAGCATATTTAGAAAGCGAACAAAAGAGAAGAGATAATCGATCATCGGAAAGAAATTTACTTAAAACAGAACTATTAAACCAGAAACAGACTGATAAATTACAAAAAAATGAAATGGAAGCATTTTTCGATAATATGTGTGTAATGAGTAATAATTTACCAGAATATTTGAAAATTAAAATTCAACGAAAATTTTTTTTTGACGTGTCATGGGAGCTCGGGAAGAAAATTTACAAAACCAGTCGCAAACGTCACTAGTGACCGTTGTTAATACTACAGACTCAGTTTTTTCTCATTGACATATGTCAACATCATCTTCAGATCACGCCCGAATAGCTCTACTAGTACAGATTATCATCAGCCATATCCAGATATAGATACACCATCTCCAGAAACAAACCTCGTGCCGCAAGAAAATATTAGAAGATACATATCTGATGCGGGAACTTACATAAATCTACTATAGTTTTGATATATTATTTATTATTTCATATTATTTTTATAAAAATAAAAACTTAATAAAGTATCCTAATAATTTGTAGTTTTCATATTAGCTTACCTCAAAGTCACTGCCAATCTCTGTATTGATGTATTGTACATATATTGTACGTATACATATTGATGTATTGATGTATATGTCTCTGTATTGAAAGAATCTGTCTCAAATTTGGGTTTAATTATGGATACTAAATTAAACTTTGATAAACATGTCAGTAAGATTTGCCAGTCAAGTTTCTTCAAATTAAAAAGTATTTATGAATTTCGGGATAGCCTACCAATATCAACAAAATTGATGTTATCCGACATGATTGTATTATCTATTGCCAATTACATGGATGTTGTTTATGGACCTTACTTAACAGTTTCTAACGTATACAGACTACAAAAAATACAAAATTCTTGCATAAGATTTGTGATGTCCTTACCAAGACGAGAGCATACCAGTCAACATATCAGAGAATCATGTTGGCTTACAATGGAACAACGGAGACTCCTACATATGAGCTGCCTAATACATAAAATATTAAAAACTAACAGTCCGACATACCTTCGAGAACTAATGATACGTCGTAGAGAATTGCATAATATAGAAGTTAGAAACAACAATATGCTGTCTATTCCCCAGCATAAGACAGAGTTGCCATGCTTACACAACAATACAATAATCAGTACTGCCTCGCTCAAAAAACAAACCAAAGATTGTATACTTCACATGTGATAACCAGCGATTTTTATTTATTTTTATTTTCTAATGTAAGATTATATCTAATATTTTATTACTTGATGTCATGTCATAATATATACATGTAATATTAATGTAAATGTTGTCCATTAATATTTTATATACTAGGTGTTAGTGAAAAAACGTTATGCGGTATCTTTCACCTTTTGCATGTAATTTTTTTTCTTTCTGGCAATAAATGTGTATTTATTTATTTATTTATTTATTTATGTAATGCTGTCACGCATATTTCTATTTTTTTTTCATTATTCATTAATTTATGAAGTTCGTAAAACCTACGTCTATCCATTCGAAAATAATTAAGACATTTTTCATCATCTAACTCATTAAGAAGTGCAAATTCACCATGTTCTTTCCTCAATCTGATATCATTTGCCATCCAGAATCTTTTTTTCTTTTATACATAGTATTTAGCACCACTAGGTTGACATCAAACTCAGTATCAAGTTCATCTTCTGATGAGTTGTCAATTAATTTTAAAAGTATAAGAGAAACCATCGCGACTTTACTTTTCAAACTAAGTCATGGAAAATATATCATAAGATATCTTTGCTCGTCTATTGGTCTGCTACTATAATATTATATTATATCTCGCCTCTAAGCTGTAATATATATTATAGTATAGTTCCCAGCTTCAATGGCCTCATCCATCTACCTAACGAGACCAGACTACAGTAAAAGTAACAGGTGCACTTTACTGTGATTAGTCAATATATTCGTATCATTTGGCGGTCAATTCAAATTGAATACTTGACTGTTTATTGTTTACCTCTCTTAACTCCTTTTGTAATTTGTCTTGAATGCTTATTTTAATTATAATAATTGCAAAACGGTAATATTTTCGTCGCCCATGATATATTAATAAGACTAAAGACTAGTTTATTGCTGGCTAAAATAGAAATAATTAAATATGAAATATCAAAATGAATAATATATCAAAATACTACGCTATACAAAAATATAAATTATGTGCAGGGCATGACAAAATACAATTAGAATAAATTAAAATCTCCACATTAAATTACACAGAGCATACATTATGTTAGTTCTAAAATAATGATAAATATGAATAAATAAGACTTAAATAAATAAAGGCAGTATTTTTTTAACAATCAGTGCCGATTGTTTACTCTCTGAACTATTTTGAAAGTAAGATTAGTTTATCCATATAATACTAATTTTCTAATTTACATTTATTCTTTAAATAAAACATCATAGAGATACTGCGGATACAGAATGTTGTATCCTATTTTATTAGAACACTCTTGTACATAAGAAATCTATTGTACACATAAATAAAACAAAATAATGTAAATAAAACTGACAATTTATTTATTATTTGATAAACATTTCCTGTATATGTCTTTTATGGCGGTTAAGTATAATTAAATGCAACCGAATTTCTTTGAACAAGGAGTACCAGCAATTATTTTTTTCTTAGGTCAAAAATACGCTGATCATGGCGGGATGTAGTAAAGAACATTATAATCTAACAGATCTTAAAGATGTTGAAGAGCTACAAAGAGTGATGTTTAAAGATGAACCTGATTTGCAGGATGATTTTGATGACGAAGAGGATACAGATGGTGAATATAATTTCGAACCTCGTGAAGGCGATTCAGATACGGAGCAGGAGGCTAGTGACGACGATGAAAATGGATCTGACACAGGTGACACAGCTGAATTTTTTTTTTTTTTTTTTTGGAAAAGAAAAAGCTAAAAGAAAAAAGATTGTAGAAAAAACTAAATGGAATAAAAATCCTCCATCACAAAGAGGTCGTTCAAAACAACATAATCTCATTCGAAAGATACCTGGTGTGATAGGTGCTGCAGGAATGGCAAAAACTCCTTTGGAATGTTGGAGTTGCATCATGGATGATGAAATATTGAATATCATTTTACAACACACTAACCAATATATTGAAAGTATTAAATTATTATTCAAACGCGATAGAGATGCCAGAGATATTGAGCTGAAGGCATTTATAGGTCTCTTATATTTAGCTGGTGTTCACAGAAGTAACAGACAGAGTTTGGAAGACCTATCTGATCTGACGGGGACGGTATTGAAAAATTTCGACTTTCATAAAAAGATTTAAATTAATTATGCGTTGTATGCGATTTGATGATCGGACTACTAGGAAAGAAACAAGAAAAACAAATAAACTTGTAACAGTTCGTGAAATTTTTAAAATGATGGTGCAAAATTCGCAGAAGTCCTATAGCCTAGGAGACCGTGTAAAGATTGATGAGAAATTAGAAGGTTTCCGAGGAAGATGCGGTTTTCTACAGTACATATCCAATAAACCTAATAAATATGGGATTAAGATCTACGCACTGGTTGACTCTTATATAATTTAGAAATATACGCAGGATTACGCCTGAAGGCCCATATCGATTGAGCAATTCACCGTCGGATGTTGTTCTGCGTCTTTACCAACCCATCTATCATTCCGGACGAAATGTAACTGCAGATAACTGGTTTACCAGTATTCTGGTGATAGATAAGGTGCGAAGTAAAAACCTCTCTTATGTAGGAACATTAAAACAAAGTCGAAATTCCTCCTGAGTTCCTGCCAAATAACAAAAGAGCTGTATATAGTAGCTTGTTTGGCTTCAAAAAAGGATGCACTTTGTTGTCCTACGTTCCTAGAAAAGGAAAATGTGTGATTTTGGCTTCAAGTTTTCATGAAGATAACTCTATAGATCCTGCTACTGGAGATAAAAAGAAGCCATCCACCATTACGCTTTACAATAGTACTAAAGGTGGAGTTGACATCACAGATAAATTGTGTGCGTCATTCAATTGGCTAGAAATATTCGTCGTTGGTTTTGCTATGCTCAATATTAGCGGAATCAATGCTAAAGTAGTATATTTCGGCAACGATCAAAATGTTATTAGAAGAAAAACATTTTTGAAAACATTGTCACACGCATTAGTTGCACCTCATATGGCTCGACGAAGTTCACAGACATCAGGGATTCATACCGCTCTGCAACAAAGTCTAAAAAGAATTGTGACAGTAGACGAAGAACAACATACAAAAGAAAAAGAAAACGTAGGAAAACGCAAAGATGTCATATTTGCATAGTACAGAATAATTTACATGTTAATATTGCTGATTATAATAATTTTAACACAAGTAAACTAATCTAACACGTTGAGTGCTGATGACGTCGAAAGACGTGGTGGAATATCAAATAAATTGTTTCATCTAAAAAGAGCACGTCGTGCCCTTTTGGCGGTAACAACAGAGTCCAATGAGGAGGAGGAGAGTAACAAATAAGATGAAACAAAACAAAATGTGCCAAGTTCTTCAACTAAGCCACGTCGCCCAGAGGCGTAGCGAGCCAACTTTTTTCAAATTTACCAACTTCATAAACTTAAGAAGCCAATTCTGTAAATAAACAAATAATAATTTTCACGGAAATAAAAATTGCCAACTTATCTCTCAAATTTACAACTTTTGCCAAGTCTGACAAAGTTGAGGAGTAATCCCCATACCCCTCTTCGCTACGCCCCTGACATCTCCGTAAAAGGACCAAACAGTAGGTCTTAAAATTTCCAAAGTCGAACAATTCATAAGAAAGTAACGGCAAACATAAACTCAAATCCGACGAACAGTTAATGTTATTGATTGCAACGGATTTCCAACCTTTCAATATTGTGAATGATACTGGTCTCAGAAAATTTGTATATCGTTATCGCATCGATATAGAACTTGTTTAGTGTTGTATCGATATGTCATTTAGCGTATCGATTTGAAATCGATATATATATATATATATATGGGACATTCCACGTCAACCGGATCAGTGCTGCGGCCAAAATTTGAAGCGACGAAAAAATACGTATGAGGGCTCAATTTGGAGCTTGAACTTAGAACTACAAAAAGCCGTATGCGCCTTTGCAAAAATCAAGAAGGCGGCATCAATAAGGCGGCCATAAACTCAAAAATTGATGACAAATGACCAAGAAGTTCAATTTCAGAGTCGTCAAAATGAACTATCCAGTTTGAAACTACTCAAAAGTAGTAATCGGAGTTAATGATCAAAAATCTGGTATAATAACTTTGAAATCACAAAATGGCGGCTCCAAAATTGCGGACTTTTTGCCAAAACCTGATGTAAATGCCTTTAAAAAGACCAGCTTTATTTGAAAATGGATTAGCAGGGATTTTTAAGGTCACTTATCTCAAATCTGGTGTGATATATTCCAAATCTCAAAATGGCGCACCCAAGATGGCGGACGCATGGCCGAAACTCCCATCAATTGCCTTTAGGAACACTGAATCCCGTTGAAAATGGATCTACGGAGGTTTTTAATATCGCTCATTATAAATCTGATATGAATAATCCCAAATTAGAAAATGGCGGATCCAAAATGGCGAACTTATGACACAAATCAAATTGCCGATGTTTCAACAATTTTGATTAGATCTGAGAGTACTTGTTTTCAGGAGTATCTGTCTGTAATGTAATATTACGAAATCAAAATCAAACAATTGCGAATTCATGATAGCTATTCATTTATTTAGATTAGAAATACTTCAAATAATAAATGTTGCGCTGCGTAATGATGAGATCTATGATCTACTTTTCGACATTACTTTTAAATCAGTTGCATTGCGTGATCCCAATGCTTTAGGTAAAACTCAGCAACGGTCTTTTTCAAGGTAGTTGTTGACTCTTTCAGTTGTTGCTAGGAGAGCTTTGATTCATCGCTTGTCCAATGGTTCTTTTCAGAATAGTTGGCGAGTTTTTCAATTGTGTCTTGCAGGAGAACGGTGATAAGTTTTCAACGGTGTTTCTCAGGCGACTTTTTCTTCAATATTGGTTTTCTTAAATTCTTTATAAAATTGCTGTACCTTTTTCACTCAATTGGCTATTTGTTACGCTATTTTTAGACATGGCAGATAAAATCGAATTTAACGAGAATGTACAGAAGCTTCATTCTAAGAGATGTTCTAATCCACTAGGAAAAGAAGGACATTGTGGTAAAGACTTGAGGAGAATTTCGAAAACTATTTTAGAAATGTATCCAAGTTTACATCCACGATCAAAAATGTGCCATGCTGCAGAGTTTCTTTTTACGAAACTCACAAGGATCATTCTTTAAAAAGTAATGTTACTGAAGATTCAATGGAATTTGATGACTCTTTGGAAGAGCTTCCTTGTAAAATGATATATGCAAATCTAGAGAAGAATAATTAGAAGAACTATTGAACGGCCTAAAAGAGACATTCCGAAATTTACAACACAATGATCCTTTGCGTAAATCTATACTCACAATAGCCCCAGATTGTTGGAGTATTCGTCAAATCACTGAAGAATTTCAGTGTTCTTATGAGATGGCAAAACAATCCAAGGAGTTGAAAAATTCAGGTGGAGTATTAGCAGTACCACTATTCAAGAAGGGAAAAAAAATAGATGAAGAAACCTTCTCGAAAGCAATTGAGTTTTAAGAAAATGATACAAACCGTCGCATCATGCCGCACAAAAAGTAAAAGTTAATGGTCGCAAAGAAATAAAACAAAAACATTTACTGCTGTATGATATCAAAGTCTTGCACTCGATGTTCAAGGAAATGTATCCACAGTATCCTATTGGTTCATCGAAATTTGCTGAGTTGCGGCCAAAATGATGTGTCGTAGCTGGAGCGTCAGGGACGCACAGCATCTGTGTATGTACGACTCATCAAAACGTTAAACTAATGATCGACGCTATTAATCTGAAAAGTTAAGCAGAGATTCTGAAGTTAAATTAGATAACTACAAAGATTGTATGGAATTTATTCTCTGTAAAAGACCTAGAACTGCTTGTCATTTGCTGGAATGTAAGAAATGTCCTGATATGGAGAAGCTTTCCAAGATTGTTCTGGAATTATTAGAACAAAATAACATACAGCAAGTAACATTTAGCACATGGCAATCTACCGATCGATGTACTCTCAAGCAAGAATGTCTTTCCTCAGATGAATTTGTGGAGGAATTGTGTAAACACTTAAAAGTCCTCATTACTCACAGTTTTATTTCAAAAGAACAATCTAAAGTTATATCTGACAAGAAGAAAAATTTAAAAGAAAATGAAGTATTGTTACACTGCGATTTTGCGAAAAATTATGCATACGTTGCTCAGGACGCAGCGCAGGCTTTCCATTATAATAATGACCAATGTTCCGTTTTGACTGTTGCATTTTACTATCGCTCTTGTAAGGAGTTAAATCATCATAGCATCATTTTACTTTCAAATTGCACAAGTCATGATGCAACTGCAATTTATTTAATGCAGCAGAAGGTAATACCGCAGATCAAAAAGATGTGTCTAAAAGTTAAAAAAAATTATTACGTAACAGATGGTGCCAAGTAACATTTTGAGAATAGTACTCAAATGATGCATCTTATGTATCATAAGTTTGATTTTGGAATCGAAGCGGAATGGCATTGCCATGCATCGTCACATGGAAAATGCATTTGCGATGGTCTTGGAGCATGTCTGAAAAGTGAGGCGACTCGATATAGCTTACAAGCAGAACCCAAAAATGCTATTTTAAATTCGAGTTCTCTCTTCGCATGGGCTAAGGAAAAATTCAAGAACATACAATTCTTCTATTACACCAAAGAGGATCATCAGAAGTTATTAAAGTCACTGACTAAAAAATTTCCTAATCCATCTGCTGTGAAAAAGATTCAAAGCAGTCATGCATTTATTCCAATTCCCGGTAACAAACTAAAGATAGAGGTACTCTGATAAAAAAAAAAGATATAAATATTATGCAGTATTAAAGTTCATTGAGTCTTTATTTTGAATCATAATGATTGATTACTAGATTTGAAAATTCTCACACCAGATTTGTAATAATCAATCCCCATATATCCGTTTTCACAGGGATCGGGTGTTTCTAGAAGCAGTTGATGCGAATTTAGGCGATAAGTCCGCCATTTTGGATCCGCAATTTTGTAATTTGAGATTATTCATGTCAGATTTATAATGGGCGATCTTAAAAACCTCCGTAAATCCGTTTTCAACGGGATTCAGTGTTCCTAAAGGCAATTCATGGGAGTTTCGGCCATACGTCCGCCATTTTGGGTCCGCCATTTTGTGATTTAGAATCTATCGCACCAGATTTGAGATAAGTGGCCTTAAAAATCCTTGCCAATCCATTTTCAAACAAATCTGGCGTTTTTAAAGGCATTACATCAGGTTTTGGCAAAAAGTCCGCAATCTTGGATCCGCCATTTTTTAATTTCAAAGTTATTATACCAGATTTTTGATCATTAACTCTGGTTACTACTTTTGAGTAGTTTCAACTTGATAGTTCATTTTGACGACTCTGAAACTGAACTTTTTTTTCATTTATCATCGATTTTTGAGTTTATGGCCGCCATCTTGATTTTTGCAAAGGCGCATACGGCTTTTTTATAGTTCTGATTTCAAGCTCCAAATTGAGCCCTCATACGTAATTTTTCGTCGCTTCAAATTTTGGCGGCAGCACTGATCCGGTTGACGTGGAATGTCCCATAAATATAATAAAATTGAACTTTTTATTATGTCTTATTATTATTATCACAATGATGAAATATGAATATTTATGGAATCTAGTTGTATTTTTTGGAACGTACTAGAACGTACTTTACTACTGTGCCTGAAATTTGACACAACGAACTCATACAAAACTAGAATGCTCATTCAGTCCTTAGGTAGCGGAAATAGCAGATATGAGTAAAGGAAACTTTCCATTTAAAAGTTCCCGAAACGAAATTTTGATAAAAATGAAATTTTTCAATAAAATATTGGAACATTTGAATATCTTAAATTCCGGGAAAGTTACCTTTGGGAACTTTTGGAGTCTTTAAATATTTTACTGAAAACTTTCATTTTTATCAAAATTCTGTTCTGGAAACTTTCATACGGAAAGTTTCTTTTACCCATCTCTGGTTTTTATCAAAATTTCGTTCCGGAAACTCCCGAAAATTTCCTGGAAATGTGTATTGGAAAGTTTCCTTTACCCATCTCTGGAAAATAGTACGTACCACTTTTTCAAAAAATGATGCGTGATACCTCTACTGATCTGACAAGATTTGATTGGTTGAAGAAATCGTAACTGAAGTATTCTATTGGACTATTTAAATGAAGGAAAAGGATGGATATGGATTGCATGACTATCTCTTATGATACGTTTTCGCTACACAGACATTAGTGAACGTTTCAGTTTGGTATCGAGTTCGATTATTTGACATACTTTTGACATTTGACATCCAATTCCAATAATTATTTAAATTTTGACAGTTTGTCATTCAATTCAGTGTTCAATGTCCGAGAAGCATACTAATAAAAATAAAAGTAGTGCCAAATAAAAAAAAATATCTTTGGAATATCACCATGGAATATGCTGATTCGAGGTCAGGAGGACCGAGCTCACCGGCCTCAACGTCCTCAACCTCAACCATCTCCATATTGTCTACCACCAATAGTACTAAAAGCAAGAGCCAAATTAGAAGAGCCACATTATATATGGAGGTGGACCCCAGGCAAAAAAAAAGAAATAAAATATCGATATACTGGCATTATTTTGACGTCATTGATAGCAATGAAAAAAAAGCACGGTGTTTGGTTAGTTTTTGTCTTTTTCAACCGACTTCAATCTTATTATGTTGAAATGTTTTAGATTTGTGAATCTTTGGTAACTTATTCTAGAAATTCCACCAATTTAGGCCATCATCTCTCAAGATACCATAAGCCAAAATTAGACGGCCTTCAGAATGGCCATATAAAAAACGCAAGAGCAGTCCACTTTGGAAAAATTTATATTAAAATCAATTAATTATTTTTATTTATTTGCTTTTATCATGATTTAGAGAATATTATTTAGGTATTAAGTAAATCACAACTTACACACTCTTTTTTTTTATTATGAAATTACCTACTTTCTAGTATTAGAGTAGTTGTTTTGATTGGTTCTCCAATAATGAGTGTTTTAAGTATTTACCTAACCATAGTATATTAGGTTGTCCAGATTGGTGGCATTAGGGCAACAATATACAGAAAATAGGTAATTTCATAATAAATAAAAGAATGTGTAAGTTGTGATTTACTTAATACCTAAATAATATTCTCTAATTAAAATCAACACACAAATATCCAACAGATACACAAAAACATAAAGAAATAACTAAGGCCTTAATCAGTATTAGAGCGGGAGCTAGGTGGCTTTTCCGGCACATCATCGTTTTATGAACTTTGATATATTTTTATAGTTTAATGGATGATAATGATTCATAAAATCGACTTCTGGCGGGGCACCCCCCTGTCAGGTGCGTCACGAACACTGTCTAAAAATCAGTGAAATTATGTCATCGTTACAAGGCTCATTTTTTTTTTCGTGCGTACACATTTTATGTTTAGAATGAATAAAATAAGAACGCCAGAAGTGTGGGATGTCAGGAGGCGCAGCCAGAAAGGTAATAATGATACAATACATCCGAGGCACGGTAGGAAGTCAAGTTAGCCGAAAGTGTTAAATTCCTGTATATTTAAAAGCCTATGGTACTTTTGTTAACACTAAGAACTTTTTGGGAAGGCTATTCTATTGTTGAAGGAGCTTATATTTACATTTTAAAAAGGAGCCAGAACTTGTAACGATGAGTTTAGAGTTCTGAGATGAAATATGCAAAAAAATACAATTTTCTTAAAAGATCCTAAATATTTTCTTTCTGGTTAGCCTTACTGACGGGAGTTCTTTCTGGAATTTTTTTCTGTGTTCAAAACATTTAAATAAACATGCTCAGCCTAAAAAAAGCTTGTAACGATCATGTTATATACCTTCGTTTTTTACATCTTTGGCCTTTCTGGCTACACCCTGACGGCCCACACTTTCTGGCGATCTTATTTTATTCATTCTAGACATAAAATGTTTTCACACAAAAAAAATTAGCCTTGTCACAATGATATAGTTTCACTGATTTTTATATCTTGAACCATGGCCAACTTGACGGGCTAATATATGCCAGAAGTCCATTTTGTCGTTATTTACGTTCGATAGAATTAATCAACGCATAGAAAATGCTTGTAATAATGAGTTTCCGAAAAAGCCACGTAGCTCCCGCACCATATGATTTGTACCTACCTTGAGGCGTTTAACCTAGTCGAACGAAAATTTTATGCAAATTGTTGATCCACACTATCCATTACCAACAAAAAAAGCTTAAGAACAACACAATTAGTTTATATAGTGAGACTTCAGTTGAAGTGGAAAATAACTTAAAAAGCCATGTTCATATAACGACGGACATGTGGATAAACACGCACAGACAAATTGCATTTTTGTTTATAACAGCTCATTTTTCACAAAAGGATATTTTAAAATTGACTATGAATTGAATTTGCAGAAGTCCATACCAGCGAAAATATTTGCAATAAATTGAGACAATTTTGAGAAATGGGATATCGCTGATACGGTAATTAATGCAATTTTCAATTTTGTTTCAGAATGGAGCAAATATGGTAAATGGGGAATGGCAACATCTTCCATGTTTTGCACATACAATTAATTTAGATATAAAAGATGCTTTAAGCAAAGACACTGCTGAGGATATTGTGTCGATATGTCGATCTATTGTACATCTATTTTTAAAGCAAGCTCAAAAATATAAATGTTCTCAAAAAAGAATTAAAGGAAGGAACTTGACATATTCAAGCTTAAACAAGGACGTTGACACCCGATGGAATTCAACCTTAGTAACGCTCAAAAGTGTATTTGCATTAAAAGAGGTTTTTGTGCAGCTGTATGCGAAGTGTATTTTTCACATTTTTAAAACAGTTCGCAAAATTCAATTTCGTGGCTTTTATAACTTTTGATTTCTCCATCAAATAAGCCAACAAAATGTTTTCAGTCTTAAAATCTTTGTTTCTCATAAGGTCAAGGTGGTTAAGCAGACCACTGGGGATAGTGGGCCATAGGTATTTTCTTAAACCAAAAACTGATCTGAACGTCTTTCCTTCCGTTAGCAGCATTTGTGTATACATTCCTTCTCAGAACATTCCCTAGAGTTGGTATGTCTGCGAAAGAATTGGCATTGTCGACTGTTAAAGCGAGTCAGCTGTATTCATGCGTGCAACTTTCGAACGTTTTATGCGTTTAAATTTGTAAAATATTGAATAACTGTTTTATTTGTCGTTTAATTTAGGAAAGGTAAGTTGAAAGGTTAGATTTTTATAAGATTCCTGCTAAAGCTTTACATTTTATTATTTGGAAGTTAGGATGGGGGGCAATTTTACCCATAAATGTGTGGGTTTGGGGAAATTTGGTCACCACCTAGCGGGAAACATGGCCATGGTGACCTAGATATCCCGGTGCCAATGCATAATAACTAATACTTACTTACTTACTTAACATTAAATGGATGAATCAAATATTTATTTTTTGTTTTAGAATTATGGGGCGAATGTATCATCGTAAAACCAACAGAGGTGCAGATCGAGTGCGTTATATCTCTGAGGCACTGAGTAGGGCTATCAAAGATATTAAAACTGGAAGAAAGAGTGCAAAAAAAGCGGCAAAGGCATATAATATCCCCAGAACGACCTTAAGGCGTCGTTTACAGAATTCGGAGGGAAAACGTCGCTCGGCGTCTGCTGGGTATGGAGGTGTTCCAATATTTAGCTCATGTTCAAATGACTTTAATTTTCCTATCAATGAGATATGATACAATCCACTCATTTAGATTGTCTCTAATACCTAGCATATTTAATTTGTGTGAAACAAAAGACAAATCTAAAATATCAAAAGCATTTGAGAGATCAAAGAAAACTCCCATTACATAATTTTTGGCATCTATTTCCTCATATACATTTTGAATTAGTTCATTTGTAGCGGTTTCTGTAGAAAATTTACTTCTAAAGCCATGTTGAGACGATGTTAATAGATTTTTTTCATTTAGAAATGAAATAATTCTATTTGCGATTACTTTTTCAATTATCAAAAAACACTTAAAGTGAGATGAGTCTATAATTGTTAATTTCGTCTACATTTCCTTTTTTAAACACAGGTATAATTAATGCCGTCTTTAACCTATTTGGGAATTTACCCGTCAAAATTGACTTGTTAATGATGTAGGTAAAACATAATGCAAATTCGTGTACACAGTCTTTTACTAATTTGACAGGAACCTCATCTATACCAGTTGATTTTTTATCAGATAATTGCAAAATAGCATCTTTTACTTCTATTTTTACTGAACTGAAAAGCATTTTAGCATCGTTCAACTCTGGGCTCGTGCACTCCTTCGACATTTCTGTAAAATGATTTGCTAGTTTATCTTTCACCATATTTGAAAAATGAGCACCAAATAGATCGGCTATCTCCTTACTGTTACCTATTATTTTATTATTTTGATTTAAAACTATTTTATTACAGGATGTTTTGGTATTGTTTAAATTAGAATTCACGATTTGCCATAACGCTTTTGTTTTATTTTTAGAATTTTCAATGTTTTTAATATTTTGTATTTGCCTCTCTGTGATAACGTTTCTCCTATATTGTTTCTTTTTTATGATATATTGTTTATTTATAATGTCACTATTCAGTGTTTTTCTTAAATTATTTAGTTCTCTAAGGTTTTCTGATTCCTTATGAAGCTCTGGACAAAATTTAAATTGATTTTTGGTTCGCATTTGTTTTCTGGATGTTTTTTGTTTATTTGGAAACGCCCTCGCAAAGGCATCCACAAACTAAGATCAGAACAATTCAAAATACTCATCAATGTCATTTATATCTGATTTTTCCAGAACGTCTGCTACATTTCTAAAGAATTTAAAATTTTGTATTGGGTGCTCGTGTATTACTCTGTAAGTGTACTTTGAATTTTCTACCGTTAATTCAGCGTTTGTTTTTCCAATTGAACAATACAGGATTTGCGCTGAATGGTCTGATATTCCTGGGTCATTTATTTCGTAGCTTACATTTTCTACATTTGTTATAAGGTAGTCGATTTCCGTTTGGGAAATCCCATTTACACTACGTGCCACTCTTGTGGGCTCTGATATTAGAGAAATTAGACCATAGCTAGATATAAGATTATGTAGGATATGATTTTCAATACTGTTGCGGCCAAAACCCCAGAATTTTATTACAACCGGCAATGCCGGCAGAGAGTTTTCAATGTATTAAGACAAAGCACATGCCAATTTTGTTCTCTACAATAAAAGCAGTTTTTTAAGTGAGTTAAATGAATTATTTAAATGCAAAAACAATAGGACAATCTCCCCAACAAGGCCCTTACGACCTTGATATGAAGAAATCAGCGAATATAGTGAGCAGTTAATTATAAGAAGTAAAATTATAGTGGTTTGTTAAGCTATTAGCCGGCCGGCAGCAACCATATTGTCTCGGCTCCTGGCAGCGGCAAGTTCGAGGTACGAGAGAGTGACAAGATGCAATTGATGGGCGCGTGACTGAGACAGCGCATCCCAGCTGTGATCCCAGTGTTGTTACCGGAGAAGTTGTAAGTCCGTTCCTATTTATTTATCCCTATTTCTCCTATTAAATTACAGTCCGCATATTTAACAATTAACAATTTCAATTACGATTGACCATATACAATATTTCAATAAATAACAGGGAATTATTGGGGTACCTGTTAGACAATTTGTTTGCTTTCATTAAAATAAACAATTTAATATGGACATAAACGCATTAAAGTTGAAAAGAGGTTAGTTACTAGATTTAAAAAATTTGTAGATGCCATCAATGAGACAAGCCTCGATGATGTTTCAGTGGAGGAGTTGCAATGTAGAATAGATAAATTCGAACCTATTCTTGACAATTTCAACACTGTTCAAAGTGAGTTAGAGTCTAAACTAGATATCACTGAAATTGACGAACAAGAACGTAAACAATTTGAGGATGACTATTTTTCTTATATTGCCAAGGCTAGAAAGGCAGTAGCTAACTTCAATAAAACTACTTACTTAACAATAGTGTTGGGTCTATTACTCCTGGCAGTAACAATTCTCAAAATAACTTAAATGTTAGCAATGTTGGTATGCATACGCATATGCAAATTAAGTTTCCACCTATAAAATTACCCAGTTTTAGTGGTTCCTTTAAAAAATGGCTAGAGTTTAGGGACACCTTTACTGCTCTAGTGCACAATAATAAGTTAATGACCGACATTGAGAAATTCTATTATTTAAAATCCTCCTTACAAGATGAGGTTAGTCAAGTTACACAATCGATGGAAGTATCAGCGGCAAATTATCCTATAGCTTGGAATCTAGTCACTGACAGGTTTGAAAATAAGTGGTTAATAGTTTTCAATCATGTGAAAGCCATGTTTGACTTTCCAGCAATCCAAAAAGAATCTCACACAGAATTAAGAAAACTATTTGATACTTTTACGAGGAATTTAAGATCCTTAAAAACCTTCGATCAGCCAACTGATAAGTGGGACACGTTAATCATATTCCTAACTACATCTAAACTAGATTCTGTCACTCGACGAGAATGGGAAGCAGATGATGTTCAACGTGCTATGCCCTCTATCACAGAGATGAACAATTTTCTAAAATGTAGATGTGAACTGCTGGAAAAATTTGAATACAATACAAAGTCTCAAAAGGACAATAAAAATCTCGATAAAAATAAAAAATTCGATAAAAAATGTGTAAACAAAGAACAGTCTTCCACTTATATGAGTGTTAATAATAAAAACGAGAGTAAAACTAAATGCTGTTTCTGCGAAGGCCCACATTTGGTTTATCATTGTGAAAAATTATTATCTTTTTTTCACCGCAGAATTAAATAAAATTAATTTATGTATACATGGCTTTAGATCCGGCCACGCAACAAACAATAATTGCACTTATACAAAATGTAGGTGGTATAATCTCAATCACAAAACGCTGGTGCACATTGATAAGACACCTAGTTCTCAAAATTCTGACAATGTTTCTAGCAGTTCACAAGTATCACAATCACACTTTCAAGAAAATAATTCAATAGAAAGTCATACTCACACTGTACAGTCTGAGCTATAAGTAAATGACTTCACAGTTTTGCGACAATCAAGTAATACTTTCAACAGCTATGGTTTTGGTAAAGGACAATCAAGGTAAGTTTTTTAAAGCTAGAGCCTTATTGGATAATGGGTCTATGAGTAATTTCATCACCAAGGATCTATGCAAAAAATTAGGTTTGAGTACTAATATGGTAAATTATTGTGTCAAAGGTGTTGGTCAAGCTTTGGCCAACATAAGCAAATAGGCTTCTGTATTCTTTAAATCTTGTAATAATGGCTTTTCGTCAACAAAATCCTGCTTGGTAATAACAAAAATTACCGATCAGTTACCTAGCATTTCTATAAACTCCCAAGACCTAGCGCTCCCGCCAAATATCCAGTTGGCTGACCCTACGTTCCATAAATGTGATAAGGTTGATCTTCTATTGGGTGGTGGTATCTTTTGCAGAATATCAGCGAAGTCATTAAAGTCATTATAAGTCATTATTTTTTTTGTTAGTCAATAAAAGTCTTTTTTTTTCGTCAAATTATCATTATTGTCATTATTTTAGTTTATTTATATTATTTCATATATTCATTCAGTTCAACATTATAAACTATTTTCATTTTTTTTTAAACCCCCTAATACAAATCGTCAGGTATAGTCCGTAGTTGTAAGTGCACCCCCCCCCCCCCCGATCCTTGGGGACAATGTTTTTCATAAAAGATTAAAGCCTAAGGAACAATTTTAGACATGTTCCCAAAAAAGAATACTGGTTGTACTTGTAGTACCTCCCTGCTTGCGCGTCGACCACAAATTTTAGAGTTGAGAAACCCATTCCCCCACTCCTTCCCGCTCCGTTCCATGCGTACATTCCTCAGTCCTCTTTCTTGTGCCGGTCGATCACGTCGTGTCACCGAACTTATTTAGTTTCCGTAAAGCGTGCAATTAAGATGCCTAATTCTTCAAGGAAAAGTCACAGGAGTACGAGCAGGAGCCGTCACCGATCAGTGAGTCAATCGCGTGAACTGAGTGCAGTGTTAAAAAGGATAGAAAAACGACTAGACTGTGTAGAAAAATTCCACAAAAAATTTAAATACCGCTCCCGTTCAAGATCAAACAACTCGACTAGCTCTGATTGTACTGCTTATCAGAGACCTAGTCGACATCGAAATTACAGTCGTCCCGGTCAATCCTCGTTTTCATCAAATAGCGAAGACTCTAGAACACCTACGCACGTGTCTAGGACAGAACCGCTGGGAGACAAGGCTGAAAATCGTAAGTAAACAATGTGACCTGGCCGTTATGGTTTGTTGTTCTCTGGGGTTAATGATTTGACAAGTCTTTCTTTTATATCATATATGTACCTAGGGTGGTATGATACTTATAAAACGTCTAGGGTGACATAATATATTTCATTAAATTTAATTTTAATTCATTATACCTAGAGTGGTATGATAATTATAAAAACGTCTTGGGTGACGTAATCTATCTCCTTAAATATATTTTAAATTCATTATACCTAGGTGGTATGGTGTCATGTAACAACTGGCTTTGTTTATTTACCTAGAGTGGTAAAATACAAAAATATGCCTAGAGTGGCATACAGTCTCTTATTTAACATTTTTTATTTAAAATTTTTTATTTCTTCTCTACATCCCCTTTTGCTCTTTTAGGGGGAGCTCAAGGCCTCGATATCTCGGCCATTTTGGGTGAAGACAATGACAGAGAAACAGAATTTTCGGAACCAGTACAACCAGAACTTTCATCTTCTTGGGGAAAGATTCTTATTTCTGGTTTATCAGATGAGCTTAAAAAAGATCTCCTTAAAAAATATCTCCCACCTGACAACTGTAACGAGCTCTATCCTCCCAAGTTAAACCCAGAAGTAAAGTTAGCCTTACCCTAAAACACCCTTAAAGTGGGCGGTTTCGTGAACGTAATTCGAAAATTTCTCCTGCATCCCTGAACCGGTTGAAAAACATTTTTGATATTCTTTTAGAGACAGCTTTATGGAATGGTACTAGGCTATTTAAAACTAAAAAAAGAAAAAAATTTTTACTTGTGAGAAAATCAAATATTTTTTTTTTAGTTTTCAATAGTCTGGTACCATTCTATAATGTTGTCTCTAAAGGCCTATCAAAAAATTTTTTTGAATCGGTTCAGAGATGAAAGAGAAACTCTCGAACTACGAAATCATTTTCTCTGAATCAATTTCGAGAAGAGAACTTTTGTTGGTCAACTTGAAATTAAAATAGTTGATAAAATTAAAACAACCGCGATACATAGAACACAACCTCAGCTTATCCTACCTTTTTTCGAAGATGAGCACGAAATTTGTGTAGCTAGAATATTATTAAAATACCTAGAAAAAAACCGGATCTTAAGAGGCTCATGTCATTACCTTTTTATTACCCTCAAAAGTCACACCACAAAGCTTCGTCACAAACCATCAGTAGATGGGTTAGGGACATATTAAAGGACAGTGGCGTGGATTCAAATAAACTTAAACCTTACAGCACTCGCCACGCGGCCACATCGGCAGCAGCTCGAATGGGAATCAGTGTAGACTCAATCCGTTTAGCCGCAGATTGGTCTAAAAATTCAAGAACATTCGCCTTATTTTATAAGCTACCCTTAATCGATAATGACCAATTTGCCAATGCTGTTTTATGTAGCTAATAAATAATAAGTCCTTATATATATATATATATATATATATATATATATATATATATATATATATATATATATATATATATATATATATATATATATATATATATATATATATATATATATACAGCGTTATTATTGTTTTTCCTTTTTTCTTTCTTCGACTATGTTTATTTATAAGTATCATATTTGTTTACTTCTATTCATATTATATGTTTTTTCAATAAATAAAAGAATTTACACCATATATATAATTTTTTTATATGTTGTTGCAATAATCTTTAAATGTAGAACTACTTTATTTACGGAGACGAGGCCGAAATATAATTATAAGATCAAACGAACTTACCTAAGTGATGTTCGATCTTGATTATATGAGGCCTCGTCGAAGTAAATAAAGTCCCTACACCCACCCTAATTATCAGAAATAATTTCCCAAATGCAACAACAACTTTGAAATTGACTGAGGAATGTACCCATGGAACGCAGCGAGGTGGGAAGGAGTGGGGGAATGTGTTTCTCAACTTTAAAATTTGTGGTCGACGCGCAAGCAGGGAGGTACTACTTTATTTACTTCGGCGAGGCCTCATATAATCAAGATCGAACATCACTTAGGTAAGTTCGTTTGATCTTGTAATTTTGTTCCTATACGATATTTTGATAGGAGTTACCATTTTCCAGATAAATGAGTCCAAAATTAAGAAAACATGGAAATTTATATATCGGTAAATTGTTTAGAGGAAATAACTTTGACAATGATTGTAAAACGTCTAATATAACTTTATATTATTAACATAACAACGAATAAAATAAACTTAAAAAAATTAATAATAATAATATTACAATTTGCACATATTTATCTCGAAAACTGTAACAATGGATTATGAACAGATTGGAGTTAAAAGTGTTGATAATATCATCTTTTAAATTCTGTTTGCTCATTCCAATAAAATGAAATGTAAATTACTCTTTGATACTGGATTTGGCAATAAAAGAAGGCTTATTAACATATCCGCATTAGCAGAAGAGTAGGTACACACCTCAAAATGTTCAGCATTACTGGGCCTTCATTAATTTACTAAATGCAACTCAGTCAGCGTCTTTAAGGTAAGTGGAAAGATAAAAACCCTAAAAAATTACTTTCTACCAAATATACCCAATATATCCGAATATTTCAAGATTTGGGGAACAACTGGAATATTGATGATAAATTAGTCACATCATTAAAGGAGATTACATGTGGCATATATGGATTAAAGAAATACGCTAGCGTGGATGAGCTTCATCTAATTGCCATTAGACAGAAATGTGGGGACAAAGATATTTGTCTTTATCAATTGACACTAAAGTTGATTTTCTTCGAAACAATAGAGGAAAAAGATTTGGAATAAATATTCGATGTATCGGGAAACAGCGATAATGAATCTGAAAGCGAATGAAGTGTTACTTACATTTTATTGAATTGTATTGAATTTTATATGAGTCATTTATCTAGAAAATGGCAACAAATGGCAACAATAGGAACAACATTGTAGAGAATTTTATGCACTTTGTTTTTGTGCAGAAAGTTTTTCTCCGTCTTTTTTTAGTTTTTGTATTAAATGTTTATGAAAAACATTATCCCCAAGGATCGGGGGAGGGGGTACAGTTAGGGTGGGTTCCCGTAGTATGTTAACGATTCAAAAATAATATAGGGAGTAAAATCAAATTATAGAAATTAAGTAGTATAATTTTTATCGATGTAAGTAAAATTTAGTATGTACGCCCTTACGTCTCATTTGGTAGAGACCCTGATAGTGGCCATAGTTGACAAATCCAAGAGGCCTAACTGCCATATATTGACCGTTATTGTTTTCGCGGTAACGCGAGCCCCCACTAAAATCAGTAAAACGCGGGGGTATAAAAGCTGACGCGGGCTAAAATGCGTCGGAGTCCAAGACGAAGTCTACACGAAGTTACGAGGAGAATCTGCCTCCAAAATAGTCACTTTATGGCTGGGCTTTGCCCACCATTATAATATATTAAAGTTGCTATAGATATTATAAGATGAGAATTAGCATCAAGTAAATAATAAATCTATGGTATTCAGCAATATTTATTTAAGTTAAAGACGAGCCTATATGTTCCAGTAGAATTTGTGCAAACTTCGAAATTCTGCAGCCCGTATACATTTTTTTATACTTGTAAATACGTAATAAATTAAATTATCGTAAGTGCTTCGTAGAAGATTTATAGTGATACCCGCTTCTACAAATTGTAAAACTTTTTAAGTAAACTGTTCCTAAATTGCTGTAGCAACAAGTGTTGCTTGTTCCTGTATTTCTTGCTGTTCCTGTACGTTTCTACCTTTAGTTGCCAGCGCCAGAAGGTAATTTTTGTGTGCTTTAGTGCGCGTTTTTCGTTTCATGAAATTTGACTTCATTTTGTTATTTTATGTACATGTTTGCTAACAGCTCAGCTATTATTTTGTTGTAAGTAAGCAGTAATTCATTATAGTTCAGATTCAGTATTTTTGTAGTAAGTTTTATGTAGAGTCATATCATTTACGTAGTAATTATTAGTAAACCAGCTGGCCAACAATTTTAGTTTTTGGGTAAAAATCACAGTTTAACTTTTTGATTCATACTGTGTTTTGTCTATTGTTTGAGTAAATTGTGTTATGTATTTTTCTGTCTTTTTGATACGTAATATTATTATGTGAATACAGCCATGCTGCCTACGGCCCCGAGAGGTCTCAATACTCTATTTTTTGTTTGTAAATTTGATATTTTGTAATATATTTGTTATCTAGATTTTCGCGTATTATTACCTTTGCCATTTTTCTCTTACAGTTTATAATTATTTTAGTAAAAGCTATGAATTTTACAATAAGGTAAAATTGATGTGCTTCACTCACCGCCCATCATGTGGCTTTCTCTTGTTTTTGTTTTAATAATTAGTAAGGAAAAAAGCTAGCGTTATACTTTGCGCCCCTCCGTGGGGCTTTCTTAGTTTAGTTTTTACTTTGAATAATACCCTTGTAAAATCAAGCGTTATAAGTAATACTAATCATTTAAATAGATGTAAACTTACGAATTCACAGTCAGACGTATTAAACTTACAACAATCAATTTCTGTATCAAAAATTTAAAAAATATATAATTCAAGATGTTCATTCGTAGATCTTAGGAATATCTAAGCGGCAACTAACTCTATCATTATTATTTCATCTCCTATAATTAGAATGTAAATTCTGGATTTTTTAAAATAAAATATACGGCTAATTATTTATATGTACACCATCTAGGTAAACCGTCCAAATGTTGGCACTTAACCAATGATTGGCACCAATTTAATTTATCTCAGTTATTAATTTCGTTTCGGTTTCCTTTAAAATCTGTGATTTCTAGTAAATTTGTCAACATTTGGGACCTGAAATACACTAATAGGCATGCGCTATTTTAAACAATATGGCGAAATTAGAAGTTCTTGTGGAACGTGTTCTGGTGAAGTATGAATTTTCATATATAAGTGTTGTGGCTCATTTCTAAATAAACTCAGTTGGTGAATTTTAGTATTTAATTCTTGCAACTTACATTTAGTGATAACTAAAGTATGTTTTAATAATTTTTTAATGTTATAACCCCATTTATCGAATATTTAATTAAACTTTCGTGGGTGCCAACATTTAGCAATGATTTAATTTCAAATTCCATTTATTGGCACATATCCCAATGATTCGAATTATGGAAAAAATTAATTTTCCAACCATTGGCACTGCATCTACATGACTTTATTTTTCTACAATTAGGCATTATTTTCAGATGCTAAAGGTGAAGAAAAACGTAAAATATTCAAAACCATATACCGAAGAGATAATTGGTAATGGTTGCTTGAAAATCACAGAAAAGGGTTTCCTAGAAGAAAAGTAGATGTGCAACTTGCAGTAAAAGCTTTTATGGATGCCAATGGAAGAGAAAATCCTTTTAAATAAAACACGCCAGGTGACCATTGGTATAGTTTATTTTTAAAAAGACACCCAAATTTGAGGCAGAGAGCTCCTGAAGCTGTGATACCTGCTTCTGCAAATGTTTCAAAAGCGGATATAGAAGGTTGGTTCCACGAGATTGAATCCTACCTGAAGGATAAAAACTATTTCTCTATCTTAGATGATCCAACTCGAGTATATAACGGTGACGAAACCTGTTTTCGATTTTGTCCCAAATTGGGAAAAGTAATAGCTCCCAAAGGCACAAGAAATGTATACGAAGTAGATATTGGGGAGGCAAAGCAGAATTTAACTGTTATGTTTACGTTTTCTGCAGCAGGTCATACCACTCCGCCGTTAATTGTTTTTGCTAACAAAAGACTTTCAATGACAATAGTTAATAGTGTGCCAGACAATTGGGGAGTAGGATTGAGTGAAAACGGGTGGACGAAATCAGAGATTTTTGTGGATTACATAAAAAACGTTTTACACCCACATTTAAAAAAGAATAACATTACATTTCCCATCATTTTATTTACAGATGGCGGCAAAACTCATCTATCGTATGAATTAAGCAAGCTGTGTACAGACCTGCAGATAATCTGTATAGATTTGTATCCTAACACTACCCTCATTATGCAATCTGTAGATGTTGCATGCTTTAAACCATTAAAAAATTTGTGGAAGAGTGGTGTTCTTGATTGGAGACGTAAAAATCCCTATTGTAAATTAGGAAAAGAACACTTTCCACCAATTTTAGAGCTTGCTGTTTCTTTAATTAAGCCAAAAGCAGCAGCTAATGGTTTTAAAGCTTGTGGCCTATATCCATGGAACCAAAAAGCCATTGACTATAGTAAATGCTTGGGTAAAAATTGCACAATTATTGATGCTGATGCTGCAATTAATGCAGAACATATTGAAAATAGAAACATTTTAACTTTTCAACAATTTAGTCAAATTCTGGGTGTTCATAAAATGGAACAGCTTAAAACTGGGAATATCTCTCATTGCACAGAAGATGAAATTTGCGAATATTTTGCATGTTTACACTTAATTTACTCTAAATTAGTTACAAGATTCCAATACTAAATAAAGAAGAGTCTATTGAAGTAGAAGATATTGTAGACTTTGATGTAAGTCACACATTACCTCCCGATAGCATAATTTTCACAGAAGAAGAGTTGGAAAGCATGCCAATAATTTTATTATTATTATTATTATTATTATTATTCATCATCGTTAATAGTCATCGTTACCCATCACAGTTATCCGTCACTGTTATTATTCATCATTAACCGTTACCAGTGGTCGAAAAGTAAATACCGGAGATGCCAAACAAAGAAGAAAAAGACCTGGAACAACAGGAAAGGACGCAAGAACAGCCACAACCTGAGGTTGCTGGAGCTAGTGATACCCGTTTGAGTTGGATTTATCAACTACGTAAGGAACAACTGGATGCCGAATTAGGCAAATTTCACCTGAGCCTTACCGGAACGGTGGAAGAGAAGAAACGCCGCTTAATTAAATTTATTAAGGACGGCTTCACGTCGCCACAACCTCAAGCAACCAGACTGTTTACCTTTCCGCCTGCTTTCGTACCCATCAACTAGACAACCTCACCACTCCAGACAACCACACCAGTTCAGGCAACCGACCCCCGGACTCTAAATCCTCTTAAGATAGGGAAATGGGGTATAAGATTCGACGGCAATTTGCTCCCTGACTACCGGCAGTACATTTCCAGACCCGAATTGACCGACACAGCGTCCCTGATTGCCAGAAAAAAGGAATTTGAGGTACTTCGACAAGAAGTCCAGCAAAAACATCGAACTGCTATCAGTCGCACCACTACCACGAGCGATTCGTTACTGTCCCCTGTACGTAGGGACCGTCCGTAGGTGTATCCGAATCGGCCATCACCGTCGTTTCGAATCGCACCAACCACTACTACTGGTACAAGGACTCCTCAGAGGCCTCCGAGATCTACACCACCCCCACCGGTCCGTCAGGAGGATTCTGCAAGAAATGCTCCCTCCACATCTGCTGCTACCAGACCATTTGATAGAAACTCTCTCTGTTGGAAATGTGGAAAAACCGGACACTACCGGCCGCCAGGGGATCATGACAAGATATTGTAAATGCCATGGGTCGGAAAACTAAACCGGACCTGCACCGTTACGAGGCCCGTACGGTTCCGTGTTGACTCCGCCTCGGAAGCTACTATTCCTCACGATACACGCCCACACATATCAGTAAAAATATATGGAGGAAATTTCTCCGCCCTGATTGATACAGGCTCCATCCGTTCATACATGGGAAACCAAGTTCGAGACTTCTGTTTTGAACAAGGAATACCGGCAGTTAGGATATCCGCTCCAGCTGCCCAACTAGCGGATGGGAACCTGGTAACCGTCGTCCAAGCTTATGATTTAAACTTCACCATAGATCAGCACCAGTTCGAAAACCGTCTATACTATTTAGCAAATTTATCCTCGGATGTCGCACTAGGCATGGACATCTTAAGCACTCGAGACTTTTCCGTAAACCTGACCACCAGCATCGTCTATCTCAATCGACATCCGATCTCAGCGCCGTGCTTTACAAGCCCAATAGGAGGAATCGTCTTAGCGCTAACCCAGACGGAGGAAAACAAGTTAACCGAATTCCTAGAGACCGAATTACCCAGCTTTGGAGAAATCACGGGAACCACACAACTAGTACACCACCAGATACGTCTGTCACAACCCGATCCTATCAAACAACGATATCGACCACAAAATCCGAAGATGCAGGAAATCATTAATAAGGAAGTCGACGAGATGCTTGCCAATGGCATTATAGAACCGCCCGACAGCCCCTGGAGTTCTCCGGTGGTGATAGTCCGAAAAAAAAAGATGGAAACGCTTCTGCATCGACTTTCGCAAGGTAAACGAAGCTAGCGAGAAGGATGCTTACCCGCTACCCTACATCAATGCCATACTGGATAAATTACGGAAAGCCCACTATATCTCCAGCATCGACCTGAAACAAGGGTATTGGCAGATACCACTTTCCGCAGAAAGCAAGCCACTGCGTTTACTGTACCAGGCAGAGGTTTGTTTCACTTCCGTGTAATGCCTTTTGGACTACACTCCGCACCTGCTACGTTTCAGCAACTACTTGACCGAATCATTGGACCGGACATGGAACCATATGCCTTCGCGTATCTGGACATCATCGTGTTAGGGGAAACCTTTGATCAGCACCTGGAAAACCTACGCGAAGTTCTCCGTCGTTTAAGGATCGCCAATCTCCAACTAAACCCTGACAAGTGTCAGTTTTGCCGAAAGTCCTTGAAGTACTTAGGACATGTGGTCACCTCAGAAGGAATTAACACCGATCCAGAGAAGGTGGAAGCAATTGAGAAATTCCCCGCCCCACGTACCGTCCGAGACGTTCGCCGTTTCCTGGGAGTAGCCTCGTGGTATCGCCGATTTGTACCAGCTTTTTCGCAAATCGTGACCCGCTTGCTAAAGAAGAACAACCGTTTTAGGTGGGGTGATGGTAAGAACAAGCTTTCAACAAGTTGAAAACCTGTCTCACCGAAGCTCCTGTACTCACCTGTTCTGACTTTGAGCGACCATTTACGCTGCAAACGGACGCATCCGACCAAGAGCTTGGCGTGGCCTTGACGCAGGGCACGATAGGGTAATAG
Source organism: Rutpela maculata (assembly GCA_936432065.2). Classification (NCBI taxonomy): domain Eukaryota; kingdom Metazoa; phylum Arthropoda; class Insecta; order Coleoptera; family Cerambycidae; genus Rutpela; species Rutpela maculata. The sequence goes on from OW386292.2 coordinate 101,852,098, forward strand.
CCTACGCCAGCCGTACACTTACCCCTGCTGAAAAGAACTACTCCGACACTGAACGCGAATGCCTTGCGATAGAATGGGGCATAGAGAAGATGAGGGCTACCATTTCACCGTACTGACCGACCATCAATCGCTCCGATGGTTGCACTCTATAAAGAGTCATCAGGACGTTTGGCCTGATGGAGCGTGTTTCTACAACAGTATGACTTCGAGATTAAGTATAGGCGAGGAAGTCTCAACCGTGTAGCCGACGCCCTATCCAGCCAACCAGTCGAAGAACCTTCCTCCGAACTTGGGGCCAAAGAACTATACGCTCTCGACGAGGCGCCAAACTGTTCATGATACCAACGGAAGAAGAAAGAAGTCGAACACAGCCCTGAATCCTTTCCGGATTACTGTATAAGAAATAACCGGCTGTTCCATCACTTTTGGGACTCTGCCGACTTGACCGAACCTGACCTGTCGGATCCGTGGAAGATATGTGTACCCACACCACTTCGTAAAAATGTCTTACAATAGCCCGTGTTGCACACCGGTATTACTGGCTGAGTATGTTCCGTGATGTTGCCAAGTATGTGAGAAGTTGTATGCAATGTCAGCGATACAAGATTTCCCAGCAACAGACTCCCGGAACCATGCAACCGTCAGCCAATAAACGACCGTGGGAGACCATCAGCACCGATTTAATAGGACCACTACCTCGATTCAGTAAAGGGAATAACTATTTAGTTGTCTTCCAAGATCGTTTTACTAAATGGGTCCACTGCCGCCCCATACGAAGCGCTTATGCCCGCAACGTTAGTCAAGCCCTCTATGATGACGTCATAACCCGTTTTGGATGCCCCCGTACTGTTATTACCGACAACGGATCCCAATATGATAGTCAACCTTCCGGTCACTGCTACGAGAATTTGGAATTCAACACCGTCTCACGCCATCCTACACACCTCAGGCTAATCCCGTCGAACGAGCAAATTGCACCGTCAAGACTATGATAGCCCAGTACTGCGAACAGGACCACCGTAAATGGGACCAAAACCTGAGTGCCCTACACCTGGCCATCAATAGCGCGAGACACGAATCCACCGCATTCTCCCCCGCCTTCCTGAATTTCGGGCCGAGAACTGTCCCTACCGGACACCCTCTTTCAAGCTGAGGACCAGAGGCCGGAAATGCCGGAGGAGAACGACGAAGAGAGTACCGTTAACCAGATACCAATTACGCATACACAACGATTGGAAAAACTCAAAGAGACCTTCGAACTAGTAAGAATCAACCTTCCGCAGGCATTCGGATTCCAAAGCCGCTATTACAACCTCCGTCGCCGTGAGTTTCGTTATCACGTGGGAGATCGAGTGATAAGACGGGAACATCCTCTATCGTCCGCCGTAAAAGGTTTCGCTTCCAAACTAGCTCCGAAGTACTCCGGCCCGTATACCGTGACAGCTGCCCTTTCTCCTGTAGTCTACAACCTCAAATCGGTTACCGGCAACAAGTTAACCAGAATTCATATCAAGGACCTCAAGCCATATCACTCTGACAGTTCCCCGAGAGTTAGCGAACGCCAACTCCCGAATGGCAAGGACACTACCCAAGGAAGCCGACGTCCCGTCGCCTCTCATGCGTCACACCGACGCCCTATGTCGTCAAGGACGGAAAGACGTTCGGCGGATCCCCAACCAGAACAGAACCAAGTCCATCGTTACCGTAGGAGCCCAAGACTACACCCGACTCGATCAGCCGTCGAGGTCAATACGGTCGGCTTTCGCCGCACCGACCGCTTCTCCACGTGAAGCACTTCTGCTATAAGACATGTCGCTACGATACACCGTACGTTTTTCTCACTCGGCATAAAATCTCGTCCACGAGCACCTGAAACCCGGAATACGTCGACCATCAGAGAATTACCATATCTCTTGAATTTTAGTCTATCCTTTCCCTTTTGTTACGAGATTACCCAGCTGGAAGAATGAGGCAAATCGAAATTGTACTAGCGACTGACTATATTTTACTGTTATCCTCGTTGTTTTTTTTTATACAACGGGCAGTGCAGATACCGTGTCCTCAACACAAGTAGCCTTCAGCTAACAGCAATGCCGAGATCATTTGTTTTTTTTTGTTTGCTTCCATTTAGATACCGCTGCTGCCATGACCGAGCCCACATTGGACCTCGCTGTATCCTCCAAGTACATGGAGGCCGTCCTCAAGGATTTTGAAGAGGCATGGGCCGAAGCTCGACCCCCAGGACCCCGAAAACTCACGTTCGAAGCACCAAAGCGTCCCGTGATCCCCAATGTTGAGGCCAACCTCGCCTCGATCGTGAAGGAGAGCCCGTCGTCTTCACTCCAGGCCAATGTGTCCTCTATCCAACCGTCTACTGCGAGGAACTCATCTCCACCCCGAATTCCTGAGGTTCCCATACACCTCCCCGTTGACCAGTTTACTCTCTGTTGGCGGTGTGGCCACCCCGGCCACGATCGCTATTCCCGCCAACGGCCAAGGATGCTTTTCTGCTCCCGATGCGGCCGGTATGGAGTAATGTCCCGGGAGTGTAGGCGCGCCAGGCAGACAGGACCCCAGCGAGGCGCCCTCACACGATCCAGTGTCCGCTTACCTCTCCAGTCCACGGCCAGACCGACCAGCGACCCCAATTTTGACGTCACCTCCAGAGGGATTCAATGCATCCCCATTGAATAATAGAGGCCCGCCACTTCAAAGAGGGTCTCCAGTTTGTTTTTTTTTGTTTTGGGTTACTGGGATGATGCTGCAGTGAACGTCCCGTAATCGAGAGGCATGCACTTTTTTTTACCATGGGGGACCCCAACTGCATCAGAAGGATCGCCGTCGATCGCCGTTTTCGTTCATTTTTTCTACTTTTCTTCCCTATTTTTTTCGAATTTCATGTTTTTTTTTATACTGTAAATCAAGTTAGGGACGTTTTTTTTTTTTGAGAAGAAACCTGCTCTTTCTCCGTCAATTTTTTTTAAATTAAAGTTTGGGTTAATTTTTTTTTATTGTACAAGATGCACATACTCCTAAATAAAGTTTCTGACCAGTATGGGAGTATGCGCCTTCCGTCACTTAGGGATTCGCACCGTAAAGTTAGGTATAAAAAAAAACAATTTCATTTATTTTTTTTTTCGAAGTAAGAGGACGAATTTCCTATCTGATTTAACTTTTTGCAACACTCGCTTTCCCTCAGTCTTTTGGGTTTATATGGTTATCGTTTAAGAATTACAAGATTCGCTTTGCTTCCATCTATCGAGTTATCTGTGAAAAATCCCTGCCTACCCAATACAAATACGAAAATCCTTGCCTACCTAATAAAAAAGCAAAATCTCCGCATGTCCAATACAAATGCTGAAATCACACCAATGCATTTGATCTATATACGAGGATTACATTTCTATATTATACATAAATATCATTATAATTTTCCCCTTTCACTTTTACAGAAAAATGGACAGCTCTCCGAAATCAGTAGATGTAAGTATTTCCAATTGTTAATTGCATTATTTTAACATTAACAAATAATTATCAGGGCCGGTTTTCTGACTAGGCCTCATAGGCCCGGGCCTAGGGGCACTACTCTGCGGGGGGCGCCTTTTCCTTTCATTTTAGTGGTTAAAACCCATAAACTGATAGAAAGCATAGATATTTAATTACAATACAAGACATTTAAATTGTTTCTATTCCAGGGAGGGGGGGGGGGGGCGCAAAATTGACCCGGGCCTAGGGGCGATTTATGTCTAAAACCGGCACTGATAATTATACATACACACAATTCTCCTTGTTCTTAATTTTCTAATTGAAATTATCACTAATCTCAATTTCCTATAATATATTTATTTCGTTTTTATATTAAATGCCTCTCTTAAACTATCACTTTATCTATCTCAAACACATCCCATTATAAAACTACAATTTTCAATTTTTACATATTTTTCTTTTACTATTACAGAACGAAATGAGAACACTAGAAATAAACGAAGAATCGTCTGCTGTAAGTACTATCAATTGATTTTAATACATCTCAACTCACACTCATAAGATTAGGAGGTAATTAACAGAAAAAAATTGATCTGATCATTTTTCATACATAATTTTTTTACACATATATCCTTCTTGCAATCTTCAAAAATGACCACATAGCTTCTACAGACACTGATGTACACATATATATAACAATCCAATTTTTCAAAGTTTCCCATTGCAAAAAAAGTTCCACATTTCCCATGATATACATCAAGATTTCAATTCTATTGTCTACTTTTACGAATTATTTATTTTTATGTCATACCTTTATTCATTAATTGAGGATAGCATCAGTAATTCTACAATAATTAAAAAACCGTCTGGTTCTTCCTATACCCCATCTATATGCACTGTAAGTATTAAATTTTATTTCATACCCCATATTCAAAATTCAACAACATTTTTAATTTTCTGTTTTCGAATTACGGCCCACTGAAAATTGCCTATTTTAAACATTAAATAAACAATAAATTGGTAATGAATCTTTTTTCGAAAAAAAATCATTCTCTATTTTCCCTTTAAAATCATTTTTTCTACCACATCATCAATATTTTCAAATTCGATATAATACTTAATGCCCGAATAATTTACAGGTCTGATGACCCAAAATTTTTTCAGTAAAAATTCTTAGCCTTCAAAATTTGAAAGTTTCGATAATATGAGATAGTAGAAAAAATGAATTTAAAGAAAATATGAATAACTTTTTTTCTAAAAAAATTTCGTTACCAATGTATTGATTATTTAATGTTTAAAATAGGTAATTTTAAAGGGACCGTAATTCAAAAACCAAAAATCAAAATGTTATTATACTCTGAATATAGCGGTTCTACAGAGCATGCTGATCAATAATATTTGCATTACTTTAAAAAAAAAATGCCTAATATGATTTCTCGAAAAATCGACCCTTTTTTTCTTAATAAAGATGCATTCACTAGCTAAAATAAGTTTTGATTTATTCAAAAAATAAATATTAAATACATTGGATAACGATCCAAATTTGGTTGAAATTGGATGACCAATAACTGAGTTACGAAAGTGTTTCCACTTGAAATGGGTCGCACTGTATACCAAAATACTCATTTATATTTTTTTACCTTTCAACTTTGTAGAATACAAGCAATAGACCTTTGTGGTGGAATGCACCATCCACATCAACAAATATACCCACAGCCAATGTAAGTATACCATCTTCTTTTTAACCCTTTCAAATAATTAATTACTTTCATCAGCAAATCATTAATTTCTTAAAAACCTTATTATTTTTCTTTCAATTAAATAAAAATCACTTTCTTTCTAAATTTCTATGACTGAATTTTTCTCCAACCATTCCTTATTTTACATAATCAATCATATTTCTTTCACCTTTCCTTAAATACAAATTTTATTTTTACTCTATAAATAACTTTGATTACAACCTACAGTTTACTTTACTTTGCAATATTTTTAACATAAAAAAAATTTGGTTACCTACTAAGCTAAAAATTATTTCACAATCTTTTTAAAATTGTCATAATTTTAATATAACATATCTTTAATAACTGTTCTTTTTATATACCATTCTTTACTACAGAATGAGACAAACAATTCACCACCTGCTTGATGGATAACACATCCTGTCCCCTGTCCCTGTACCATCCCAAACTTATATTACCACTGTAAGTACAAAATTTTTTTCAATCTTCTTCACATTATTAACTATTTTTTTCAATTAATCATTATTTTTTTCACAAAATCCTCATTATTTCTCTTTCCTTCAAACAGAATCAAACAGAAATCTCAATTTTATTTCCACATCCAGTAGAAATACAATAGCACAAAAATTTTTTTTAGAATTATTGTTGTCTAAATTAATTTAAAATATCGTGAAATGCCGAAATTTCAAATTTAGGCAAAAAAAAATTCTCTCTGTCTGTCTGTAACTTTTATTATACACACAATTACTCTGGAACTGTTTAAAATATTTACTAGAAATTTAATACACATATGTATTTCAACAGGACGTAGATCTACATTATATTTTGATTTTAAGTCGTTGCAACATTGAATGATAAATTGAAGTAAATGGAGGTAGATAGGTATTTCCTCTTTCACATTCGGTTTCTTAAATTCATTACATAATAACTATTATAATATTTCATCTTTTACTTAAAACTACATTTCAACTAATTTAAATTACCTTCGCAAAATTATCTACTTCTCATCGATTCGTTTACATTCACATTTTTTTTTTCAATCATTCACTATCATTATCATACACTAACTATTGTTACATATCACATACTGATTCTGATGTATTTACAACTTTTTTTTCCGTAGCCCACACCATCCTTCAATAATAACACAAAAAAAACAGAGAGGAAAGGTATATTTTATATTTTACTTCTGACATAGCTAAATTATATAAATATATTTTAACATTTTAGAAAACAATTTTTCAAGGGAATCCAAAAAAAAAGATAAAGCCCAGGAAAAAAAACCTCAACGCTATGGCATTAGCACATTACGAAATCATTAGTAAGCTGTATGGAAAAAATAAAAAATTACACAAATGAAAACAAATAATTAATTTTTGAAATTATTATTAACAATGTTTAAATAAATATTAGAACCCAATTCTACTTTTTTAATTAACTTTTAATGGAACATAAATTAAAATAAAACTTAATAATGTGAAAATGTTCTCAAATCCTATACTATTATTTATATCTAAAAGAAGAAGACCTACGCTACAGAAAGAGATATATTTATCTAATCCTGTTGTGCAAATATTTACCTCCAGATATTCTACATTTTCAACATAGAATAATGAACTTTATACAGTACCCTCAAACAAACACCAATTTTACTGTCCGCTATGTGGTTTATGGGGAATGCTCACACTTAAGAAGGTAGGTACCCTATTTATTATCTACTGAAACAGCATGCCAGTGAATTCTTCCCCTTACATACTTTTCGTTTACTTTCATTAAAAAAAAAACACTTCATCTGTACCTTATCGAACAATCAATTTTGAAATTACAAATTTCCCAGTGTTTTCCACCATACCTTATCAACTTCAGATGTATGTAACTTCGTGAGTTTTTAACGTACAGTGAATTTAAACGTTTCTTTCGCAAATTAACGAGGGGAAAAAAGTATACTACATTATTTGGGCTATTTTTTTTTGTTTTTAAGCTACAACACAAAAAGTACAAAGAAAACATATTTCACCATTTCACCAACTCTACACACATACATTCAAGTTCAAATTACCCCACAAATGCTGCTTTTTTAAAATCTTTTATTCATTTCTGTTTTTCTTTTGCAGCTACACTTGGCAAGTAAGAGTGTTACATTGCTATCGGGACATGGAAATTGGTATCGAACCTCCTGCGTTATGAGATTTTGCATCTGTTCGTAACTCCAACTCTGACCTGCGTATTCTTTGTAATCAATTTATTTCATATCGCCTGTACAGTATAATTTGTAGAACTTTTTATATACCATTACATATAAAATATTCATACCTACTACTACAGCTATTAAACTCTTTTTTTTCATACTTTCTACCTTCAACAAGCTCAGTATAACAAAACAACAATATTTGTATATAATCTAACTATATTTATTTCCTATCTAATAAAGTGTAGATACCTATTCGTGTTATTTATTTATTATCTGATAATTAATAATTTACTGTCAAAATATTTTACGTTGTAAAAAGTAAAAGTTAAAGTTACCAAATCTATGGCTGCCAACATCGAGAAAAAGTAACTGTGTAACAGCCAACTTAATGTTTCATATAAATTCATTAATTTCCACCTCACTTATACCATTCGTATAACTTTTTGTGAAATAGAAAGAAAACATGAAAAAAATTTAATTTTCTCAAAACTGGTGTACTTAATGTTCTCTCATCCAGCTAGCAAATGTGTAAATAGATTGGATAGTGCCATTAAATGTTATGTTACACATTAGTGATGGGTAAAAGCAGTTATTTTTGTAATAACAGTAACTGCTACTGCTATTTTGAAATAACAGTTTAAAAATAACAGATCGCCGAGAAGGTACAATAGGTAACTATCCCAAAAATAAAACCAGCAGGTTAAATTGACAAAGCAATGGAGCAATGTCGAATCTTAAGGTTTGCATCTAGAAGGTATTTATATCTAAAGAAAAGAGCCCCCGACTGCGATTGGCAGATAAATGTGACTTCCACATAGACAATGTGTTCAGCAGCTACACCTATTACATTTACCGTAGTGCGAGACTTACCCAATATTGCTATACAGAAACGCTTATTTTTACATACTAAAGTATCATTTGACAGAATTTTACTCCTTACACGCTTTGTTTATTTTAAATTTTTAAATATCTCACTACACCGATGTGTTACGAGGGTAAAATTTTGACACATTCTCCAGTCTTCTTTGCTCTTTCCTGCCCCCATCTTGACATCTACATAATATCTCAATAACTAAGTGATACACAAAAATATTAGGACACTTATTTTTTTTTTACAAATTAATGACGAATAATTAAGTTTACCACACCTTCTTCTTACCTTTTTGAGTTGCATAAATACAAAATAAACATTCATTTTACCTATTCCATTCTACAAGTGAAAGCAAACAAAATACTGCTTAACTTTTATCATGAATTCATTTCTTTCTGTCTTCCAGGTTGCCTTGATATATATGAGCTGTTGCGTGTTAGTACCCGGAGTCACAAATTTTGGCAGCGAAGCTTTTCAATATGCAATAAAAAAAATTCCATCTGTCCTCTATGACTTTGAATAAATGTTGGATATCACTTTACTCTTTATTTAACTTTTTGTGGGTGGAACACAAATTGAAAGAAGACATGACAATAGTGAAAAAAATCTTATTTTCTCAAAATTTTCAATATCTGCCTATTTAAAAATTAAAAATTGAATAAGGCATTCATTGACATAAATCGAAATGAAAAAAATGATACTAGCAAAAATTTTGTGTAACTGGTACTTACAAGTTATGGAAATTATAAATGTTGCAGCGTTTACTATATTGCTAGGAATTTCTTTCATTGCACAATTCACCAGATACTATTTTTGATAACTTTGACACTTTCCCATTTTCTTTTCTTTTATTATTGATAGCAATTGCACTGGCCCATCTATATGCTTATTCTAACAAATCATATCGTGTAAGGCTCATCTTTATTACGAAGGTGCCATTATTACAGAGAAACAAAACTTGGTAAATTTTTGTAGAAAACAGGTACAGAGAAAGTCCGAAAGAAAAAAATGTCCTTAAAAACCTCATTTTTTAGTACGTAGACGGCACTATCGCAAATGAACAAAACCTGATAATTTTTATAAAAAAGACTATATAGAGAAAATCGAAATGCGGTCAATGGAAGCCCATTTTCGGTAAATACATCTTGCACCATTGAAAACAAACAAAACATTAGGCAATTCTTTGTAAAAAGAAATGTGCAGGAACCACAATGAAAAAAAAATAATACGAGACAAAATTCTTATACACAAATATGCTTCCTCACTATAATTCGAAATACAATAAATTCACATTTGTACTGAATTTTGATATACACACTGCATTGTAAAAAAAGATTTCAAAACAAATATTACTTTTTCAGCTGAAGTACTAACTAAAATGCATTTCTCCAAATAAATATTTCCTTCTATTTCTATACAAAATTAACCTAGAAAAGAACCAAAATCAATGACAATCTCATTTCAAGTAGGTTAGACAATCTGTTTATAATTTACTACTAATATAAGGTACAGGCAACCGTATATTGTTGGTTAAGTATGTTTGGTTGTCTATAGTCTAAATGTCAAACCACTGACATTGTATAGACGTGAACACACACGAGCAGTCTTCCAAGCGCCATATATCGTTTCACATGTCAAAATATATAACAACATAAAACTTCAAATTTCTATAGAATTAGCAATTTAGAAGTGAAAAAAATGATATTTCCATAGGATAGTCAACAAAAAATCACCATATAATACTACGGGTTCATCTAGTTACACTATATTAAAATTCAACACGTCGCGTCGTGTCGCACTTTCAAAATATACTGGAGGCAAAGCTGAAAAATATTGACGGATACGCGATGAAATTCCCTCTAGCTTAGGCTATATTTCGTCGATTCCATTTAACGATTAGACTTTTAATTAACTAATTAAATTCGTCCCTCTCTTTCCCACATGTTTTTACGAACCTCAACTTTTATTCACGATGCTCCCTTTGGCTAAGGCACTCCCCTCGCTGTTTTTTCTAAAAGTCAGGAAACGTCACTTTTAGTTCGTTCGTGTCGGCCGAATTTTCGATTTGCCATGTGAAATTTACGATGCGGAGCAACTAGAACTCTTCCTCTTTACATCGCGACATCGTACGGACGTCCCGACGATGTATTTCGTGAAATATAAACGTTTTAAGATTGCATGTTTTTACATTTTTTTTCGTCTCCAAAACGCTATTTTTTTTTTCGCCTATAAACTGAGGATGACTTCGTTTCCTTAAAAAATTTCTGTGGGATTAACAGTTTCGGAGCTATGGACGTTTGAAGAAAAACAACTGTCATTTCGATTTCGCCTAACCTCAAATAATACCTATATGCCTTTTGCTGCTCAAATTTTCAAATTTCCATGTGTAATTTGCCACGAGAATGACTCTTCCTTTTTCCATGCTGATGTCGTGCGTCAAATTATATAAAATTATATTTCAACGATTTCAACTGATTTTTGTTTTTGCCGCAGAACGATTCCGAAATGTGATACCTACTGAAAATTTGAACTACAGTACAATTAACGAGTAGGCACGTGGTGAAATTTGTTAAGGTGCCGTGCGAATTTTTTATGGAAAGTGTACTATTTTCGTTCTCGCCGCGGATTTGTTCTAAAATGTGATACACATTGTTAAAGTCACAAATTAATGCAAATGTTAAAATAACTTACTATTTAAAATTAAAATTTTTAATTTAATTTTTTTTTAATTTTTTTTTTAAGAAGTCGACTTCTTATTTAAAGATGCATGGTATGGTTAAAATTTTTCGGGTAAGTTGCGTTACACCCTGTATAATCCCTGTTTTTACTCCCAGATGAGTCAACGTCAAGTTTAGAATATCAAGAAAACAATTCCGCTGAACATGAAAAACGAATAAATGAAAAATTAGTGGCGCTCATAATCTCCGGAGTACGTTCGGAAATGGTGGAGAAATTTGCTTTTAAAGACTTCTTGCAAGCAATTAATCCTTTATACCGACTGCCTACAACGAAAACAATCTTAAAATTAATAGCTAAAAATCGGAAATGATACAGAGAATAAGTAATATTTCCAGCAAATTGCTTGCATATTTTTAATTTTGTAAAAAAATAATATTATTCAGTAATGGCTTTTATATTTTCCTCTTTATTTCGATTATTTCCAGTTTTATATAAATTATATTTTAATCTCGAGTCGCGCTAAATTTCCCTTCATTATCACATATTTTCGCGTATTTGCTATGTTTCTCTTTGAAGGGGAAATGCCGACTTGTAAAACAAAAAAAAGTGAAAGTGACAATTTTAATATTATATTTTTGACAATTTGTTATTCCCTCTCGAGTCACGTCATAGAACAGAAAATATATACCCCAAATAGACAAAAGTGCACATATCATTTGGATTCAAGTGACATTAATAACTCCACATAGAGGTAAGAAAAGCACTTGTACTTTAACAATTTTGGCTTGTATTTATTCACCCCACCCATTTAGAGGCGCATATATACATAGACCAGGAGCAATTAACTCTTAAATTCCCAGTCCGCTACCCATTACATTTGGTTCTTCGAGCCGCATTAAATAAAAAATTTACTCATATTGAATCGTGAAATTAATTGTTTTTGGTCTCATGAGTGTGTGTCTCACTCGAGATTAAGATTTTAGTGGACAAGTCATTTGTAGCGTACTCACTTACATATAAATATTGTATTATATTACTATGGATATAATAATGAAAACTCAATTAAAAACTATATTTTCGAATCTAGAGATTAAAATATTTTGAAACCTAAATTTATATTTATTTAATAGCATAAGATGCTATATCATTGTTGTTCATGACTCTACTCTTATTACATTGATTTATTCTCATCATGGTACACTGTGACAGCTTTGATTGCCCGAAAATTTAAATCTTTCTAAAAAAATAAATAAATAATCGGCTGTTTAGGCATTGTGGTCTATCTTTAAAATTGTATTAAATCTCTCAATACATTTTGAACTCCATTTTAAGATGTCTGCTTCAACATTAAATAAAATTAAACAAAATTTTACCGTCAATATTACATCGAACGTATAAGTGACTTAATAATTATTGCGAATGCATCGAAGGATGATACAAGTTTAAATTTGTAATTTAAAGCTCGTTTTAATCATTTAGAATCTTTTTATGAAGAATTTGAAAAACTAACCCGTGATTTGGTTCCTTAGTGTTGAAAATTATGACATGGACGAGGAACGGCAAACTCGCACTGGTTTTTATGCCGAATATTATTCAGTGAAAGCGACTTTCTCAGAATTATTTAGCCTTGAAACGAAACCTCAAGATAATCGATTAGCGAAAAGTATATAGTAATGTAAAATTACCTAAAACTGAATTAATTAAATTTGACGGCGATTCAAAACTTTGGAAGACTTTTATAGACATTTTTAATTCCCTAATTCATAACAACGGTTCTCTTTCAAACATAGAAACATTTAATTACTCACTTTGTTTTCTTAAAGATCAACCTCTCGCATTAGTAAAGTGTAATCCACTCACTGAAGTCAACTATATTCTGGCTTATGAATCTCTTATGAATAGATACGAAAACAAACGCTTAATCGCTACTTCACACTATCTTGAATTGGAAAATGTACATAGAATTCCAGAAAACAATGTTAATTCTCAAAATTTACGAAAATTAATTGACACTTACAATGAAAACTTAGCTGCTCTAAAAAATCTTAAATTTGAAGTTGAAAAATGGGATTTCTTACTTTTCAACATGCTATTACGATGCTTAGATTTAAACACTGTCGCTAAATTTGAAACTGAACATGGATCTAATGAAATTCGAAGTTTTGACTCTCTCAAAGAATTTGTACTCAAGCAAAGCAATGTTGTAGATAGAGTTGTTGATTGATCAAAGTTTAACCCAAAATGTAAGTGTTCAACTCAAAATACGTCGCCTATTCATTCTTCTCTTAAGCGGTCTACCTCGTCATTTTTTACCCACGTCAGGGTAAAAGTAATATGTCTTGCTCTCTTTGTAAATCAAATTATGTTATTTACAAATGTTCCCAACTTTTAGCTTTAACTCCTAAAGATTGTTATAATTTAGTAAAAGAACGTAAATGGTGTATGAATTGCCTTGGTTTCAAACACGTTTTAAAAGATTGTACCTTTGATTCCCGTTGCTTTAAATGTGGACAGTCACATCATACTTTACTTCATTTTAATGATGCTGGCTTTGCGCCTATCAGTCATTCAAACTCTCGTTGCAAGGTCAAATTTCTACACCTCGTACTTCAAGTAATGTACCATAATAACTCAAGCCAATATTAACCGTGATCTTTCTAATGAGATACAACCGTCCACTAGTTAAATTCAAAGCACTACGACTACTTTCACTTGCTCTCTTCCCTCAAAAACTACGGTTCGACAACTCTCATTAAAGTACTTGACTATCGAGGAAATTTTCAAATAGTTCGTGCTTTACTCGATAGTGGTAGCCAAGTCAACATCATTAGTGAAACATGTTGCAATCGGTTAGGTGGTTTATCTAGAAAAAACATCTCTGTTTATTCAAGGTTTGGACCACATGAATTCTACGGCTTCAAAGGCAGTTTCCTTCATTGCTCGTCCTCGTTTATATATTATTTGGTGTCCTGGTAATATAAATATTTAAGACTCTAGTAATTTATTACACCTCTAGCAAGAGCGGATATTTTTCAGTGCACTCGTAATCATAATTACACAAATTTAACCAATAAAGTACTAAACTGAATTTTATTATATGTAATACGCATCATTGTTCGTTTATACCGAGTTTTGTCAGTATTTATTTAATTTGTAGTAAATGTTTAATGGTTTTTGTTACTATTACCACTTACTTTTGGCTCTAGGGCATATACTGAGTAGAGAAAATCATTTGGCGCCCGTTTTAACATCAGAGCTGAGCAGTACTCGAGTAAATTATACTCGTAACTGTACTGAGTACATACAGTACTCAGTAACAAGTACTCGCGAGTAATTTTATTTGAATGGCACTCTGTACTAGAAATTTTCAAGTACTTTACATTATTAGGTACTCGAGTACTTTTGGCGGCCACAACTGACGAGTAACGAGTACCGACGTGCAACACAGGAAAGTCTCAGCTTGTTTTTTTTCATACAAGTGTGCAGGGCAGTCAGTGTCAGTCAGGCGGTGTGAGAAATGAGTGTTTGACGTGTGAAACTATATCATGGAGTGGTAACTTGGTGCTTTAGGCTTTGTTAACTTTCGTAGTTCTTCAGATTTTTTGTAATAATAAATGCGGATTTTTAAAATAAGAAGTGACAAAAAAATCAATCATTTTTAGAAGAGTACTTTCCAAATTTTGCAAAAGTATTCATTTTTTAGAGTACTTCAAAAACAAGTACTCGTACTCAAGTTTTCACGAGTACTTCTTAAAGGTACTTGTTGTGAAGTAATCGTGAGTACTTTAGTGCGGTACTCTGCCCAGCTCTGTTTGACATCTTATGTAATGGGCTCATTTAATCAATTTTATTTAGTAGTTACTTCTTGTGGATAAAGTATTATTTAAAATTAGGCAATGTTGAAAATTTCAGATGAATCCGATATGTGGTTCTCGAAATATACAGGCGCAGTTACACGGCGCGTGGTTCGCCGATCCACGAACCTGGTGCGTGGTTCGGCAAACCACGCGGCGTGTAACGGATAGCGAGCCAGATGTGTCAATACGGCGCGTGACCAATGCAGATTTCGTGTGGGGTTGTGGATTGTAGGCTCGACAAAACTGCATGGATCGACTGATGACTGATCTTCAGGCGCAGTTACCGACAACTAGATGGAAGACGCGAGCCGACGTGAGCAACGTCTCCCGAGTCGCAAGCCATGCCAAGTTGCCTATGTCACACGGCGCGTGTTTCGTACCTCGCCGAGCCAGGCTCGCCTAATCACGCGCCGTGTAACTGCGCCTTACGACTTCTAAAGAGGGAATTGGAAGCGCGGTGCGACCAACATCGTGACGTCAGAGGATAGGAAACGAAACTGTCGCGCAACATATCAAAGCTCGTGCATTTCGCCTGAGATCGTCGAGTCTTTTTCTGTGCGACTAGCTTGTTCCCATCAAGTGACGTCACGGTCGAGATTCGACAAGGCGAGTGCGGTCCATGTTTATAATTTTTTTAGACGATTTACAGGTCTCACAAAATTCTAGTTTTTTGCACGGGGTCTTAGAATGTTAAGCTTTCCGATAATCAAATAAAAAAAAGTGCTAAATGAACCCATTGTTCTTATAGTAGGTAGATATTTTTTTTTTTTTTGAGAACAAAGAAAATACAACAGTATAATTTACTTACCCCCACTGAGAAGCTAACTAGCCAAAATATAAACTACAATACTGTGCCCCCTTGTACATATTATTTAATTAGTTTAAAGGCAGAGTAGCAAGGATAACTTGACCACGGCCGACTCTGTCGGCCGTGTCTTGACGCCCAAGAACGTGGAGCTATTTTTACTTCCACATCCAGTGGAAGTATAGTAATGACAAAACAAATTTTTAAAATTTTTTATTGTTCAAATAGGCTTAAAATGTCATGAAACGTCGAGATTTTAAGTTTGAGCGAAAAAAAATTTCTGTCTGTCTGTCTATCGGTTTGTGTAATCTTTTTTTGGGCGCACGTTTACTCTGGAACCGTTTAAGATATTGACTTGAAATTTGGTACACATATGTACTTTAACGAGATCTGGAACTAGATTATATTTTCATCTTGTTTCGTGGAAGGGTTGGGGGGTAAATTGGGGTAAATTTGGGGTAAATGGGTAAATCAAGCAGGTAAGAGTCCATAAAATTGGTATTTAGTATATACAAGAGAAAGTAAGGTCTCAAAAAAAATTTTGGCATTAGCCACCCCCACCCCCTTATTAAAAGGGATGAAAAAACATTGTGATTTAGTGTATGCACAAGAACCAGAAACCTTAAAATATTTTTTTACTTCATCCACCCCCACTACCACCCCCTATCACCACCCCCACTACCACCCCCCATCACCACCCCCACCCCACCGATGTGGGGTATCGTTTTATGGGTTTTTGGGGTAGAGGATTTCAAATGTTATATTACTAAAGTTCCATAAATAATTATTTCCACATACAAAGTTTTTTCGCTGTGAGTGACTTGGATAGAGAATCTGGATGTGGAAGTAGTGATTCCTTGCGGTTTTTTAAACATGTAGATGTTGTTAGCATGTAAGTAGTTACATTTGCTTATTAATAGAGATTTTGTTAAGATGTGTGCATGAAATTATTTACGTGTATTAGTGCGAATTATTATTTAATTTTTAAGTAATTTATTTCGTATTGCAAAGTTAATATTGGTCAGCAAATTTTATCAATATATTGGCATATAAAAAGTACATTTTTTCCTCGCAATAATATTTCCACTTTTGTAGGCGTTTGATAATTTCAAATATTTTCGTGAATTAGTCCAGTACTTAGATACGTTTTTTTTTGTTGTGTTTGTTTTATATATTTAGGCTGGTGCCAAAGCGGATTTTGAATGCTGCAAAAAAAAATTATTAACAGGCAAGGACCATCCGGAGAATTTCGTTAAGGTTATAAAGAAGAGAAAAACAAAAATTAAACACGAGATAAAGTGAAATTGTGAAATGGGGGTGCTGTTTAGGGGTTGAAAGTGGTTTTTGCAATTTTCGGCGAAACGTGACCTCTTAGCGGAAAATGTCTTTCACAAAAGTTGTGCATAAAAAAAAAATGTAAAATTTTCATATAAGGCATTTTTCATCATAACCTCAAATTTTCCAAGAAAATGGCGGAAAACCGATTTTTCGGTTTTTTAATTTTTCTCTCGTAAAAATGATTCAGTTTACATGAAATTTTGTGAAAGTATTTTGCATTCAAAATTTGCAAAAAAAATGATTACTTTCACAATTCCATGTAAATTGAATCATTTTTACGAGAGAAAAATTATAAACCGAAAAATCGGTTTTCCGCCATTTTCTCGGAAAATTTGAGGTTATGATGAAAAATGCCCTATATGAAAGTTTTAGATTTTTTTCATTATCTACAACTTTTGTGAATGACATTTTCCGCTAGGAGGCCACGTCTCGCCGAAAATTGCAAAATTGCAAAAGGCACTTTCTACCTCTAAACCCCCACTTCACAGTTTTACTTTATCTCGTGTTTTTTAGTTATAACCTTAACTAAATTTTCTGGCTAGTCCTTGCCTATTAATAATTTTTATTTTCAAAAAGTTATTGGCACCAGCCTAATTTGGCATTAGTGTTTTGGGGATAAAATTTTAACAGTGATTTAAACAAAACATATTAGTTAATTGAAAAATATTCGTATCGCATAACAGGCGTATTTTTTTTTGTTTTCTGTTTTGTGTAGATAAATACTTTTCATATTTAGCACTGTTCGTTTACAATAATTTTGTCGACCTGGCTAATTTTTTTAACATTTTTTTACGTATATTTTTCTTGGCTATTTTCTTACAGTTATTTATAATGGATCTTTATCGATTAACTAGGGACGAATTAGAATATGAATTAGAGGTCAGAGGGTTCGCTGACGTTACGTCAGAAACAAATTTATCGATGCGGAAAAAATTAAAAGATTTGCTACGCAATGAGCCTTTTGGGGAACTAGTAGTATCAGACACATTTGTGCCTGATATACTTGAGGAAGTCGAAAATGTAACAGGAAAGTAATAGATTTAGAGACATATTTAAATAAACAGTAATGAGGCACGATTTGTAGATACAAAGTTGAAATATTTAATTTCGATTAAAGAGGCGTACACCTCCCAATGATGCATTAATAAATAGTATAGCTAATTTAAATACGCGTTTAAGGTAAATTGAAAGCAACTTAGATGAAAAAATGAGTTTAGCAGAAGGTAATAAAAACGAAGCATTTAATTCAGCGCCTCCAATTCCCGAAATTTCTGCAATACGTCACAAGTCAGTACCTGTTTATAAGTGATGTACGATTTTCTGGCGATAAAGAAGGTTTAAGTGTGAATGCTTCCATAGAAAGAGTAGAGGAGTATAAAATCTTGCGAGGAGTATCAGTTACTGATTTGCTTACCGAAAAAGCACTTAGTTGGTTCAGATCTGTTAAAGAAAAAATACATAGCTGACCAGAATTTGTTAATAAACTACGCGACAATTATTTACCATACAATTTTCAAAAAGATTTATTGAGAGAAATTGATGAACGTGTACAAGGTACCAACGAAAGTGTTAATGAATTCTTTTCTTGTATGTTAAACTATTTTGGACGTTTAAAAACAAAATTAACTAACCAAGAAAAAATTGAAATTATACATAACAACTTGGATTCTTTTTATATCGAGCGTGTGGGTTTACATATTAAGCAGATTGATAGTGTAGATAAATTACAAGAGATCTGTCAAAATTTAGAAACAAGTAAAAACATGGCTGCTAGGAGATCAACATCTCGACGAGTAAATACGCGTCTAATTAGAATTTTAGAACCAGATTTAGTTTCTAATCATGATATACAGGATGATCAAATTTCTAGGCCATCCACGTCTCGAAGCCGTAGGTCAAAGCACAATCTTAGTAGTATACTTTGTTGAAATTGTAATGTGAATGGGCATAAATTTACAGAATGTAATAAATCTAGAAACAAGTCATTTTGTTTTAGGTGCGGCAAATCGGGAGTGACAAAATATTCAAGCGGTCGTCGTATTTCTGGTCGCCGATCGTGAATGATTTTACAAACCCGGTTCCCACTAGTAGTTCATCGCAGGCTTGGCTCTCTTTTGTTAAAGTGGAATATAAAAAATCTCGTATTAATAGTTGATTTTGTTCAGTAGATAAGGACCCTCGTCCGTATCTAACAGTAACAATTTTTGGTGTAAATTTCTTTGGACTTCTTGATTCAGGGGCATCACAGTCGGTAATTGGTAAATCTGGCTGGGAAAAGTTATGTAATTTTAACTTAGAATTAGAAACTTGTAAAAATTCGGTTAAGGTAGCCAATGGGGAATACTGTACGGTTTTAGGTTTAATTAATTTACCTATAATATTAAATAGTAAGTTAAGTCATACAATATTTGGTCGATTTGGATATAGGCGCTGAAATAATTTTTGAGATAGATTTTTGGCGAGACATGGACATCTTGTCAGATTTTTCGAATAGTTCTTGGAGATTTAAAGACGAATTTAAAAATGTTTGAAATATTTCGAAAAATATACCTAGTGACGAGCAAAATCGACGATTAAAGAAACTAGTTTCAACTGTTTTTAATGAAATGGGTTCGAGTTTAGATTACGTGATTGATACTAGTGACAGTAGGTATTACAACAGAGGGCACCAACAGAGGTATTACAACGTGTCGCCTTATATTCAGAAAATAATTAATGCTGAAATTGATAACATATTGGAGTTAGGTGAAATAGAGTTAGGTGTAATAGGTGTAATAGAATTCAGAAAAGGCCTATTAGGTCGAGGTGAAGAAAGGCCAACTCAGGGCCAAGCGACCTTAGGTGTAATAAAACCTTCCAATTCGGCATGGTCTAGTCCTGTCATAATGGTTAAGAAATCATCGGGCGATTATACGTTTTGCGTGAATTTTATGAAAGTTAACATGGTAACTCGTAGGGATGCATACCTACTGGTACGCGACGCTCAGTTTTTATCGTCCATAGACATTAAAAGTTCTTATTGGCAAATTGAACTAGATGAGGGCAGCAAAGACAAACCAGCTTTTACAGTTCCAGGACGAGGCTTATATCAACGTTTTGTAGACAACGTCCTGTGTATAGAAGTAGAACCATCTGTATCTAGATGACATAATTATAGCAACGCCTGATTTTGATTCACATTTGTTTGTTTTGGGGAAACTTTTCGAAAAACTTATAGTTGCGGGTTTAACAGTTAATAGAGAGAAATGCGTATTTATGCGTCCGGAGCTAAAATATCTCGGTTCTGCAGTAGACAAAAACGGTTTGCATACAGACCCCGACAAGGTAGCTTGTATGTTGAATTATCCTACACCTAAAAATGTGAAGGAAGTACGTAGATTTGTCGGCATGGTACCCTGGTACCGTCGATTTATATTTAACTTCACGACTCGTATTGCTCCTATATGCAAATTGACTAGGAAAAATCAAGCATTTTTGTGGACTTCCGAATGTGAGACAGCGTTCAGAGATATAAAACAATGTTTAGTCAAGGCTCCTATACTCACTTGCCCGATTTTAGTAGAGAATTTGTTTTGCAGACCAATGCATCTTTAGTCGGCGTTGTGTTTTAACTCAAATTTTTGAAGATGGAGAACGTGTTATTATCCTCTTCGCAAATACGATAACGAAGAGTATATTGTATTTGATCGGCACATTTCTAAAACCGTAAATATCGCTCGCAGACAAAAAATTTTCATATCATTGTGTTAGTGAACGAATTCTGATAAATAAAAATGTTATTAATGATTTTTTGAAAAAGTTTTTTTGATTTTTATGTTTTTGTAATTGAATAGAAATCTGGTGGAATGATAATTCATTTTAATATCTAGATATTTATATATTTTACAAATATATATTTCATAATGTAATATACAACCGTGAAAATATGATTTTAGCTCGTGTCTTATAATGTAAAAATTTACATTTTTCTACGTGTAAGGTGGTGGTGTAGTTCTTACGCTTTTAATAGAAATTGACTCGGAATCCAAGGGTCCCGGGTTCGAAACCCAAATGGGGTTTGGTATGTTTTCTTTTTATTTTTACTTTATTTTACACTGAGTCTTTTACCAACTAAGTTCGTACTATAAAATTAAAAATGTCTAAAACTAATATTATTTACAAAAAACTGCGAAGAGTATCCTATAGAATGTGTAACAATTATATAAAAAGTTCAGTAAACAGGCGAAGAGTACGTTTTTAGCTTGTTTCATATTCTAGTCGTGCTCTTAACTGTACATGAATCTAAATATTCCGTTACTGAACTTGAATGCGCCGCAGTACTATTTAGAATTGAAAAATAATGCGCATACATTGAGGGAACGAGATTTAAAGTCATTACAGACCATTCGTTGAAATGGCTTTATAAATTAGAAAATCCTTCCGGTAGACTATCTCGTTGGGCTTTACGTTTACAAGGTTATGATTTTGAGGTGATACATCGTAAGGGGAAATCACATGTAGTGCCAGATGCATTTTCGCGAGCGATTTCCTATATTACAGTTACTAAGACACACCAAGATAATTGGTATACAAAGTTAAAACGAAACATTCAAAGTTTCCCACAAAAGTATCCAAAATTTAAAGTAGATAACGATCAGATTTATAAGTTTGTTAATTGTGGTCTTCCCATTCTTATGGAAGAAGATGCTTGGAAGTTAGTAGTACCTAAAAAATTGCGTGAAAAAGTATTTCACAAATTTCATGATGAACCAAGTGCAGGACAATTAGGTATATTCAAAACTCAGGAACGTATTGTAAACTTTATTTTTGGCCTGGGATGAGTACCGATATAGCTACATATGTTCGTGCGTGTGAAGTGTGCAAGGCCCAGAAGCCGGAAGAACGATTGCCATACGGCCACATGAGTTTAAGGATTATAATTGTCCTTGGGAAGGTACTGCTACAGATTTTATTGATCAGTTACCAATGACCCGTAATAGAAATCGATTTATATTAGTTGTTTCCGAATTATTCGCAAAATATTCGCTTATGTTTCCTCTTAAATCAGCTACTAGCTCTTCCGTTATTAAACATTTGAAAAA
The DNA here is from genome assembly GCA_936432065.2 of Rutpela maculata. Taxonomy (NCBI): domain Eukaryota; kingdom Metazoa; phylum Arthropoda; class Insecta; order Coleoptera; family Cerambycidae; genus Rutpela; species Rutpela maculata. Next base: position 101,874,145 of record OW386292.2, read on the forward strand.
TGACGTAATATTAGTTTACGATGCTCCAGAGCGAATTATTTGTGACAACGGTCGTCAGTATATATCTAAGGAAGTTAGAAAAATGGCTGATTCTTATGATTATAGAATTGTCTATAATGCGAATTATAGCCCCCATGCTAATCCAGCCGAACGGGTAAATAGAGTATTGAAAACCATGATTCGTTCGTACGTGAATGAAGATCACTGTTTGTGGGATGTGAATTTGAATAAAATAGGTATCAAGTTAAGGACTGCTGTCCATGAGATAACAGGATTTTCTCCAGCTTAGCTTAATTTTGGGCGAGAACCGTTAGAAAAAATGCACCGTGTGATAAACGAAAATAATGAGATTGATCTTGGGATGAGGCTAGAATTGTCGAATCGCGTTAAAGACATTCAAAAATTATGTGTTGAAGTTAAGAATCGGTTACAAAAATTTTATGGTGGAGCTGCTAAAAGGTATAATTTGAGACGCCGTCCTCTAACGTTGAAGGTAGGACAAGTCGTTTGGAAAAGGAATTATACGCTTTCGGATGCGGCGGAATATTATGCTTCAAAATTAGACCCTCAATTTGTAAAATGTAAGGTTCTTAAGAAGTTGTCGACCAACGTGTATGAATTGTCAGATTTTAATACCGGTAGATCATTGAGATCGTGGCACATTAAAGATATTAAGGTGAACGATTGATCTTTTTCTTTACGATTCCATAATATTGTTAAGTGTTTATATTTAAATTCTACTATTTTAAAGATTCAGTTTAGGACTATCGAGACACCTCTGTTGGTGAGGTCATAGATTAATTTTAATTATTAAGTACTGAACAACATTGTTGAGCGCTCCGCGGTAGCACGTTTCAGACTAAGTGGGAGAAACGGCATGTAGAGCAGTGAAGTAAGGTTTGTGGTGTGGTAAAGGCGGCCAGCAACGTGTGCTTTTGGGGAAATTATCGTGGATAATTGCGTATTTATACGGATGCACATGTTTGCACTGCTAGACGTCGTCCATTGGTTGGTGTTTGGATACATAGTATTCTAGGATTTACGACGTCGTCTTGGTCAATTTTGCGATTAGCCGTCTGTAGCACGTGTTTGGAACGCTTTCATTTTAATAGGATTGTCGCAATTTGGAGGTGAGTGTTTATTTTCATGCCTTTCAGAACTTAATTAATGTTCTATGAACTAATGCCAGGTTTCGTATTTTTAGGCGTTCTCTTCTTTTATGATTTTGTTTATGGTTTGTTTTTAGTTTTACTTACCCCCTTTTTGCTGTAATTGTTGTGACGTACGGACGTCGATATTAGGTAAGAGTTGGAATATACTGGACCGTAGATTTAAGGAGTATTGGACCTATATGTAATTTGTAATCAAGCTGTCGCCTAATTATCAACGTGGAGGGTCCCATACTTTTCTGTAAAGTAGCATAAAATTGCATGTTTCGCTGGAAAACCGAGGGAGCCCGTGAGAGTGAATTCTACAAGGAATCGATGTGCTGTACTGACGAATCGTCCGCTTCATCCTTCGAGAGTAGTGGACACAAGTGTTAAGTACCACCTAGTGGAAAAATTATTACTTTTATTCGTTTGTTTGTTATTTGCCATAAGTTGTATTTATTTCGTTGTTTTGTTGTTCGGCGTATAACAGTATTAACGTAGCTTTGAGCGATCAATATTAACTGTAACTTTATTTAATATAAGTTGATCTGGTATTAACAAATTATCATAATATGGCACATGAAACCACCTAGTTTATATATTATTTGGTGTCCCGGTAATATAACTATTTAAGACTCTAGCAATTTATTACATCTCTTGCAAGAGCGGATATTTTTGAGTGCTCTCGTAATCATAATTACACAAATTTTATTAACCAATAAAGTACTAAACTGAATTTTATTGTATGTATACATCATTGTTCGTTTATATCGGGTTTTGTCAGTATTTATTAAATTTGTAGTAAATGTTTAATGGTTTTTGTTACTATTACCACTTACCTTTGGCTCTAGGGCATATACTGAGTAGAGAAAATCATTTGGCACCCGTTTTGACATCTTATGTAATTGTTCTTATAGTACATAATTTTTTTAGAACAAAGTATAATTTACTTTCTTACGACCCTGCTGAGAAGCTAACTAGCCAAAATATAAAGTACAATACTGTACCCCCTTGTGCATATTATTTCATTATTTTAAATGCAGGGTAGCAGTCACTCTCACTCATCTATATTCCACAGCAAACCCCGTTTGTGGTATATTCTATTCTGAATACTATAAGCGAGTATGAGCTGATTATTTAACTCTTGTGCCAAGTACGTGGGAAGAAAATGGAGTACTGTTTTGGCCCAATAAAAAAAGCCAAGTAGCAAAACTGGTACAAGAGGAATACTTCAGGCCTACTGAAAAATGGGAACGAATAAATTGCGTAAAAAAAGGGAATTTTCAAGTCGTGATGAAGCTGAATATGAACTGGAGAACATGGAAGCGAGATCGGATACCGATGCGGATGACATCAGGGTCTTCACAGAGAAAAATTGCTCGTTTGCAGAAAACACATATCATTCCCAATCCAGATTTTAATGATTTTGTGTCCAAAAATTTGCAAGCATTTACATCGCTAGAACATGATACATGTTTAGGCCTCTTATTTAGTTCCAATCACTGCCAACAGGTGACAACATGCCGCGCTCCTTAAGAGAGAATTCATGAGCACGCGTGATTTTTTACAGACATATAGGCTAGATTGAGATTAGACTTGACCATAGACATACACGTGCTCAGTTATTTTGATTGAATAGTGCATAAAATTTTAGTGATTATAGTGAGACTCTGGAACCTGATCCCCTGTTTTCTTATCCTATATAGTGTTCCAGAACATAAAATTGCTGCCACTAGATAGAGATTACAGTATATTAGATTGAAGTTTTTCGAATATTAATTCACTGCGCCTTCAATACATTATTTCTCAAAAAATCTAATCAATCTACATCTCATCAGTTTATTCAGCCACAATCTGCTATAGTGAACACCATAACAACAACGAGAAAATTAAGAAAAAACGCGTATGTCCTGGTGCAGAAGTTAACACAACAGATGATGCAGAACAAAGACTTAAAAAAAGGAAGAGAAGAAACAAAAAAAGAAGAAAAATAAAAATACTTTAGAAGGTAATATTGATGAAATGATGTGTCCAATAAAAATAAAAAAGAGAGAAAGATGAGCAATATTTTATACGACAGTTCAGATGAAAGTGAAAATGATTCAGATTGTTTAGGGCGTTCGTCTTCATTATCCACATTTCTGAGCCGACAGGAAGAAGAAGAAGCAGAAGAGAAAGAAAACTTCAGAACTGTGACAGAAAAGAAAGTTGGAGATTGGGCTCTTGTTAAATTCTGCACAAAAAATGCAGTCAGGTATTTTGTAGGTAATATTGTGTCGACCAATAATTATGGAGAATCTGTCATGAAGTTTGTACGAAAATCATCAGAATACAGGGGTTTTTCATTACCCTCCTCAAGAGGACACTAGTGATGTAATTGATGAAGACATTATTACAATTTTACCAAAACCACTGATAGGGCGGCGAGGGGAAATCAAATTTTCAGTAGGGTTTTCTTCCTTTCATATTCAGTAGTTTCTGTTAGGATTTTTAAAAGTTTGTAAAAATTAAACTAATAAAGATAATTTAGTTCTGCAAACACTGATATTTTCCATAAATATTGAATTTCCTGATACAAGCATTAAGTAGAAAGATCGGCTCAGTACTCTCTTGCCCCACGACATAGGGGCAAGAGCGTACCACTGACTGTGCTCAAAAAATTTACTCGCAAATATAGCATTATAAGTTTACTTTAAAAAATCGCGTTATTGTACTCGTAAATACCTGAATATTAACAGAAAAAATCAACACCTTATTATCTTAGTATTTGTACTGGCACTATGCATGCAAATGTAAATATTGAAAAATATAGTACGCACTTCCCCGAGTTCACCTTACTTACTTGCTTCTTCAAGTTCTCGTATCTTGCGTTCTCTTTTTTCTGAAGCTTCGGGTGCTCGTTTTTCAGCTCTTCTTTCTCTGCCTTCTAATTCGTAATCAATACGGTACATAAATCCTGGTCGGCCTTTTTCCCGTTGTCGAACTAAAAATTGCCTATCTTCCTCGATAGTCATCGTCTGAAGCGCGTTTTCGTGGGCTATGTCGAAGAGGTCATCAAACTTTGCTACAAAATTTGCCTCTTTCTGTTTTTGAAAGTTCGTCTGCTTCTTACACCTTTTTTGAAGCGTCCTCCATTCTTCATACAAATATACTAGCTTATCAATACAGTGGTTTTGTTTTCTAGAGGGAATTCTTGCCTTTTACCAGAAAATCACAACTTCTTGTATTACAAGTCTGGCACTTTCACGTAAATTCAGCTTCACTTCTCTTAAGTTTAAAAAAAGTACACTCAAAACTTGTTTATTAGAAGGCAGTTTACTTCCAGTAATCTCGTTTGAAAAATTACCGAGCAAAGAAACACTACCACTACCACGCAAATTAATTTGGCGAGACATTGTGCTGCGTGCTGCTCTTTTCACTGAATGAGGTACTGAAATGCTGTGACGCACTTATTGCCATACGAGTAGGCTAAAATTACGGTGGGGATTAAGGTTTATGCCGTTCAGGTAGAAACTCAACCCTAAAAAAATCTTAAAACTAGGGCCTTGCGGGCGACCACCTATTAAGGAATTTTAATGTCAATATTTTCAAGGGTAGTATTTAGAATTCGCTTTCCTCTTCCTAAATTAGTATAAATTATCTTCAGGATGTCAATTATACCTATTATTTACTTAGAAAAACGAAATATAACAATGTGGGGAATTTCAAGAAATATTAAATCTAGGAGTGGTGGGTGGCACGTTTTCCCCGTATCCAATATCGCTCAGATTTCACGCACATTATTTTTTTGGCAATTGAAACCGTCGTGTGGGGTGACCCAAACTAAATTTGAAAATATTTTTTTTCCTCAGGTATAAATAAGGACCGCCCTATAGTCTACACCACTAACCAATTTATTATTAACATATGAAACATGAATATAACAGGGTCCTTCCTAAATACGTTAAGAAAATTCAGGAGGTAATTATATGGCCAATTTCAAGCATAAAAGTTTTAATGAAGGTATGCCCTAAAATGCTTCGTAAGGAAGCTCTATAAAAATGGCTCAAAAGGTGAATTTCAGATAACTCAATAACTTAGAAAAAGGAGGGACCTCCTTATTTTTCGAATATCGAATACCCCGTATATATTTCTCCTCACATTTCTTCTCAAAACACCATTTTTTCAGAAAAACCACATGCAAAGTCTCTCTTGTTGAATTGTCTTAGGCTTGAATGACTTCAAATGAACTATTGACATTTGGAATTGGAATTATTGAATAAATAAGTTTCCATAACATAAGATAAAGAAAGTGGGCTTTTCATAACAATTAAATAATTGTTTGAAACTGTCAAAATACATTGTAGTGAATTATTATTTTTAGATAAAGTTAGATCCAGTTGCGGAGATATCTGAAAATCGCCTTCTTTGGACGCAACTTTATAGAGCTGTGGCTTCGTTGCGAAGCATTTTAGGACATACCTTCATTAGAACTTTTATGCTTGAAACTGGCCGTATAATCATCTCCTGAATTTTCTTAATGTACTTAGGAAACACCCTGTGTACTAACCCTGAGCTGCACATGGATTTCTTGTAGAAGGGCTCAAAGTAAATTAAAAATAGTGAAGTCTAAGGGCGGCTCTTTCTCAAGGATTATTATTAGAAGCCTTTGTGATAATGAGCGTAAAGAAACATCTTCTAGAGTCTAGATTTTTTTTTCCATTTTGAAGAAAATAAAAAATTCATCTGCGATTTTTGTCAGTATTATAAATAACTGATGTAAATGTGTCTCTAATTGATAACTAAATTTTGTATACTATACTTTTACCTACCGACTCTATTTTTGTGATTTATATTAATTTTGGAGACTTTCATCAATTCAAAAGAAAACATTTTAACTCTTTTATATACGTACCTTCACAGCCTCTTTTTTCTAGCATACGAGTTACTTTTGTTACTTTTTATCTAAGTTAGTTACATTAAAGAACAAAATAAACAAATTTTGGACTTATTAAAACGGCAATCATCTGCAGTTATTCCTACTTTATTGGTTCCGAATTTGCCAACGAATTTTCCCGTTAAACTGCCGATATAAAGTAATGATGAAGTAGACATACTCAGAGAATATTTGAGGGACCAGGACCATTTAAATTTATTGGTGGGTACTAATTTAATGTGTAATTCTGTATGTATGTACTTATTTTATATATTACTCCCGCAATTTTAGTTTTATTTTGTATGATGAGGAAGGAACCGACATAGAAATCATCAGACACACAACCCAGCAAATACAGACATCGCATTAGTGCCTAGTGATTAACACATTTTGATTCACATTATGTGAGGTCAAACAGATGCCAAGTCACGGGGGGGGGGGGGGGGGGTACGTACAAATGTGATTATAAATGGAACTCACATTTGCCCATTAAAAAGAACTCTCATTATGTTTCTAGTCTTAGTCCGTTTTGACCTATTTTATCATGTATATGAAAAAGGGAGTTTTATACAAAACTGTTTGTGGTTGGAATATATCACGGCAGTGAAAGAATTTTTGCAAATGTTTATATCGGAGATGAAAAAGTTATTGGTTATTACATGTAGGTATTGCGATTGTTTCAGTTATTAACATAGGTTCATTCTGAAAATGATCAAAATTGATCCGTGGGATACGTATAAAGATCATTATTTCACCAAAGCAATACGTCAACTATTAAAGTAACTATTTTTTTATTTAGAAATGCAGATACTAACTAATCTGAGGAGAACTGAAGATGGCACTCATTCTAGACATTCAGAAAGTACGTAATTTTATGATGAAAGCTTTCTAATGTAACGATCTTCTTCTGGTGATTGTGTTTTTTATCGCATTCATTTATAATTGACTTTTTCAATAAGGAACTTCAGTTTTGCGTTCATTTTTCAGATTCATTTACACCGAATAATTCCGAGGACGTACTTTCGGAAAAATCAAGCAGAAGTATATTTATATTTTCATATACATTTTTAAATATAAAAATACTTTTTAATATAATTACGTGTAGGATTTTGCAAGGTGGGAAGGAAGTGAATGCTTTATTTTGGTTTAATATAAGTGTATAAAAAAACATATAAAATTATTTTAAATTTCTGATTATCTTCTAATTATTATTAGCTGATATAATAAATAATATAAATTTTTAGTCAGAAATTTCAACTTTAGTAGTCTTTTCATTTTATAATGGTAGTATAAAACTATTTTAAAGAGAAACATTTTTTATAGAACCCATCCATAGCAGGAGATCAGAAATAATAATATATTCAACTCAGGAAGTTAGTATTTTTTTCATTCATTCGCTAATTTAAATTGTAAATTGATTTCGATTGTGAATTATTCTACTTTGTGTGATGATTTTAGGAGGATCTAAGTTAACGCCAGATGAGAAATTTGATAAGATTATAAATATGTTGAGTGAAATACAGCTTGCTTTACAAGACATTACACCTGAGTTGATTAAGAAATCCCAACCAATTATTACACAAAAATCAACAGAAGTGAAGAACTGGTACCACTTGAATCTTTGGTAAATCTTGAAGAATTTGAACAAAAATTGAAGGACTGATAATCACATGTAGTAAGTATATTCGTTTTCATAAAAAAAGTAATCATAAGGCGCATATAATTAAACTACAAAAATTACTTTGATGACGGTAGCCCACAAATAATAGTAATTTTGAGAAAGGGTGTAGCCGGATAAGTATATGAAAAATGACCATATAAGAAATTACATGAAATGGCACCAAAATATTCTCTTGACTGTAAAAAATATTTGTTACAGTATTATTGCAGAAATGCAAGGAGGAGCTGATTTTTTGCAGAAAAGGCAATTGTTAATTAAAAATATATTGCAACTTACCTAATCGACGAAAAAATTATCGACCATAAAGATCTTCCAGATGAACTCAGAAAAAAATATTACGTCATATTTGGAGCGGAATTCAAATTAAAAAGAAATAAAGAAAAATCCAAAGTGCCCAAAAGTGCATTTTTTGAAAAGGTGCTATCATGATATTTTTCAGACAGATGCGCATTTGTGTTATTTATATTTTTTTCAGATTTTTTTATTTGGTAGCACATGTTAAAAAAAATAAAAACTTCAAAACAAATATTTTTTATTACATTTTTTAATAACATAAATTTTAACTAAACATCAAGAAGATAATTAATCCTCGTTATCCATTCCATCCAGATCCATTAATTGTTCTAGTTGTGTTCTCTTTGTTATATGGCACGTCTGACAGCTTCACACCACCTGCCGCGGTTGCCCGTTAGGCGCACAGTCCCACCAAAGCTCTCTTCCAACAGCTCTTTGGTAATATCAGCCCAATGTTAAGAAGGGCGTTCTATATTCTCCTCTCACCGGTTGATGTGACCAAAAAATGAGAGAATTCGGGAAAATACAATGCTCGAGAGTCGCTTTGTGGGACGTACTTCTTAGAGCATTGAGATGGTATAATGGATTGTTAAACCTTCAGGCGTATATCGCGAAAAAATCAATACGTCGACTGTCTGTCTCCACGTCTCAGAGATGCACAGAAAGATGGAGAGAACTAGTTCGACAGTAGGTCTGATCCTTGTGCGTTTCGTGATATTTCTGTCACGCCAAATTTTGCCCAACTTTTTGCAGATCCAGATAGATATCTACCGTGTGATAAATAATAAACAGCAACCGTAACGTGTGAGCCACATGCAACTGTTTGTAGTCTCTTTGTACAATTACAAAGATGACGTATTCCAGTATATATCATCAGAATTTGGCCTGTATGTAGCATTTGCTGGTTTTTCTGTTAATGTGTCGAGACCTTATCGCATTTCACTATATGTAGATTTTCAAACTTGCTATATAGCAACTAACGTTGTTCATGAAGTGACTTTGTTGTCATAGGCTACATCACCACTTTCGTAATGCCAGATTTATGATTACGGTTACATGTTCATGCCTGTATGCGTCATGCACAGAGTCAGTAGCAGCCGCATCGTAACAATATTTTAGTCACTTCCATGCAATAGAGAGAAATTGAAGGACAACATGAATTCCAAGAAACGAAAAGATCGTACTGTATTATATTAGTAGAAACCAGTGATTGTAGAAACTAATAAATAGTTTTTGGCGAGGTTTTTATTTTCTTTCAACATGTGCCACCAAATAAAAAAATCTGAACAAAATTAAGTACATTAGCAATGCAGAGGCGCGTCTGTTAGACAAAAATTATGATAGCACCTTTTCAAAAAAGGGATGAAAACGCCTGAAGGCGCTTGTTACGAATGCTGTGGACAACCCATCGTAGCATCTCAAGGCTTTAAGAAGTACGTCCCACAAAGCGACTCTCCAGTATTGTATTTTTCCGAATTCTCTCATTTTTTAGTCACATCAAATGGTGAAAGGATAATTCCCCTCATAACATTGGACAGCCTGGTATTACCAAAGAGCTGTTGGAAGATAGTTTTCGCGGGGTTGTGCGCCTAACGGGCAACAGCGGCAGGTGGTGTTATGCTGTCAGACGTGCCATATAACAAAGAGAGGACAACTAGAACAATTAATGGATCTCAAAATGTCTGCCAAGACGTTGTGAATAATAAGAGGAAGAAATATCTATCATGAATTTATTAATCCAGCTGAAATTGTGGCCCATATCTTTGATACCGCAAACGTGCAGCTGGTGATAGATGAGGAAAGTGACGAGGATTAATAATCTTTTTGTATTTGATGTTTTGTTAAAAATTATGTTATTAAAAAATGTAATAAATACTTTTTTTGAATTTTTAATTTTTTTTGAACATGTGCCACCAAATAAAAAAATCTGAAAAAATTGAGGGTATTAATAACACAAATGCGCGTCTGTCTGAAAAATATACGACGTAATATTTTTTTCTGAGTTCATCTGGAATTTTTTCGTCCATTAGGTAAGTTGCAACAAATTTTTAATTAACAATTGCCTTTTTGCAAAAATTCAGCTCCCCTTGGATTTCTGGAATAATACTGTAACAAATATTTTTTAACAGTCAGGGGAATATTTTGATGCCCATTTCATGTAATTTTCTTCTCATATGCTTATCCGGCTACACCCTTTAGATTTATTTAAATCTATTCAAATTTCACTAAAATAATGTAATTGTAAGTTTTGCTGGTTTCGAAGGAAATTAATATTAACATGTCAGAATTTTAATTGCAGTATTTATTTGTATGTTGCAAGTTTATATTTCATACTGTGAAAATTTGTTTTTAAATTTCTCGCGTATTATAATAATATCCATTTGAATCTTATAGGTTGCCAAAAAAATTCTCATGGCATTAAAAAAAAGATAATTCAATTCTAACAAAAATATTTTTATATTTATAGGGAACTCTGGCCAAAAGCATTTGCCTTTCAACCAGTCATAATTTACCAGTTAATGAAATGTTTTAATTTTTTGTAAGTTTTGTTTAAATCGGTTGGAGGGATATCTGACTAGGACCTTCACAATAGATGTATGAAGCGGTTATTCAGCAATGACTTTGCAGAAAATGTAGTTGGAAAGTATTTAGAAACAACATCAGATTGGAAAACCTAGCTATTATGAAATGCTTCTATGGTAGAATTTATTAAGATGATTGTTATGCATTATTCATTTAATAGAGAGCATTTCAGTCCGGTATCTAGGTAGTGTATATCACTGGATTTTTAAAAAATAGATTAGATTTTTTTAAGACTGCAAGAAAGGAACTGTCTTCTCTATCTGGACGACAGCCATCTTAAAAAATGCATTGTCCAATGAGTCGGGAACCAAAAAAGTAACACAAACGTATTTTTCTAATATTACTGTTTAATTGCAGAAAAACTGACAAAAAACATAAATCCTCTAAACAATCCGCTGAGCTATATGAAGAAAATAAATAATAACCAAACTTTATGTCTATATAATACTGTAATGAAGCAAATTCCGAGGACCCATTTTACATATTATAAATATTGTTATTTAATTTTTGTATTGCTTATTTAAACCCAACCGGCTACGAACAATTTGTTACCGTGTAAAATTACATTCCCGCGTTAGACCCCCACCAGCACAGTGCCAAGAGACCGTCGTAAGCTCACGCTTTCTGCGGCATCAGTCAGTCGATCCGAAGCAGTAGCAGCGAGCAGAGGTGCCCACCCGTGACCAGCCGTCAAGCGTAAGTGAATATATCCGTAAATTATTTCAAGTCCAACTTTTCGGACTGTCAATATTTCTTAAAATATACCATTTTACCGTAAAATCCATTGTAACGAAAATTTCACAAGTGCCTGCCTGCTACACCGCTCATGGCCTACGCACATTCACTTCTCCCACTACCGGGCGAGAGAAGAGATACGAGCATACAAGGGGTTGAAAGCGGTACCGAAAGTTAAGTTCCTCATGAGCTTCCGAAGCAGGTAGACGTGCCAGTCCAGAAGTCAGTCGGTGTACCACCTCGTATTCAACCAGATGAGCCAGGAGCAACTAGAGGATATAAGTAAGAATAATAGTAATATTTATAATAGGTAGCGGTTTGGCTGATACTGTGAACTTTTATTTGTCTTTGTATTTATTTTACTGGTTGTGTCCTCAAGGTATCCGTAATATTTGCTAGTGCGGATACTCTGTTGTCATAAAGTAGAGGTTCCTGGAGTCTTCGTAGTATCTGCTAATGCGGAGAAATCAGGGCCTTTAATTCTAATTGTCTGGTAACTCTTGTGCACCCAGGGTGCGTGTAATATCTGCTAGTGCACGCAAACTGTGTCCATAAAGAGAGCGTTTTGGAGTCTTCGTAGTATCTGCTAATGCGGAGAAAGCAAGACGCTCACCCAATTTCAGGTCCAGGGTACGAGCTCACATCCAGGTGCCAACAGTCGTGCTAGCGTGGCTGACTCCGGTGTACCCAGGGTATTCGTAATATGTGCTAGTGCGCTTACCCTGTGGGCACAGAGAAAGCGTCTCCGAGGTCTTCGTAGTATCTGCTAATGCGGAGAAATCGGGACGTGGCCATATTATTATTTTTTAACTGTTAGGAGCTGCAGAACGCCGTCTTGTCTTAACTAATCTTACATCTCTTTTCAGCTTTAGGTTCCTGGTATTAGCCAAGCCTGACAGAGTAGCCATTTTTCTTATTGTTGCATTAATTATTGTTTGCTTGCTCCTTCCTGGTATCCGACGACTGTACATAACCTAACCGCTTTTCATCACCTGCATCGTAACCCGCCACCTTGTCATTTTCGCGCCGTTACCATCCATCACCGCCATTACCTCGAATTCACGCTGCTTCACTCCCGCCTGCCATAAGTAACATCGCTGTAACCGCACCGTAACTGCACGATAGTCATATCATAGCCTGGGTACTGTCTGGTATATATTAGTAGATTTAGACTAATTTAGAGTTGATATTGTAGCTTATAGGAAATAAATAGATATCGTTTACCGAATCATGCGTTTTACTGTGTGTGTGTGTGTGTGGGTGCGTGCGTGCGTGCGTGCGTGCGTGCGTGCATGTGTGTGTGTGATACATCCCAATTGACCCACTGGAATTTACTGTTTTTCCCCACTGTAGCTACTTCAGCCGTACTGCAGCAGGCTGTGCTAAGAGGCTAGTGTGGAACCTTTGCCCCACGTAAAAAATTGTAAAGGTGGCGCCCGAGCAACCGAACCGTTGCTAAGGTGTCAAAAGTGACCACTTTCCGGCCTCACCGGAAAGTAAACGTCACAATACAAATATAGATAAATGAAAAGAGACTATTAAGGATATTAAATATATTTGAAAATCTACCCGATTCTGCTCTGAATGTATTAGTTTATCTTATAAATAATTCCTTTCAAATAGAGATCTCCCTCTTTTCTTAAACGTTCACTAGTTATCCTTCTTTATAAAGGTGGGTATGTACAAGACCTTAACTATCGACCAATATCTTTTAATTCCTACTTTACCAAATATTATTGAAAAACTAGTAAAAAAAGAGTTTTTATTATCTAGTAATCTATTAAGTGACGATAAGTTGGGATTTCAACGTCATAAAAGCACTAGTGATGCGATGTTTTCTTTTTTAAACAAAGTTTAGACCGAACTAAATGAAGGAGAGGGGACAGCTGCCATATGCTGTGATTTATCTAAAGCGTTTGATTGTTTTCAATATAAAATACACCGTAAACAAATTGTTAGAAATCCAAATAACTCTGATAAACTTAATATAAACTGTGGAGTACCTCTGTTCTGCTCTTGGCCAAATTCTGTTTTTAGTATACAGGGTGGGACAATGGTGCGTCGGACTTCGATATCTCGGGTTCTACGATAGCTAGAAATTAAAAAAAATACAAGTAAACTAAATAAAAAAGTCTAAAACCAGAAATTATTTTCGAATATAAAGGGCTAGCCGAGACGAAATTATAGGATCAAGTACTTTTTCTTAAATGGAATGCTATGTATATTAGTACATTTTTGAAACCTCTTTCTAGACTCTATTCACTGCTATATTAATATTGGCTACCTCCGAACCACTCGGATGTAATGAATTTTTTTGTCGAAATAATGCCATCTGCAGATGCATATTGAAAAAATCATCAAAGTCACAATTATAGGTTTTAAGAGAAACTTATGTGAATGCTAGTTACAAGACATCTAATTAATGATTTTGAATCATCATTTTTACTTCCTAAAAATGTACATGGTGACTAAAAATAATTTTTCAATTAAGAACTTTTTAAATTGAATTTTCTCAATTTTTTCAAATAGATTTTTCGACGATGTGATGAAGAAATGAAAAACGAACATTTTTTGTAAATACTTCCCTATGGCTAATTGCAACCATTTTCGTTTTATTGAGCAATAAGTGCAACATCCGAGAATAAACTTTAAGAATAGAGTTTTCTTCAAATAATTAATTAGAAAAAATCATAGTATCATCATCATAATAATAATCATTTTGATTGACACACATCTCTATGCGCTTTTGAAATGAGGTTTCTACTGTTCCTAAAATTGCCGTTGTGATAGATCTAAAAGGAGTTATCCTTTCCTTCATATTTTGTACTGTTGTTGGTGTGTCTTTATAAACAATTTTCTTCACATATCCCCATAAAAAGAAATCCATTTTTGTAAGATCTGGGGATCTGGGCCCATTTCTTCCAATCCATTAAAGTGGGTAGGTATTATTTAAGTGGCCTCTAACTGCATTTAAATAATGTGGTGAAGCACCATCTTGCTGAAACCACTTCCCATTTCGAATCCTTTCAGGAAGATTCATCAGTAATTGTGGCAGATAGTTTTCAAGAAAATGAAGATAAATAGCTCCAGTCAATGCACCCCAAAAAAATGCGGCCCTATTACATGTTCTCTAATAATTCCTCCCCAAACGTTTATAGACCATTTGTGCTGGTTATCAACTTGCTCAAAAAGTGACGATTTTCCGAAGCATACTAATGAAAATTGTGCCTATTAACAAACCCATTTTTATGAAAAGTTGCCTCATCAATGAATAAAACATTATGAAAGAAGGTGACGTCTTGCATTTTTTCTCTGGCCGCATTATAAAACTGTAGACGCCTTTGAAAATCATCATCTGATAATTCCTGGTGCATTTGAATATGATATTTCTTCTAACGAGCACACTTCTCTCTAATACGAGGATTCTCAACCGTTGCCAGTACCACAGAAAACGAATTTTCTTCATTCACAACAAGTTTTATTCTTTCACTTTTTTATATTCGACATCTCCAGTTTCTACAAATCTATCGAGAAGGTTTTGGAAGCTGCTAACATTAGGAATCCTTTTTTCAGGATACTTTTGCTTATAAATTCTACTGACAAGCAAACAAGTTCTGTCCGACTTTCCCAAAATAAAAGTCATGTCTACCAGTTCCACTTTATTAAAATTCATTTTGCAAAACTCGAAATATTTTAAATTTAATACAAATGATAACTAACGTCTGATAAGTGCGATAAATGTTCATTTGTACACGACAATTTATACCAAACTGAGCAAAAGAAAATTACAAAAAAAAAATTATTACAGTAAAGGACCAGTGAAATACTATTTACCCACTTCAATGGATTGGAAGAAATGGTCCCACTGAATGGCCTCATTTAAAAACTGCATGAAGACGTGTCTCAATCAAAATGGGCAACATGTGGAGCACTTATTATAATTTTTTCTAATGAATTATTTTTTTTGTTTATTCTTGAATGTTGCACTTATTGCTCAATAAGACGAAAATGAAATTAGCCATAGGGAAGTACTTACAAAAAATGTTCGTTTTTCAGTTCTACTTCACATCGTCCAAAAATATACAAGGTGTTCCATTTGAAAAAATTTAGTAAATTTCAATTTAAAAAGTTCTTAATTGAAAAATAATTTTTGGCCACTCTGTACATTTTAAGAAGTAAAAATGATTCAAAAACATTAATTAAATTAAATGTCTCGAAACTAGTATTCACATAAGTTTTTCTTAAAACCCATAATTGTGACTTTGATGATTTTTTCAATATGCATCTGCAGATGGCATTATTTCAACAAAAAAATTCATTACATCCAAGTGGTTGTAGTTCAATAACGGGGTACTTTATAGTTACTTTAAACGAGGTAGTAGAGTTTTTTTTCTATCTTGTATATGTTGTAGAGAGTATGTAGAATCCAAGTTTTAGACCTCCAAACCCTTGGCAAATTTTTGTGTGGACGAAAAATCCACGAATTTTCGGCACTTTTTTCAGTTTGTGGCCTATAACTTAAAAATAATGCATCCAATCGAAAAGTCATCTATTATCAAAATTAAAGAGCATTAAATTTCACTCAAAGTCGAAATTTCGTCAAGAGGTATGGGCGTATTTACCTCTCCCTTCGATACGACTCCGCCGGTCATGCGCGTCCCTTCTCCCTCGTTTCAGTTGTGCAATTGACGCGTGTAAAATGAGTTGTCCCGGTACGGAGGAGTGTTTCATCTGCCAAGGTAGTTTGACAGATGGTGATGCTTACAGTGCGACAGAAAGGCGTGAAAACTCTACTAAGCTCTAGTATTCAAAGGAAAATCAACGCTCATCGTCTTTATTTAACTAATTTAAGTGAAGTTAATCCACACCTGAAAGCACAAGCAGCAACATTTCTAAAAGAGCCATCTGTTTCTGAAGACTTGATAGAACAGGCAGGGGAACAGCTGATCCTTGGCACTGTGCGGACAGATGTACAGTAGGCCTCTGAACGAGCTGAGATAGCTATTTATAAAATCCGCCTCGAAAGAATCGTTCAACCTAGCACTGTTGCCACCAACATCGAATGCAGCAAGGTGGCACTCAATAAAAAAATAAAAATTATAATAATTTATAATTTTTTCTTTACAAGTTGGTAAAAATTGTTGTTATTCGACTTCCAATTGGATGCATTGTTTTTAAGTTATAGGTCACAAACTGAAAAAAGTGCCAAAAATTCTTTATTTTTTAAACACAAAAATTTGCCAAGGGTTTGGAGGTCTAAAACTTGGCTTCTACATACTCTCTACAATACATACATTACCTCGTTTAAAGTAACTATCACCCCTTTCGATGACGCCGTTTCTGAACTATTTGGAGATAGTCAATAATAATACAGCAATGAATAGAGTCTAGAAAGAGGCTTCAAAACATGTACTGATATACATAGCATTTGATCCTGTAATTTCGTCTTGGCTCGCCCTGTATATTCGAAAATAATTTCCGGTTTTAGATTTTATTATCTAGTTTATTTGTATTTTTCTTTAATTTGTAGCTATCGTAGAACCCGAGATATCGAAATCCGACGCACTATTGCTCCCCCCCTGTATATATACAGATTCGATAAATATAGTTCGTGGTATAGAGAATAGACTTCGATGTACTTCGACCACGTCCCATAATTCGTGATAGTAGGTTCTGAAAGTAATCGAGTTGACATTTGTAACGGTTTGTTGTCAGGTAGCTGGTTTGGAGAATAATCAGGGTCCAGATTAGTTAATAAGATAACCCAATAAAAATATAAACAATTTATTTTCTTCTTCAAACAGGTAATATGTGGCAGTGTTACATAACATACAGGTACAGGTTATACAGGTCCATATCTTTTACGGTTCATAAGAGAGAGAGAGAGAGATAGCGTAACGATGCGATGCGAAGTTAGTTGCTGCTACTGGAGTAGCATCGAGCGTCGGGCGAATATCGTCGACTCAAGAAGTTTCCCAGCTCAACACGCTGTAGGAGGTCTCCAGGTCAGGCTCATCCGCTCTGGTTCTGGCGGCGAAACGGCGTCGGGGAATGACTAACGACTCGAGGGGTCCCAGCTCAACGCGCTGAAGGATTCCCAGGGTCAGATTGCATTCGTTCCGTCGTGTTTGCGTCGGGAGATGCACAAAGCTGTAATATGTCCAGCTCACCATGCTGTAGACATATTGACAGAATTGCTCACACTGAATTAGTTGATTTGGAGCTGGGCTTTTATATCCGAGAATCCTCGCTTACTGGTGACGTAGAACTGCGTATAGTTTAGTGTCGTGTGCAAATCCGTGGCTCTACGGGAGCTGGGTAGATTTGCGTGCCGTGTGCATATTTGTGTCGTGTGTAAATCCTGAAACTTTAGTAATGGAACATGAATTTATGAATGCTTTATTACACATTGAATCAGTGTTACCAATGCGAGCGAAAACGCTCACATAGTAAGCATTTGATTTATAGGCGGAACGAAATTTTTTCGGGGAGCAATTGGGAGGATCTTAAGCTTAAAGTATCTAGTTCCTATAAAATTTAAAATTTTAATTATTATACAAATTATCCGTAATGTTGAAAGTTAACTTAAAATTACATTCTTTAATAGATTTATAAATAAACTTTAGCAACAATGTTACGCATGTAATGTGTTACTGAAAATGTGCAGATCTGCTGGGCAGTTTGAATTTTTAACGAAAAGTATTCCATTGCTTTGTTTCCCTACTGGAGAAGTTTAGTACTAGCGCTCAGTGGTTTTAGTATAATTCCTCGCTAGATGGTACCACATTTCAGCTGAAGCGAACGGCGCGGCAACGGATTTGTTCAAGTTTGATCGTGCGTTTATTGTGAATCTTTAAGTAAATAAATCAAGACATTATTATTTAAATAGTTATCAATTTGTGTGGTGAGTTAATCCCTGGTAATAATAATGGAGCAATTCATGAATAAATGGCTAAAATAGACGGTAAGCACAAAAAGTTTTTTGAAAAATGTATAACATGTATTTATGTAGGTACCTATATAAATTACACAAAAAGTATTTGCATCATATAGGTTCAAGAAAATAGCAAGACCCGGACAGTGGCAGCAGCTGATAAGTGTTACAGTATGCGATACACCATGCTTAATGTGTATAGAGGATTGCATGATGTCTGTATGTTAGGAACGGCATTCGTGCGCAAACGGCAGTCTTCTGCCAGCCACAGTGAGAGTAAAGTCAATTCATAGAACGTTCCTAGTTATATGCACGTATAGAAGTTATTAATAAATCTATAGTTATATACAGAGACGACCCACGGGGGGTTATGGGGGGGTACGCTCCCCCCCCAATGTTGATTGAGTTGGGAAAATCACCAAAAGTCAAAAAATCTTTATTGGGTATAATTGCAAATAAAAACTAATAATGAGTTGACCAATAGTCGATGGACAACGCCGACGGGCCAACAAAATAAACTCGCTAACTCGCGGCAATTCGACCTTTTCAATATCTTAGAAGAACTTTACGTTTTTTTTTTTCAAGTACAAATAGATTTAGATTTTTCAGGGAGAAGATAATTGATGTTGAAAATACTCTTCAACTTCAAAATCTATCCAAAACACGGTGGACTGCGTGTGCTGAATCCATTGATGCAGTTAACAAGTATCTTGAAATTATAGTGGATTTATTACATGATATTTCTGAATTAACTGAAGTAGATGGTAATACTAAGACTAAAGCTTACGGCTTATATAAAAAACTACTCACTTTTGACTTTCTTGTATTGACCAAACTTCTAGAATCAACCGATCTAAACGTAGTTGATGTAATTGCTACTATAAAAACTACTGTAAGGGCCGTTACTTTCGATCCCGATTAAACGTTAAAATATAAGTAACAAAATGAGTAGTTGGCAAATTAGTTGTGGCTCCCCCCCCCCCCAAAATAGCTGGGTTCGTCACTGGTTGTATAGATGTTGGGTTTCCCTCAATCCGCTCTACGCTCTAATTACAAAGCAACAGAAAACCATTACAATAAGAGGAGCACAAGTAAAAATATAGTGCAGGTCCACAAAAATACCAAAGCAGAAGCAATGGCGGCTAATGAAGAGGATATGAAAATATGGAATGTTCATCTGCAGAGCAGGTTTTCCTTTTATTTTAGAGCTGCGAAGATAATCTTACCATCAATGAGGACAAAAATTTAGGTGAGCAAGACACCCAAAGAGCGAGAAACATCAACAAAATTTAAAACAAGTAAATATTTCCCAAAATATTAAATACAAACTCTTCTGAATTTGTTAAATTCGTTGAAATTAAATTGTATGCCTTGATTGCAGAACACAACCTTCCATTTCAATTAATGGATACCTTGCCTGCATTATGCCATTCTATATTCCCAGATTCAAATACTGCGAAAAACCTGAAAATTAAACGTACTAAAGCTACGGCTGTGTTAAAAAACGTCATAGCTAAAAATATACAGGAAGATTTACTTAAACAATTTCAAAAGAAAGGTATGTTTTTCTCACTAGTGATGGATGAAACCACCGACGTTGGTTCGGTAAAACGCACATTGTTTTACCGAACCAACGTCGGTGGTTACCATAGTTTATTTATTATTCGGATGAAAACCGAATAAAAACATCATTTTTTTGATATGATTGAAGTATCACAAAGTGATGCCAGTGGATTGTACACTAGCTTAAAAAAACAGAATAACATACCTTTTTCAAACCTAGTTGGATTTTCGTCCGACCCGACGAACGTGATGGTTGGAGAAAATAATTCAGTACTTAGTCGTTTAAAAGAGGATTTACCATTTATTGTTTGTGTCAAATGCAGCTGTCAGATGATACATTTATGTGCCTCCAAAGCATGTCTTGTACTTCCACGTTCGGTTGAAGACATGTTGAGAAATATTGGAGCACATTTTAGCAGAAGCTATAGCCGACAAGAAAAGTTCAAAGAATTTCACTTTTTTTTTTTAACCGAGATTCACAAAATACTATCTCCTAGTGTTACTCGATGGCTGTCCCTACAAGAATGTACAGACAGAATTTTGGAACAGTACGAACCCCTGAAACGTTACATTAGGGAACTCGTGTTTGAAGACCTTTCCAAAATAACTCAGGAAATTTTGAACTGTTTGGAAAATTCCTTTACAAAAATTTATTTCGTACATTTTAGATATTTTGAATGAATTCAATAAACTGTTTCAAACCGAGGCGCTTTTACAGCATAAAGTAAAACCAGAAATTTGTAGAATTTTAAAAATTGTTTATAGCAACTTTGTAAAAAAGTAATTTTTTGATAACATTAATCTTCTTATATTGGACCACAAGAATCCCAGGGCATTGGACTTTTATATAGAACTAGTTCGACAAATAAAGAAACGGTTTAACTTTAAAAATCCTGTTTTGTTGTTCTTTCTAACTTTGCTCCGAAAACAGCTTTGTCATTTAATATTAAAAGCATTGCAGTTGACAGTTTAAAACTTTTTCCAAATCTAGTGACTGAAATAGAAAAATTAAACAGTGAATGGAGGATGTTAGCAGATATGACTGAGTTAAAACAATTTGAAGAAGACTCAATGGAAACATTTTGGGTTAACGATTTTAATCTAAAAAATTAATTGGGTGATTTAATGTATCCAAATTTAACAGTAACGGTTAAAGGAATACTATCTTTGCCCCATTCTTCCGCAGAAGCGGAACGGGTGTTTTCTTAGTTAAAGGGCATAGCAGAATAAGCAAGTAAAATCTGCCCTCAAACAAAATTTTGTTTGTTATCAACTGTTTGAAGGTGCTTACCCTAAATATGATTTTCCCAAAATTTCAAGCCTGCAGCCGCCATATTGAAGGAGTGGTAGGGGGTTTTTTGATTTTCAATTTTTTAAATTTTCTCGGATACCTTTGTGTGAAAAAATCCGAAAAAAATCACAGTTGGACTATTTACCCAATTTTTTTCATAATTTTTAAATGCAAATTTCGTATGCAAAAAAAATTTGCAAATTTTTGCATACAATTTCTTGGCACTTTAAGAAAGAAGGCCATTCTAAATTTTTCATTGTCAATTACTCATTTATCAAGGCCTATTCTCAAATTATTTTCATAATTTTATAAAATGTGGAAGATAGTTAAAAAAACGAAAAACTACATTACCATTCTCTTATACGCGCCTCACTATCATTTGTACGTATGTCTTGTTAACAAATATACAGGATGTTTCATTAATAATTGGACATACGCTAACTGGAGAATCCTTGGTCCAAAATATGAAGATTTAACCTGAAACACTTAGATAAAATATGCCTCCTTACTGATATACAGGGTGTCAAAGTTTTTTTCTTTTTTTTGCAATATCTCAACTACCTCTTGACTCATCTTCTCCCAATTTGGTAAGGAAACATTTTTTTAAGCTAAGAAATAATAATTTATGTACTTATTACATCACGCTAGCCTGTGGAGGGCGCCTCATGAGCTATATCTGATGATGAATATTTTTTCTCTTCTTTTTTTACGAAACGTAGTGGTACTTTTGACTAGAAAATCTCATGGAGGAGTCATTTCTACGTAAAAAAAAGGTACATTGAAGAACTTGATAATTCCAACCGTTTTCGAGAAAACTGCTGCATAGACCTCAAAAATTCTTTGAAAACAAGCCCAATTTGAAAAGGAAAAATTTTATTTATTGAAAAGTGTGCTTTGGTGACGTCTTAGTTCTGTCATTTACGTATCATTTCATTAGTTTGACATACTGACTATACTAGACTGTAGACGACGTAATAATAATTAGCTCAGATATAAACAAAATTAATACTTTTAAGCATTATTTAATGAACAAATTCAGTATGGTTGACTTAAAAGATATCAAATATTTTATTGGAATTAGAATAACTAGAAATAATACTGCAATTTCTTTAGACCAGAGTGCATATTTAAAAACAGTTTTGGCAAGGTTTAAAATGCAAGATTGTAATTCTGTCAGTACACCACTTCCCAGTAAATTAAATTATGATGCCCTAAACTCTGATGAGAAATACGATTCCCCTTGTCGTAATCTAATAGGTTGTTTAATGTATGCGATGCTATGTACAAGACCTGATTTGAGTGTATCTGTAAGCATTCTAAGCAGATATGTGAATAAAAATATTAAAGAATTATGGCAAAGCCTAAAAAGAGTATTAAGGTATATTAAAGGTTCTTTAGAAATAAAGTTAGTTTACAATAGAAGTAAATATCAAAATCTTGTATGTGGCTTTGTAGATTCTGACTGGGGTGGAAATGAAATTGATAGAAAAAGCACAACTGGTTATTTATTTAAATTATATGATTCTTGTGCAATTTGTTGGAATACTAAAAGACAAGCAACAGGAGCTGCATCATCTACTGAAGCTGAGTATATGGCTCTTTTTGAAGCAGTTAGAGAAGCGCTTTGGTTAAAATCCTTAGCAACCACACTTGATATTAATTTTACCGAACCAATAATAATTTATGAGGATAATAATGGATGCATAAGCATAGCAAATTATCCAACAAATCACAAGAAATCTAAACATATTGATATTAAATATCAAGAGAGTAAGTTGAAAAGAAAGTAATATGTTAAAACATATTTCTACAGGTGAGCAAGTGGCTGATGTATTGACGAAGCCGTTACCAGGAGGAAAGTTTCTGCAATTTAGAAAAGCACTAGGTCTAACATCACAAGATACTGATAACTAGACAGTCTGATTAAGTTTCTTTTCTGGTTTTTCCCTAATCCTTGCAGCAAATGCTGGACTACCTAATGTAACTGTTTACCCAGATATGACCTGTCTTAATTTTAATTCTAATGTTTAATTATTAAGAAAAGTAAGTAATATTTTCTATTAGATTTTGAGAGGGAGTGTTGGCATATTATTATATTTACTGATACAAAAACTAATATCTATTCATAGATGAAATACGCTTAGTTCTGTTATAAACATATATAAGATTTGTTTATGTTATTGTTCTACTTTCGTTCTAATTGAGAGAGACAAAATATGCTGATAGATCAAGTTGTCTTTTGAACCTCTTGACAACATATTTTGAATTGATGTTTTTTGTTTATAATAAATATAGATAGTGTCATACAAATAAATAATGTGATTATAAATAAAGTTATCTTAACTTTATATGTGGACTTTTATTTCCTGGCCTTATATTCTAATTTCTTTTCCGTACAAAAATGGATTTTCAGTATTTCCGATGGTACGTCAAAAGCTTTCCTAATAGAATTAGAGGAATGC
Organism: Rutpela maculata; assembly: GCA_936432065.2. Lineage (NCBI taxonomy): Eukaryota > Metazoa > Arthropoda > Insecta > Coleoptera > Cerambycidae > Rutpela > Rutpela maculata. The sequence goes on from OW386292.2 coordinate 101,897,754, forward strand.
TGTTTGTTTTTAGATATAATTTAAAAGACGCACTGATCTAACGGAAAAGTGGGTGTCCGTCGAAGGGTCTGGAATTATAACATATTATTGCTGATCAAAAGTTGCAATGGACACGATATTCGAAAATGTACAGTTTTTGACATGTAGCTTGTGAAAACTCGATAAATTCCCGCATTCTAGACATTCAACAATTTTTTCTTCTTAAACTATTAACTTTTAGAAAGAAGTAAAAGAGCATTTTTTTTATTTATCTCCAATAATTAATGATCCAGAATTTTTTGATCAACTTTTATTAATGTATGTTGGTATGTCATGTAGGTATATATTTTTGCTGAAAGCTAAACGTTGATACAAATTCTGGAAAAATTCCCTAATAAGCTTTATTGCACCCAAATAGCTGTATTGACCTGCATCTTTTCCCTAAAGTTAATAGTGCAGTAAATTCTTGAACGTCTAAAATTGGAGAGATTGTCTAGTTTTGACAAGCTGTATGTCAAAAACTATTTATTATCGAAGATCGTGCTATTGAGATTTTTTATCAACACCACGCGAGCTACAACATATCACAATTTCAATCAATACGACAGACATCCCCTTTTCCATTAGGTTAGTCGGTTAGTGCATGGTCCTCTTAATGCACAATTATTTCGGAGCAGAATTTTGACTCATTTCAAATATTATTTAAATATCGAATATTATCTGAATATGTTATAACATAAACAAAAAATGTCATTTATTTCTCCCAGATTCACATTCCTAAGAATCCTGACAATTCATTGAAATACATTATACAATGAATGCTGCTGTGGAATTTGAAGATCGAGATTGCATGGTAGTACCTCTGAGCTGGCTATGGGCCAAAGCATACGAAATGCTTTGGCCCAAGATTTCGATAGAAGAGCAGTTTTATTCTTATGTAAAATCTTGTAAAGATCCCAAATCGTCTTAGAATAAATATTCCATTCGAAAGATTGTAAAATCTATAACCTATGTACATTTACATGTAGCAGGTATTATAAATTGTCAATTTTAATCTGAAATGACCGCACGTACAATTTTTAGACGATTATGAGAAAGCAGATCAGCAGTTAATAAAGGCGATTGAAGAAAGTTGCAGCTCTGATGGGATGTAGAGAAATTAGGACCAAAGGACATCAAAAAACAGCAAGATGATCTGCTGGACGCCCCAATGACTTCTAAAGCACAAAAGCAGAGTGTAGATATTTTTTCACAAACACAATATGACAATAAGGAAAGGTAGGTCATAGTTGATCTGGTAATTTGACTTAACTAGGTCATTATGAGCAAATAATTATTATATTTAAGTAACTCTCAATTTCTCAATAAAATTCGAAGGTGGTGTTGAAAAGTATATTTAATTAGGGTGTCTCAGGTAAATAAGAAGCTTGTTACTTAACCTATAAATAATCTTTTTTTTTTATAATTCTCTTCAGGATATGATGAGAATATATAAAACGAAACCGAATCAAGCTAGCATAAGCGAAGAGACCATACAAGCTGCTTTGAATGATATCTTCCAAAACAAGAGACCAATTCGTAAGACGGCCTTACACTTTGGAATAAAAAAATCTACATTGTACTCGCCGTTCAAAAAAAAGCTTTCTAAAACAAATTTTGAGGATTCTGGAAATTAAAGCGATTCTGATGACCCCAAGCATTTTTCTAGTTGAAGATGAACAAAAACTTGTAGATTATATGAAAACTTCTTCTGACATTCATTACGACCTTACATTTTAGTTCTGTAGAACATTAGCTTATGAATTGTATCGCGAGCTAAAAATTTCATATCCACCTTCACGGGATACAAATAAAAGAGCTAGGAAAGATTAGATGCAATCATTTATGAAAAGACATAATAAACATTTGACTTATCGAAAGCCGAAAAATACAAGTTAGCAAGGGCTACCGCTTTTAATAAACATCACGTGATAACGTGGACCAGTTCCTCGATATACTTTAGTCCAAAAGAAATACAAATTCACTGCTGAATTCTTAACACAGATGAATCTGGCATAACTACAGTTTTACAGGTACCTAAAGTAATTGCACCTAAAGAGAAAAAACAAGTAGAACAAATAGTCTCAGGAGATCGAGGCACGTTAATTACATTTTGCGCTACAGTAATTGCATTAGGCCTATCGCTTATGGTTCAAAACCGGGTTGGATGAAGGTGGAAATGTTCCTGAAACTTTTGAAACATATACAGGGACAAAAAAAGCTGTATCGAAAATCCCATATTGTTATTGCTTAACAATCATGAAACCCACATTGACTTAGCTGTTATACATTTTTGTAGAGAATATGGAACTGTTCTACTCACTTTTCCCCCTCACTGTATGCATAGAATGCAACCTTTGGACAGCGGAATTTACGGACCCGTTAAAGATCGCATTTAACGATTTTATGGTGATGAACCCAGGAAAACCAATAAGAATTGATAATATTGTTAGTTTGTCAGCCCATATCTTTCATCATTCATGCCAACCAATGTAACAAAAGCTTTCAAACAATCAGGAATTTGGCCTATGGATAGATTTTGGATAGAGCTTTTGATGAAAAAGATTTTAGTGCAGCTTATGTTACCGACAGCCCTGAGCCTCAATCATAATTAATAATAATAATAATAATAATAATAATGTCTTTATTTACCAAGATTGAAAAAAAAATTAAAGGTACATTCCAATACACATATGGTACAGGCGAAGTTCACCATTTTACGCAAGCGTAAGGTGCTCTACCACTTAACCTGAACAAACAATTTCATAATACATATATATAAATAACCTAGCCGAACGGATGAAACAATAATGATATAAATTCACAATATGAAATAAAAAAAGTTAAGCATGAGAATAATCATGAGAATAATGGTTAAAAAAAAAAGAGGGAAAAATATAAAAAGACAAGACAAAATATGAGAAAGTCCGAAACAATATATAAGTGTAGGTCTAACAATTAATGACATATTCAATAATAATAGTGGTTTTATGATTTTAATTAAATATGAACTTGCTGAACAATGAAACTTTTTTCAAATATTAATTTTTTCAATGCGGCTTTAAATTTTTTATCATTCATACTCTTTAAATTGTTTGGAATTGAATTATACAACTTAGTGATGGTGTAGGAAAATGATCTTTGATAGAGAGCAGATCTGTGTGGTGGTGGGGTTAACAGAGATCGATTTCTTGTGTTCAGATCATGAACACTGCCTCTCGTCACAATTTTATCAAAACGATATCGGGGAATTTTACTATTCATAAGTTTATTATAAAAGCAGCATGTGTGCAAAACTCGTCTCTGACTCATTGTGAGCCATTTCAATTCGACAATTTTTTCCCTAACGGAGTCATATCTTTTGACTCCAAAAATAAAATGAACACACGAATTTTGCACACACTGAATTCGTGCCTGATCTTGCTTTGTGAGACAGGGATGAATTACCCTCTACATCCAAATCACAACCATAGTCCCAGAGAGGCAACTGTTACTGCATGCCAATCAAAATCTCAAGCAGATAAACCCTCCAGTTCCAATGATGTAGGAGAGCAATCGGATGTCAAGCACGGCAAATTGAAAAGAAATCAATAGGTTCATGTGTTATCAACATTATCTCTGATATTACATTGAAAAACAATGAGATAGTTGACAACTGTGCTGATAAATATAAAATAGTCGAGTATTGCCGCGATTTCTTGTGTCATGGTTATTGTCAAGACAAAAACTAAATCAAAGTCAGGTATTAGTCCGTTCAATGTTAGAGTCCTACCAAAAGCCCCACACAGAAAAAGTAGAGACAATTCCAGACGGAAAATCACGAATATTTACAAGCACTCCAGAAAAAATCATATTAGAAGAAGTGGAAACAATAAGACTCGTGAAACTGAACAAAAAAAAGGACACGAACCGCAAGATTAACTGCAACGCCAGAACACAAACGGCGTCAATAAAAAAAGCTGAATTTTCGGTCAGTTTGCCAAAACAAAATCTAGAGTCATCAGAGAAAAAGAAAAAAAAAATCAAACGTAAGGAATCAATTTCTCTGATTCTGATTCAGAGCATCTGGAGCCCTCCAAATTTAAGGACGATTCAGATATGGACGTGAATGAGGATCATGACGAAATTATAAAATTATAAGATGATGAAATACTTAAAAAGGAATATTTCTTCGTAGTAAAATTTCCAACTAAAAAGACTATAAGATTTTGTGTTGGGCAAATTCTTGAAATTGTTGAATCAGGTAGGGAATATTTGGTAAAGTTTTATAGTAAGAAAGGCCACCGAGGATTCACCTTACCAAATGTTTCAAGAGTTTTTAGTAACGACATTGTCTCGAGGTTGCCTAAACCATTAGAAATCAAGGGGACGAGAACCAAATCTATAATTCAGTTTCAAGTCAAATTTGACACATACAACATGATTTAGTACTTGAGAATAATAATAATGTTACTTTTTATTTCTCTTATATTTATAAAAAAAGATGTTTGTTGTTCTTTAATATGAATAAACAATTCCGTCATTTATTTTTATTAATAGCTTTTAATTCATAATTAGAGTACATCCCAAAGTATCCCATTGGAGGGCGAATTTATCCCACCACAGTTCCAAACTATCCCTTCGTGGGGCACTTTCGGACACACTGCAAAAAAATAAATAAATCACTTGTATCTCCTCACTTCTTTAAGCCCAATGAGAATACAAACGTTTAAAAAACGTTATAATTAACGGTAACCGACAGTTGAGTAACCATTATATTACGACGTTGAACCAATGGAAGAATGTCCCGCAGTTCAACGTATATTATAACGTTTATAACGTTTTTATAACGTCTTGATTGTAGTATAATTCTACACTAAAATCAACTTTAAATAAACGTTTCTTCAGAGATATATTTCAACGTTGATTAAATGTTGAATTAGATCGCTAGATAACGTTATGGCGCGACGTGTCTAAGACGTAAATGTAACGTCAATTCTTCCACTGCTAGTAGAAGTTTATACAACGTTTATAAGAAACGTTCAACTGAAACTTGAACATAATGATATTTTTCTCAGTTATTTGGAAATTATTGTGAAGTAATTCACAAGTATTATTTCCAAATAATTGAAATATAATATGTTTAAGTTTCGGTTGATACATTTTTAGTTTAATAAAATGTTACTAAAGGGAGGTAAATAATTCAAAGACTTCACTAAAAGATGTTTGACTGTCTTGTTTACCAACGAGGTTGCATCATTGTGCTCATTGTGCCATGTAATACTCTGTATATTTACAGGGTGTTTCAAAAATATACCGTACTCTTTCGAGGACGTATTCCCTACAAGAAAATAAAATGAATAGGGCATATTAACATATAGGTCCGCACATTTTTCGTTATTGAAATACAACTGGAACTTGAACATGATGATATTACTTCCACATCCAGTGGAAGTATAGTAACGACAAAAAAATTTTAAAAAAATTTTATTGTTCAAATAGGCTTAGAATGTCATGAAACGTCGAGATTTTAAGTTTGAGCGAAAAAAAAATTTCTGTCTGTCGGTCTGTCTGTCTGTCGGTCTGTCTATAACTTTTTTTTGTGCGCACGTTTACTCAGGAACCGTTTGGAATTTGGTACACATATGTACTTTAACGAGATCTAGAACTAGATTATATTTTCATCTTGTTCCGTCTAAGGGTGGGGGGGTAAATTGGGGTAAATTTGGGGTAAATAACGTTTTTATAACGTCTTGATTGTAGTATAATTCTACACTAAAATCAACTTTAAATAAACGTTTCTTCAGAGATATATTTCAACGTTGATTAAATGTTGAATTAGATCGCTAGATAACGTTATGGCGCGACGTGTCTAAGACGTAAATATAACGTCAATTCTTCCAGCGCTAGTAGAAGTTTATACAACGTTTATAAGAAACGTTCAACTGAAACTTGAACATAATGATATTTTTCTCAGTTATTTGGAAATTATTGTGAAGTAATTCACAAGTATTATTTCCAAATAATTGAAATATAATATGTTTAAGTTTCGGTTGATACATTTTTAGTTTAATAAAATGTTACTAAAGAGAGGTAAAGAATTCAAAGACTTCACTAAAAGATGTTTGATTGTCTTGTTTACCAACGAGGTTGCATCACTGTGCTCATGGACCGGTAAGAAAAACCAATTTTCGGATAGGTGATACTAGAGTTTACTAGAGTTGTAAAAATTGTCAAAAGTAATAAGTATTTATATTGAGACTTTTTCGTAATGTAACTCATGTCATATTTTAGATGCAGTTAAATGAACTTTTGCTCATATGACTGATAAAGACTTTGAAAGGGTAGTGATGAATTAATTACGGTTTGCAAACCAGAGGAAGATTAATGGGAAGTAGTAAGTATTTTTTGACCACTAGTTTCTTTTTTTTTTTAATCTTTGTCATGTATGTTAATGTCATAGCAGTGTAACATTTAGTTATTCCTCCTCTCAACCTGGACATGCAATACACAACCATTCTCTGAGAGAGACAGAGAAAGCGAGATATATATGGCAGAGCATCCCAATAAGAAACACAGACAAATTAAGAAAATGCCACAACCAACATTTAGACAATATTTAAAACTGTATTTATTAACAAAAATAAGTTTCTTATAATTCACTCCGAAATTCTCTACTGAAATATTGTCGTTACGTGTTTCAGATATGTGTGTGCATCAGAGACAACATAAAGTGTAACATAAATTACTGTATCATATAATAAATATGTTGTTAAAAATACATTTGAATAAATTTATCTGCAAAAAGAAATTCCATGTTTTTATTTATACAAGCAGACATTTTTAAAGAAAGCAAAATTAATATAAATTTAATTATAAAAATATGAGTAAAATCAAAATAAATTATCTACATCGATTGAAGCTTTTACAAAATTATTAATTCTTTATTTGAATGAAAAAGTATAATATCGGTAGGTACCTAAGTTCTTTCTTTGGCTTTTTATAATTTTACTTATTTCCTAAACATCCCACGAACATTAAATTTTTTAAAGCATCATCTTATTCCTCTCAGTTAACGCTTCACATATATTTTTTCCGTTACCTACAAAAATAAACTTTTGTAATATCTATCAATATTTATTGGTACGTAGCAACCTTTTATTTATCAATTATGTTTAAGAAAACGAAAATTAATTGTGAGGGGAATGCAGAATTATATGTTTCATATCTAGAGAAAACGACAAATAAAAATTTTACTTTCATAATCACCCTTAATATTCTTAATGTATAACCAGCCATATCTGATGGCAGGACAAAATGAAATTAATTGACCGATTAATTTAGCAAATGTAGGAATCTTACATGATCTCAGTTTTAAAAATGACAATTTAGTACAATATATTTAAAAATTTCGTCTTAGGGAGAAAGCAATGTCGTCGCTCTTGGGATAGTATAGAAAAAGCTACTGCGAAGAAATATTTTCATAATGAAATATACAATGAAAAACCAGTGGAAAAAGCCAAAGTAACACAATTCTTTAAAAGTTATAAGGACAGTATAAGAATCGAACTCCACATCTTATTATGCAGTGGGTTAAAGGTGTTCAGAAGAAAGTTGCCCAAGAAGAAGAAGGCGTACAAGGTAGGTAATCTTTAACAATATTTTAAATAATTTAGTATTTATACTGTGCACAAGATATTATTAGAAATCCAGTCAACAATGCAAAGAAAATGTTTCAGTAATACAGTAATTTCAGATATACATATATGGCATTTTAGATTTCATTTTGGTTTTTAACTTTGACCTTAATCTAAAACCAATCTTGATCGCTCAACATTATGAGTCAAGTTTCTATAAGAGTTATTTTTCCACAGAAACTTATAAGACCTAAGACCATATACCATCACACACAAATAGTTACGTACTTAGATACTAATAAGGGTCGAAACACACTTACGACTTGGTACGACATGGTACACCGTGGCACGTACTAATATGTGCCGTACTAATAGTGTGGTATAATAAATTTACATTGTTTTACAAGGTACCCTCAAACACGCATAAAACAATTGGTACGGCAAGTGTTAGTGCGTGTCGTGGTGTAACTTGGCGTACCATGTCGTAGGTGTATTCCGACCTTAAGGGTTAAATTTAAGAGTAAAAGTAGACGACTACATTGCAAAGTAGATTTAATTTGGTAGTTGACTAAAATCACTTTGTATTACTTTCTGCTTCTCATTTTTCGTGTTATATTATTTTTTTAAAGTATAAAGTATATGTGGTTAAGATACTAACATGACTTCTGATATCACTTATACAGTAGTGTAACATGTTCTACCCCCCAGAGACATCTATGTGAGTTGCCTCAAAGTTCTCATGTATATGTAATAGGAAACTAAATTAGTTGGTTGGTTCGAATATCGTCCCATAGATGGCGCGCGGTGTCAACATCTAGGCATCTGGAAATGTCTAGAGAGTTCTCTAGATATTTGAAATTTGCTGGAGAATAGTAGAATGATTCAGAAGCGAATTACCTAGGATGATAAAAGGCATGGAGAAGCTCAGAGTAGATAGTTTAGTTCTGATAGAAAGTTCAGTAAGATCAGAAAGATAGTAAAGTCATCAAGTGACTAAAGTAGTGAATTATAGTGCTTAGTGGAATATTAGTAAAGTAATTAATTGTTGTAATTAGTACGTAAGTTAATAAATTAGTGTTTAATGTTACCCTGTTGTTATAATTTCCGGATCCACGATACAGGATGTTTACAAAAGTAATACATGATGTATATACTTAAATATAAAAAGTTTACCCCGGCATTCATGTAGGCTAGGAGAATCTTAAAAGTGGTATCTCTAATTGAATAGAATAAAATTTATAGCACCAATATTATTTCATTTTCAGCTAAACGTATAAGATGGAGTTCTTCTGAAAAAGAAGTTTTAATTTCTACCACTGGAAGGCACTCAGCAGAAGGAACAATCCCAACGCTACCGGAATATGAACTTTTACTTGAGCACCACGATGTTTTAAAGAACAGATATCCTCATATATTTATGAAGAAATTAAAAAGCAGAGCGAAAATTATTCAGAGGTTAATAATGAAGTGAAGTGGAACATATCTAGATCTAAATCCAATAAAAAGAAACAAAATGCAACACATAAAACTTAAATATTTATTCTTATTCCGCTTATATATAACTGGTCCAGTGAGATGTGTCTACTGACAATTATATTTCTATTCATTTTTTTTCTACAAATTTCTCCTGTATTTTTTACATTTTGTTTTATATAATTTCATTAAATTTTATGTTATAAGAACACCTAGGAAACACATAATATGCAGTCAGTATATAGTTTTACAAAACAATTGAAAATGAAATTTTGTACTGTTCCATTTGAACCAAGTAATGCTGACTACGCCAAAATAGCTTTACGTACCAAGGATGATAACACCAGCATCGACGTTAATGTGAAAGTTAACGATCACTTGGATTATATTAAATCAAAAATAGAGTTGAGTTTGCTTCGAAAATTTAAGTCCACCAAAGAAAAAAGTATACAATGGAAGTGAAATTCTGAGGCATTATTGCCTTATTAATTCTGGTTATCAGTTGCAAATGAAATGAGGGACTCGAGGGTGGACCAATGTAACAGTCTTAGAACACATTAAGTGAACCCAAACGAGTTGCCACCAATAAAACAGAAATCAGACAAATTTTCTTATGACTGCCGAGATCAAAATAACCCCCATAGAAAAATTCACAACTTCAGATTAGAAAAATTCACAACTTCAGATTACAACGCTTGCAAACATAACTCCATTGAATGAAATGGAAAGTGAACAGCCTGATCAAAGGCTCACAACCCAAGAAAATATTGCATCTACATCGTTAGCTATAAGTTCTCTAATATTACCCAAGAGAACAGTAGCAAGGGTTTTTGATGATATAGTTCGATGCCCTGATCCAAAAGCATCTACAACAGGTACTGACGAAAGAAAAAAGAGTATAGATACGCATAGCGTTGTAACATCAGATAAGTGGATAGAATATTTCAAACTAAAAGAGAAAGAGAAAGAAAACAAAATCATGAAACAAAAACAAACAGCAAAAAAATTGAAAAATCAAAGATAAGTGATAATTTACTGCCCTACTACGCATAAATGACGTAACTCAAAATATACCCATTTCTATATTATACTGATAGTCCTATATCTATATAAACATAACTTAAATAATTGATATCGATTTCCTAAGTAAATTGGACGTATCTCAAAGTTTTTTTGTTAAATGGTTGACTTATTAAAAAATCATTAAATCATTATTTCTTCATTTGTTTTATAGGATCCAAAAATAGAACAAAAGAAAACAAAAACCAAGTAGTGCTGAGATTAGCTGGATAAAATATTAACTACCTATCTCAGAATGACCAAATATTGAGATAAGTCATTTTGGCTTAGGAGGCAGTATGTTTCTGATGAGGAATGAATGGGAAGAGAGTGGTACTAGTTTAGATAACGTTGATTTTGAAGAAGTGGAGAATATAGAACCAATTGAACTTTTGTCAATATACGACTCTAAACCAAGAGATTTTATTTTGGTGGCTTTTAAATCAGAGATTATCAATAGCCTCAGTAACAAAAATAATTAATGAGAATATGGTTTTAAGTGTGTGAAAAGTGCAGATAGTGAAAGACGATCATTCGGTTATACAGAAAATGATATTTCCAAATGATAAACACAGAACATATTAGGCAAGCTATTTCCCTCTCACTTTGCAAAATCTTATCCTTAAGTGGCAAAAATTTCTGTCAAAATAAAATCAAATGAAATTGATAGTCTTCTACCAGATACCAATGTTTCTAAAGCCATGCGTGTTTTAAGAATGCTTTATTGGGCATCCTAGAATTTTTACAGATTTTCTGCTTCTAACGTAAATCACCAAAAAGTAGTTGAAGTTAATTATATCCTCCAGTGGTAGTACATTCCAGGAGAACATCAGGAGTAAATGAAAAAGAAAAGCAGGTAGCAACAAGGACAATAAAAGACTAAATGTGCTGCATCTGAACATATGTTAGGTCAGGAATGAAGTAAGGAAACTAGACGCGATGTTGGGATGCATTAATCAAGAATATGATGTATTGTATTTTAGTGAACATTTTCTGTGCAGAACTGCTGACGAATGATGACTTTCTTACATAAATACCTTTTCGATTATTTACTATTTCTCAATATTATCTCCACACTTTTTTACTTTGTATAAACTTCACGACATCTGTAGTTTGACTATATATTATTTATTTTATGCATTCATTTTTTAATATACGAAACATATTTTTTGTGCATGTATGATTTACTATATATTAAAGGATACTGGCAAGTGATATGCTCAAAAGTATGGTTTAAAGTTAACCAAATATGGAAAAATTTAACTGAAATAGAGATTGAAACAGATGTAGTTTAAAACAAGAGTGTTATTATAAAATTAATAATTGAGAAATAATAAAAGGTTAAAAATCGTATTTGAAAGATTTGTGTTTTATAAGCAAGTGGGTAACACGTGTACAATATAAAAGGGACAAAAACTAGTGCAGCAAGTACCTAGATAAAGGATCTAAGAACATCTGGCAAATTGGTCAAACCCCAACCTATTACATATTTATGTAATTGTTAATTTATTTATATTAATCTTGTTAACATAGGAGATTAGAATAATTGATTAATCAGAAGTTTGTCATTGAGTTATATCGTGATTGTATAAACTGTTAATATTACTAAGTCGTTTTATTCAAATACATAACAATTATTGGCGACGAAGAGTGAAAACATTCCTACAGCAGTAATACAGCATTAAGGTAAAAAATTTAAAAAAAAATGTCAAAATATAATAGTCTAGGAAATAGCGTGCAAATTCGACGACGAGTGGTTATCATCTGCCAGTCGGTAATCGAAGAGACCATATAAGTACAAATTTTTTTTCTCTCTGGAACTTTTTGGTATGGTGGGGTATAGGGAGGGGGGGGATTCATTTTTAAATCGAATGATTATCGATATCTGTCCGCATAGATAGTTAGTATATGTACTTCACATACTCCAATTACGCTGGTAGATGAAACTTCCGATCGGCGCTCGCGTTAACCGAAAATAGAAAAAAAAATTTTTAGTTTTTATTTCCGGTTAGCGCGCGCGCGTACCTCACTTATCGTTTCAGCTAAACCGGACCCGCTCCGCCTAGACGCACATTCATCACGACGCTGCGCGCCGTGGTTGTGCGGCTAGCTTCGGACCGGAATCTGGCGAGGCGCATAAGTTGTAACCTCAATTAAAAATAAATCTTTTTTCAATTGAATTTTTTTTTGAGCCAGTCCTATTGTAGTCGTCCCAAAAAAGAATACAAGTGATATCAAAATTTGTGTTGATTTTACGCAAACTGTGAATCGAGTTAGTGAAACAAGTCATTGCGTTTTGCCGCTTCTAGAAGACATATTTGCTAAATTAAGTGGAAATAAGTATTTTTGTGTCACTGATTTAAAGGGAGCATATCAACAATTACCTATTGGTGAAAAATCTCAGGAGATGCTTACAATTAACACCCACATGGATTATTTACATATAATAGGCTTTTACATTTGGCATTAGTTTTCAGATTTTCCAAACTGTAATGGATTCTATTTTAGCAGGTTTACCTAAAACCAGTTGTTACCTTGATGATATTTTAATTAGCGGTAACAGTTTAGTAGAATGTCACAAAAATGTTTTGGATGTAATGACGCGTTTAAATTACTTTAATGTTAAAGTAAATTCAAAGAAATGTAAATTTCATGAACCAAAAGTAAAGTTTCTTGGTCATGTCATTGAAGAAGGTGGGATATTTCCAGCTAAAGAAAAAATTGAGGCCATTCAGAATGCCCCAATTCCTGAAAATTTAACACAACTTAAATCTTATTTAGGTTTACTAAATTATTATGGCAAATTTATACCCATGTTATCAGCCAAGTTGAAATGTCTTTATAATCCTTGCCAAGGTGAAGTAAAATTTGAATGGAGAAAGGAACACGATTACAGTTTTGAACTTAGTAAAAAATTAATAACATATAAACAGGTTCTCACGCACTACAACCCGGAATTACCTATTTATGTAAGTTGTGATTCTTGTTGTTATGGTGTCGGAGCTGTACTTAGCCATAAAATTAATGGGAAGGAACGTTTCGCCTCCAATACATCGTCTCCTGCAGAACAGAGATATTCAAATATTGAAAGGGAATCGTTAGCGCTTATGTTCGGCGTGAGGAAATTTCATAAATACATTTTTGGTCGAAAATTTATTTTAGTCACTGATCACCAACCATTGCAGTTTATTTTCGGCAAAAAAAAGTTATACCTGTTCCAGCCGCAGCTCGAAACACTCATTGGGCTTTAACACTTTCTGGTTGATTATGAAATTGAATATCGAAAGGGTAGTTTACTTTCAAATGCCGATGCATCGTCACGTTTACCTACGAAGGGCGAAACAAACATAGATAATATATGTTCGTTTAATTCATCAAACAATGTTCCATTGAACCACGAAGACATTGCCAAGGCTTCACATTGACCAAATGAGTAATCAATAAGATCCACTAGCACGACCAGCAGTGCTATCATAGGTCCAATCATGACAAAAAAAACTTAACAATATACCAGAGAAAAAAGGTAATAACAGAAACAATGAACGCCCCAATAAGGAGCCCAACTTGACGTATACTTAATCCTCATTCAACACTCGTATGCAGTTGTCAATGCGCCACCTAACGGCTGGTCAAAAAACTATAGTCAGAAAATTATATACGTTTTTTCTGAATTTTTAGACGATTCTTTTTAGAGGCCATATAAATAAGTAATAGTATTTTCAGAGAATTCCTTTTAGGAGTCAACTAAGTAACTGCAATTTAAATTTAGGGGTGGTTTCTGCCACTATGGGGGTAGTTTTTGAGCATCGCATCGAGACTAAGGCACAGTTACATACTGTTTCTAAAATAACTGGGCATCGTAAGCTTTTTTGCAATCACTGCAGTTTTTTTAAATTTCCTGTTGTGTGAAGGGTAGTTTTCACCCACTCATGGGGGTGATTTTCAATGGAAAGTAGTGTTAACTCCGTATTTATGCGTTAAGTCATTTTATTGGGATTCACGACTATTCGTGGAGCGTTAAGTCATTTTTACCCTGTTTAGGGAGTGTTTTTTAGCGCTCGGATTCGGATTCAGCGTCGAAAATTACAAAGGGATACAGTTGTCTCGATAGCAGTTCCAATTTTTTTTTGTGGGGCTTTGTTATCTGTGGATAAAATAAAAACTGTCTGTTATGGGGAAGTAAAGTTGTTATACCTGACTCACTAAGATATGAAATTCTTTCATTGTTCCAAGAGGAACATATTGGAGTGGTAAGGACAAAGATGCTAATGCGTTCGTATTGTTGGTGGTCTTGCATGAATGAAGACATTAAAAATTTATACAGCCTTGTCAAATCTGTCAAAAGACACAAAATTTTTCGAATACTTCGGTTATTTAACAAATTTCTATAGAGTGAATATAGATTTCTTCTATAAATGTGGTTATACCTTTTTCATTTTAGTAGACAATAAAACAAAATAGATCGATGTCAAATTAATGAAACAAGGTACGTCGGCTAAAGAAACTATTTATGCTCTAAAAAAAAATTTGCAATGTTTGGATTACTAATTGAAATAGTGTCAGATAATGGTTAGCCTTTTAATTCACTAGAATTTGTCAAGCAGACGGCAATAAGCCAATGAAGTCTCCGCCATATCATCCACAAAGTAATGGTATCGCCAAAAGAGGGTTCAGACTGTAAAAAAGGGTTTGGAAAAATCTTTGTTTAGCCAAGAGGGGGAAGTAACGCTAGAAGTTTTAAAAGATAGGTTGCTAACTTTTTGTTAAGTTACCGAACTACTCCATCTAGTGTAACAGGACTTAGCCCGGCTGAATATTTATTAAAAAGTCGACCAAAATATGCCTGACAGGGTGGTGTTATCGTCAGAACCTAAAAGTGTTCCATCTGATCAAGAAGTGTTACTATCAAAGCAGGACGTACCTTCCTTACCTTCAACTCAGGAAGCAAGCACTACAACAAATTATAGGAAGCTTGTTTATGAAAATGAAATGCCCAGTGACACCTTCTATGACACCTGCCACATTAAATAATAATCCTTCTCTTTCCGATGTAAAAATTACAAGGTCAGGTAGAGTCGTAAAAACACCAAATAGATTAGGATACTAGACTTAATTAAACAGAGGAAGAAATATTATATATTCATGTAATTGTTAATTTATTTATATTAATCGTGTTAACATAGGAGAATAGAATAACTGATTAATCAGAAGTTTGTCATCGAGTTATGTCATGATTGAATAAACTGTTAATATTACTAAGTCGTTTTGTTCAAATACCATAAATTATAAATTCTATGGTAAATAATGCCTCGGAATACACGAGCGAAAGTAGAAACTCCAAGGACGTGCGAATGTATAGGACAAGATTATGATAGAATTGAAATAGCAGGAATATCTGAAAAATTTGACTCTGAATCAGACATAACCAACCTAGTGAAAAGCCAAAACGGTTCCACATTTGGTGAAGATGTAGAGTGTACTGCCTTTCGACTGTGGCCGACAAAAGGAATAGGAATATTTATCAGCAATCATTCAACTGGACAATGTAACACACACTAAGGTAATGAATTCAGAAGATAATTGTTTATTGGTTGGTTATGATTGTTGTCAAGTTTATGATACCGTAGATTTGTATAGATATTTTAAATGTAGTGGTTTTGATCACGTGTCAAACACTTGTCAGAGTAAAAAAGCGTGTCGTCTTTTTTCTTGAGCATGAACTAAAAAGGACTGCACATCGGGAGCAAGTAAGAGGTTCATTAACTGCTTACATATTAAAGGTAATAAGTCTTTTTTTTGTATCTATTTATTTAATGTCGGCCTATTTCCGCTACCAGGGCTTATTACCGACGCCAGGAGACGAGCTATCCCCAACCTGGAAATTTTGCCGAACCTCTTCTCGTAAGAAGAGTAGGGATCTTTTACTTGACTAACATTTAATAGACAAGAGACCGCCTGCTTTACGTCCCCTCCGAAGGATGGTATATCCATTACGTAATCCTCGTCTTGAAATTACATAGCTTCCGCATATACACTGATATAGCCGCTAGAAGGTGTGACGAGATCGTTGTGTTTCCCAAGATGGGTCACACATCCAAGTACTAACCGCGCTGCATGTTGCTTCACTTGGAGTATCGAGGATACATACACAGTGAAGGCGCATCTACGTTCGCCCCCAGGTAATAAGTCTGACAACAATGATATTGATTGTGCACTGCCATATGGGATCCGGAATGGGTGTATAAACATAAATTACAGCAATACAGCAATACAAAGCCCAAATATTCGGTAGGCAGTAGCAATTACCAATTGCCAATCCTGCACCTCCAGCAGGTGATGAGCACGCTGAGCATAGCCAGCAGCATGCGCCGCAATCCGCTGCTATCAAGTACAGTATATAGTATACAATAATATTACCAAAACGTTCGTGGTCTTAAGACTAAAACAGAGGTAGTGCACCTTGCCTCGCAAATAAGTACATATGAAATTATCTGTTTTATTGGCTTGGATTGATGACAGTATTTTCGATAATGAACTATTCCGTAATAGATACAACTTATTTAGAGCAGATCGTAGATTCAAAAATTGGGGCTAGTAAGGGAAGGGAAATATATTTTGTCCCCAAATTTTTTTCCCATTTTCTTCTCTCTGCTCATGAAGATTTCTCTCTCCGTTAATTTTTCATATTTCTTCCTCGTCGCTCGTCAATTTTGAATGCGACCAATTTTGAATCTGACCAATTTTTTTTTCAGATCCCCCCCACCTCCCTCTCATCAATTTTTTTCCATTATCAAAAAGAGGGCGCAAATACATGATTAGCCTAGGGGCGCAAATATCGTCAATCCGGCGCAAATATCTTCAATCCTCAATGTTTCAGAAAGTCCTGGTGTAAGTGCTGCAAATGGTTCCACAATCACGTTTACTGAAACACATGGCAGCGATAATTTCCAACATAGCGGTGTATGATTTAAATTTTAAAATATTTTACATTTTTTTACCATTTGCTTTGAATTTTCAGACTTTGAAAAATACATGATGGAAAGCATACAAAAAAATAAAGTGCCATATTAATCAGCATTCAATCATATTAAACGAGTTGGTCAGAAACGTAAGAAAAACCAATGAAATGACAACCGGGGCTCCGCCTCAAAACACACCCAACGTTCCCGATACAATCTACAGCTGATTTTCTTTGAATTCAATTCATTAGAAACAGACGAATGTCTGGCCCAATATATGATGAGTGTTCTTTTATAGTTAGACGTGTTCACATCACTAAAAAATGGCTTTTGGAGAGCAAGATTAGCAGCAGTGGGTGACTCAGGTCTAGAATCTCTAACCAAGCGCATGCTACCATGTTTAATGAGTGACTCGGTAGCTCTAACTGGAGTGGGAGAGACAAGCTACCATTCAAAGTGACAAAAATGTGTCTTATAATAAAGGGTAAGTCAATTAATCAGGGTAATATCCATAAATGTAAGTAACAATGTTGTAGATACTGTTAAGAAAAATTTTCCTGTATCCGAACAAAATGGTCAGGTTGTGGAGAAAAAGGAATGATTGAAGCATGCCAAAACTAGTCTGAACATCAATAAGGAGTAGATAAAGGAGTAGATAAAGAAGTAGAGAGAGAGAGAGATATAGAGATAGATAGAGAGAGAGAGAAAGAGAGAGAGAGAGAGAGAGAGAGAGAGAGGGGGGAATAAAACTGAATCTAAATCACCTAACAGAGAATTGTCGTACTATTGAGATTTTTTGCTGGAACTTGTGGAATAAATTCGAGTCTAGAAAAGCATTTGTAAACAAAAGAATGTTCAAAATTATGATTTTTCGCAGTTTTTCTTAAATATCTCTGTATAACTCGTACCACAATTAAAAAAGATATTACGAACTGAAATTATTCCGAACCTTTTTTGGTCTGTTTGTTAACTTGCAAAAAATTGAAAATCATTAAGATCGATCTTTTTAAACTATTGACGATAACTTAAATAATAATGAAAATATTGTAACGAAATTTTAGAAAACTATGCTTTTAGTGGAGCATATTCAGCATTCTAGTGTTCACGTCTTTCAAGTATAAATAGAAAATAAAGTTGAAAGTTGAATCGTCAATTGTTTAAGTGCAAGTGGTAGAGCAAGGAACTTTTTAAATGTAGGTTTTTCACACACTTTTCAGTGGTACCGACGAAAGATATTTTGGAAATATTTAAGGCCTTCTTTTGGAATTTCATTTTTTTTAACACATACAATTTTCTATCAAAATTCTGTTTGTAAATAAAAAATTATTAGTATGGATTAATAGTATGCAAAAAAAGAAATCATTTTGCCCATGCCTATAACTATGGCTTTAAATTTTTGTATTTTATTAGGCTAAAATTTCTATTATTAGCAGACTGTAATTTTCTAAAATCTAAGTGTTTACTATAATATTAAAAACTCACCGTTCAGTCGAAATCCTGGTGGTTGCAATTTGATAAATGCCGGAGATTGAAGGAAATCAGGGAAAGGAAACTTTAAGGTAAAGACGAGGAATCGGCAATACTCGAAGAATTATCGCACGACACAATGCTATTCAAGTAATTGCTATATTTAACTAACATTTAACTATATAAGGAAATAGTTTTACTTATATCAGAAAATGAAATTTTGTCTAACACCTTTTAGAAACTTCATTAACTATCTATATATAATGTCTGATGGCTCACTGGTAGCAGTATCAGTAGTCCATTTTTTGTTATCCTTTTTGTATGGGAGAATAAATTACTATCATATATTCACTACTGGGTAATTTTGGTTGCCTATATTATTATTCTACAGTAAATTTAAGTTCAAACGAAATAAAGAGCGGCGCAAACAATTTTAAATATTTAAAAAATGTTGTTCGTTGGTACCGTTACAGAATATGTTAACTACACAGGACAGCTCATCTCCATAAGCATAACGTTATCCCCCCACTCTATTCGGACCATTTGTGACGTGTTAAGCTGTTCATTTCTCGGTGCGGCGGTAGTTGATTGCGAAACGGGCTCTACGATAGGATAGGTACATAGATAGGTATTTGTGTTTTGGTTTCTTTCCACTTTAGTGTGTTTTTGAAAGTGCTTTTTGTAATTTGATTATTATTTAACTTATTAACGGTATATATTTTTGGGACGTTCAATTTTATTTGTGTTTGTTTCAGGGCCGGATTAAGGATCGACGCGCCCCTAGGCTAATCATGTACTTGCGCCCTCTTATTCATAATGGAAAAAAAAATGATAAGCGAGAGGGTTGTCCCGGTTTCAAAATTGATGAGGTGGGAGGAGGAATCTAAAAAACACTTTTTATCCAGATTAAAAACTAAGGAGCGGGGAGAAAAATTTTAAAAAATTTTTTTTTATCCAGATATGCAATTGACGTGGTGGGGGGTTAGAAATATGAAAAAAATGATGAGCGGAGGGGAGAAATCAGGAAAAATATTTTTTTGGAGGGGAGAAATATTGCATTGCCCCCCTTAGGCTATAACCTAGTTAGCCATATGGATAATCCGGCCCTGAGTGGCCAGCGGCTACAATAAAGAGCAGGGGCATTACTATAGGAGCGGAAACATATAATATCTATCTCTTTCCGTTCCTATTTTCCTATAAATAATCCTGTAAAATGTTGATACAGTTTGAAAGGAACATATAAGAGAAGTAGTCATTTCCTTAATTGGCACAAAAAATTGAGCTGGCACATGCCGGTCAAATTGCAGCGTTTTTCGCTTTCGCGCTTTCGGACGAACAATGAGGCCGGCGCGGAAGGTATAAAGAGTTGTACCGACGATCCAACCAACCAACCAACCTTCTCGGTACACTTTGAAAATTGCCATGACAACTCGTAAAAGTGAGCTGGTCTGCTGGAATTCCAGCGTCTTCAAAGCGTACTGACAATGTTGGCTCAGACCAGCTCACTTTTACGAGTTCGCATAGCAATATTCAGTGTACCGAGAAGGTCGGGTGGTTGGTTGGATCGTCTGTAGACCTCTACATAAAGCGTAGCGCAGGTCGGGTATTTTTTTGTAGTATCCACGGGTTTAGGTAAACATCTCTTTGCTGAACTATACAATACAGAGGTAATAAATTCGATAATTTTATAAAATAATCAAATAACAAATAAATAATTTTATTGTATAAAAAAAAGTACTGACGTAGATATAAAGGGGTCTACAGACGATCCGACCAACCAACCAGCCAACCTTCTCGGAACACTTTAAAAATTGCCATAAAACTCGTAAAAGTTAGCTGGTCTGCTGGAATTTCAGCGTCTTCAAAGCGTACCGACAATGTTGGCTCCAGCAATTTTACGAGTTCGCATGGCAATCTTCAAAGTGTACCGCGAAGGTCGGTTGGTTGGTTAGATCGTCTGTAGACCCCTTGAGGAAGGCCTCAGGCTATACCCGGAAGGATTACGGCAATAAAAATTTCAGATATTACTTTAAAGATAATTACTTTAAACGTATGAACAGGACTCTACTTAAAATTGTATCGCATTTTCTATATCATATTATTTACTTCTCTCTCAGATTCTGATATCTCTGGAAATTAAATATAAGTAAATGAATAGTTAGGTATTTTGTTATTTATAATTCTTAAAATGGATATAATTATAAAATGCAACCACAATAGTTACATAGAATATACATAGGCTTATACAAATTTATTAATTTCGGTCCAGACAAGACGGCGAGTACAGAAGCTTTTTATGCTTGTCTTTGCTTAAACAAACAATTTTTTACTCTCATTATCCCAACAATATTTTGTGGCTGCTTTTTTCGCCAGCCCTTATGCATTATACGACGCTACAATACATTTTATTTTCAAAGGTTAAGGGTAAATAGTAAATGTCATCTGTCGGCCATCGGGAGATACAATTAGTTAGTTCTGAATTGCTGAAACGCCCCCTCGCGCTTCGGCGCCCCTAGGCTATAGCCTATTTAGCCTTATGGATAATCCGGCCCTGGTTTGTTTATTTGAACTATTTGTGAATTTTGAACTTTTTTGTGAATTATATTTCTAACCCTATTTTTTTGTAAGTATGTCTAAACAGATTTTACAAGCATTTTTTTAACATTTTACTTTCTTAATTTAAAGTGAAGAAGATGTCTGGGCGTCAATGTGCTGTAGCATCTTGTAAAAATAACAACTCGGCTTTAAAAAAGCGGGCGTTACGGATATAATTTTCCATTGTTTCCCTATTGCAAGGGATTTGATATACACCACCCAGAAAGAATGGATTCGTCGCTGTAAGAAAGCACCTTTAATTTAAAAAACACTTGGGTTTACTCTGATCATTTTGCTAAACATGCTTATGAACGGGACCTTCAAAATAAGCTTTTGGGTAAAAAATGTTATATTTTATTAGGTATGTATTATTTATTTTCTTTTTCTAGGCTTACCTTTACGTCGAAAATTAAAAAAAAACTACAGTTCCGACACAATAAAATTGGAAACAATTATTGTTGATGAGAAAAATAAGACTAATGAAGTCACCCAGTTTGAAATGTCACCTCAGACCTCAAGGTGTGAGGTTCCTAATCTACGTCAAATTGTCCAAATATTGAAAACTCATATGAAGTTTCTGAGGCATCCTCAAAGCTTATTATTCACAGAAAACGAGAACAACGCCAGTCTGAATGGTCTTCTAGCAAAAAGTCGTGAAGACAACGATTTACAAATTTTTACACAACCGACTCAGACGACTCTGTTGCTGACCCAGATTATAGTACAATTGATTCTTCAAGCTCTTCTAGTAATAAAGAGATTGAGGCTGTGCCACTAGTAGATATAACTGAAAGAAATGATTTTGTTGACAACATCATGAATGAAACAGGTGACAACAAAAGAAAAGTGGAAAAACGTTTACATAATCCAGATCAGTGAGTAAAGAATCGTGCTAAACTTCAAGTGAAACATATACGTCCTCATCTACCAGCAAAAAAGTATTTTAGGCAAAGAAACTACTACCTGTAACGAAAGATGTACTTTGAAATGTTCCGGCAAGTTTACCGAAGATGATCGAAAGCAAATATTCGACGATTATTGAGGACTGAAAAGTTTACAAACAAAATATGATTTTGCAAACCAATATTAATCCAGTCGATTCAGACATAATAAAAAAAATTTGCGTCCAGTGGACTTTTTTTTGTGGAAGTTGTTTAAGAGGGCATAATAAGCAAGCACAGAAAACTACACCCTGCTACACCATGTGCGTCCCCTATTTTTAGGGGTGGAAACTTTGAAATTTTACTTATGTGCCCGTATTGTTTCCCCATGGCATGTAGGGCTCTTTACAAAGTTACACTTTTTGAAGATTCATCTCTCCTCTACATAATATATATGTTACACATTTGCCGTAAGACAAACGGATTTGGCTGTACGAGGCCGGAAAGATCGCGCTGTCCGAATTTGGGTCTTCTGTACAGGACAAACGACTATTATTTCCAATCTATACATACTAATGCCCTTATGGAGGGATGATGATTTGTGAAAAAACTTTCATCGAAGACCGTGCGGTTTCCATGATACGGGAACTTGAAATTTAAAAAAAAAAGTGAACCTACTTTTTTTCGCTCATTTTTTTTTTCATGTATGTAGGACCCTAATAGAAAATGTACGTTGGTTTCATTTTAATACATTCATTGGTTTAGGAGCTACACAGCAAAATATGCCAAAAATTGATTATTTTGTTATTGTTGCATTAAAAAAACCAAAAATAGTATAATTCTGGTAAATGTTTTTGTTTATCTTAAAAATCCAATTCATTGCGCATATAAAATGTGTTTTTGTATTTAAATAGAATCAACACTAATTGTGTAATAACGATTTATGTCATGTGTTCTCCAGTCTCCTTTTTCACAATCGCTTCTTGCTTTTTATGTTTATGAGGACATAGCTAATGAAAAAATGAAGGGACTCTCACCCCCCTATTTAAGAGGGTGAGAACGCTTGTCACAAATCGTCATTGCAACTTATTTTGTGTCTATAACAAAATCCACAGTAATTTTATCTTCGTCGAGAAACAGCTAATGTCCATTTCATCGAAAAATAATTTAAAAAAACAAACTCCTAAGAAAGAAAACACCAAAATGTAGAATTAATTTATTTACCAGATCACAATTACGTTTGAATACAATTGTTATCTTCGACGGCTATTCAGACAACACGAAAAATATCAAGGCCATTGAATAATGTCGCCGAACCACAGCTGCTCGTGGGTGCTATGGAGTGCGTGTTGATGAAACAATGGAAACGCGGTAATAAGAAGCAGCTAATTGAGTTGCTCATGAATCAATTACATACTCTCAACATCGAAGCCATACAAGCCCGGGACGATGCCGATGTCCTCATTGTGGAGACCGCCATTGAAAGATCCGTGCAACATACTGCCGTCATTGTAGGCCAAGATGTTGATTTGTTCGTTATTTTACTAGACGCACGCATTCACAGAAAAACGTAATTTACCAAAAAGTAGGAAAGGGACAGGTTCCAAGCCAATTGTTTTCGCCTATCCGTGCAAACAAGTTTCCCAATTGCAAAAAACATATTTTGTTTTTGCATGCACTTACTGGATGGGATACCACGGCTTTTTTCCACAAAGGGAAGACGCAACTGGTAAAACTTTTCGAAAAACGGCTGGATCTACAACAGTCTGCAGAAGTTTGTCTACAACAGAATTCTCCATTAGACGTAATCATTCGCAAGGGGATGCACATCATTCTGGCTATGTATGGTGCTCCAAAAACAGAAACTTCCTTAGACAATTACAGATATTTAAGTTTCGCCAAAGCAACAAAACAAAAACAGCCGTAAAATTATGTTCACTTCCCCCGACTGCTGCAGTAGCTGAACAACATTTGTGACGCGTGTATTACCAAGTACAGAGATGGATGGGACACGACATAGATCCAGAACAATGGGGATGAATCACGAAGAACGGCACGTTGGAGCCAGTTCGAACACACCTGCCACCAGCACCGAACTTTTGCTAAATGCCATTTTCTTGTGGTTGACCTATCTACAGGGCGCATCTCCAGGTGGCGGATAGGAGGACGGCCAGTCTGCTAGGTCATACCGGTGGGACTGCTCAAGTGACGGCTATAAGAGAGGGCCGCGGTCTAAAACCCGCGCGTTTCCGAACGAAAACCGTCGCCGCGGACCAGCTCACGACACACACCGTAAACCGCTTGTGTCGTACGACTCCGGTAGCGAGCCTAAAAACTCGAGCCGGATAGTACTGACAAGGGGCACGGGGGACTTGGCTTAAACGCGTGGATAAGGAACCACTATAAAAACCTTCCTAATCTCAAGGTATTGCGCGCGCCGAAGGGATGCATTGTCGAGGGGAAGCTCGGTTATTAGCGGCAAAACTCGGGGCACCTGACGCACCCCGTTTTATATAGTCTTCTGTGTCTACAGGGGGCTCTGGGCACAGCGACCCTCTGATTCCCCCTTACTCGTGTGAACAATATGGACACAGACAAAAACCAAAACAAACCAACCTCGGGAGGAGGTCCTGCAAAGTAGGATCCACCGAAGAGACTCTCCGGAGCTGCCAGAAGGAAGCTTCGGAAGATTAAACGGCAGGGACTAGGGGATCCATCTGGATCTGGGCTATCACAGCCTGGAGGCGATGGCATTCCCAGGGATCTGCCGAGCACGAGCAGAGAACCTCAGGGAGGCAACCCAGGGCAGGGAGTTAAACGCGACCGGTCCGAAGGAAGCACCCCTGAGGGTGGGGAGAAAAGCGCGGCCAAGTAAGAGGGGCAAGGTCAGCAATGAACCTGGTTCCTCTTATGCGGCCGCGCTTACTGACATCAAGGTAGCCATACTACCACATGGCTACCCCGAGACGTCCCTGAGTGCGGGTCAGGCGGAACTGATAAGGTCCGCCTTGATCGGCGCTCTAGAGGACGTTGTCGAATGACAACAACCCCCGAGGTTCTCGGGGGTTAATCTACGGGGGGGGCTTCCTCCTAGCCTCCTGCGCCGACCAAGCCACCAAGGATTAGTTGACGCGGGTGGTGGAGGAATGCACACCCTGGGAAGGGGCGAAATTTAGCGTCTGTGATGCCAAGGATGTATCCAAACCCATCAGGACCTTGGTGTGGATTCCGGGACCAGCAATGGAACCGGAGAGAACACTCAAGCGACTGAGGGTGCAGAATCCAGGACTGCAAACAAGCACCTGGACTGTCGTGGACAACAAGCCCAATCCCAAGGGACAGCAACTCATCCTACTGGTGGATGAGGCATCATGGAAAAAAATAGAGGAGCTCCAATGCAGACCTTACTTCAACCTAACCAGGGTTTTGTTCAAAGCCTTGGGGAGGAAGAAGGAAAGGGAGCAGGAGGGAGAAGAAGACACTCGAGGGAGGCAGGACGAACCCGAGGGAATAGAAGTCGCAACAGAGGGGACCAGCAGTGACCCCCCCCCCCCCCCCCTTTAGTGATCACATTCACTTTTATACAGGTAAATATACATCATTGCAAGGCGGCCTCGGCCGCCTTGTAGAGATTCATTCTACAAAATAGTATAGATATAGCACTGATACAAGAACCTTATGTTTACAGGGGGCGAATCAGAGGACTACAGGTGGGGTAAGGATGGGAAGTCATCGGCCCAGCAGAGAACCACAGTAGGTAAAGAATGAGAGAACTAGGTAATTAAATAATTAATATTTCAAAATTAATTGCCATGTTATTATTCTCATTGCAAATATATTGCAGAATATTTTCACGTCCAATTTCATAATCTACATCATGCTCTAAATAAATAGGGGAGTTGAAATTGTAGCTTAATATAGAGGACGCATCGCTTAGAGCGAAAGTGAAAGACATAGTGTTATGTTAAGCGTTTATTACAAAATGAATCAAATACATTATATATATTAGTTATATAAAAATGCTAGACATATGTGTCCACACAGATATGAATTATAACTTTGTAATGAATTATAGTTATATTTGATTTTGTTCAAGCTACCATCACTATGAAAATAATTTATTAACTCTTCTGGAGGTCTCAAATTTCCGAAACTATCAAAATATTTCACATCGTTATTTTTCTTTGTATATGCTATCCAGTGAGTTCCATCCCCAGCGTCGATATCTAGATTCACAATACCAGATTCATTTTTATTTATATGTTTTGGAAGTTTGTCTCTCATGAAAACTCCTCGAAAATTAGGGATTTTAAGAATTTTCGAGTATTTTAGTAAGTCTAAATTAGTTAACGGTCGATGAGGTAGCTTTATTGGAAGTTTTTTTGATAGGGTTTTTCATAGGGGCCCAGATATAACCCCTTCCCTTTGGTAGACTCTTCTATAGCTAAATCATGCCTCTTTTGCTCAGCTAATTGTTCACGATTTGTTTTAGCATCATTAACCGCCTTTGCGATACCAGCTGCACCTCCTCCTATAGCTCCCAATGCTCCCAAGAGAGGTAATAGGAATGGGAGAAAACCCCCTATTTTTTCAGGGACTGGAATAACTTTAACTTTTCGACTACGTCTTTTTGGGAGGAATTTTCTTTTTACAGCAACATTTAAATTTATTTTACCTCCTTTTTTCTTTGTCACAGATTTCTTTCTGACTTTTAAACCCATTCCCAATTTATTCTTTATTTTCATTACTCCACCAACACCTAATGCCGCAAGCTTTTCACCAATCCCAGAATCAGCCGCTTTTACAAGTTTCAATGCAGTCTCAGCTAATGTCCTATCTGCTTGATTTCTTCTCTCAACGTCTTGAAATTTAGAATATGCTATATCGTGTTGTCTACACGCCTCATCTAGCCGGTTAACACCTTCATCACCTCTTTGTAATCGCTTGGCAAGTTTGGTTCCAGGGCCACAATAATTATTTCCTGGTAAATGTAATTCTATTGGAAGTTTATCGATTATTTTATTTAGCAAACCACGTCCACTCCTCTTAGAGATGTGATTACTAGTGTGAACAGAACTTTTATATCTATCCATTATATCTAAAATGTGAGACAAATAAAAATATGATCTCTGTTTTAAACCATTTATATAGATTCAGGAATCGAGTACGGTTCAGTTCGCTATAATCCTTATTATAATGTGCTTCTATTTTTATAGTAAAGTCAAGGTTCAATATATATGATCGCTAAAATGTTTATTCAGCAACAAAAAACTCTTTTATCTGTAGAAGATCATGATGATGTTTCATTGACTGAAACGTTTCCAAAACATGGTATTTTATTTGGAGGGCAATCGAAACGGGGGTTGTTGGTGGGAAGTTCAGGTTGTGGAAAAACAAATGTAATGCTTAGTTTATTAGAACATCCCAATGGTTTACGATTTGAAAACATTTATATATATATATATTCTAAATCTCTGTATCAACCCAAATATGAATACCTCAGAAAGTTAATGAAGACTGTAAAAGAAATGGGGTATTACGAATACGATGATGGGGACACTGTTATACCTTAATTCTGTGATAATATTCGATGATTTAGCATCATGCAATCAAAATATCATTAAAAGCTATTTCTGTTTTGGACGGCATAAAAATACCGATTGTTTCTATTTATGTCAAACTTACTCATCAATTCCTAAACAACTATGCAGAGATAATGCTAATCTTATTGTTATATTCCAACAAGATATGACTAACCTGAAACATATTTTTGATGATCACGTGAATGTTGACATGAGTTTTCAAAATTTCAAAGAAGTATGCGCATTTTGCTGGAAAGATAAATATGGCTTTGTTGTGATTGATAAAGATTGTGCTATAAATTCTGGCAGGTATCGTAAAGGATTCGATAAATTCATACATATATAAAGTAAATACACTAGATGTATCGTCAGTAAACATGGATAATCGAGTAAAGGCAAGGAAGGCGTTAAAAGCAAAATATAAAAGCTTGAAAAGTGATATTGTCAAATCGCAGTCACGATTAGAGAAAACTTACAAACCCATAACTCAACCACTTAAAGAATTGGTATCAAGTCTCAGTAAAACTGGAAATAATATTTTTCCAAAATCTTATTTGAAAAGAGAATTTAAAGATGAATTGAGCCATCAAAGTTTTAGCTCTAAACCAAGAAATCAACCACCTTTAGAATACTATCATACAACGGTGCCAATCAATTTAGAAGATGAAACATTTCAGTATGATCCTACAACATCAAGGCATGAATTTGGTGAAAGCTATTTTGATGAAACATTTCCAACACCAATAACAGATACAACGACATTGACAGAACAGGAGCTTTATTTAGAACAATTCAAAAAACCACTACCACGAGCGTATATACAAGATAAAATTGAAGATGTTAAAAATGTGTTTGATGATACCTTTGGTGTTTACTTCGACCCGTTTACAAAAAAAATACGCAATTGGTGATTCTACTATTGATTTTGATGGAGCCGATTTCTTGATTAACGATGAATTTAAATACAAGGGTACACCTGGATTATATGAATTAATGTTTAAAAAGCATCCTGTCGGATATCGAACAGTGGATGTGGATGCATATATTGATATTATTAAGAGGACTAATGCTCAGTACTTAGGTTACAATCCTGAAAAAGGTCTGTCTACATCACGCGCATCTAAATTTATCGATATTATAAAACCACGAGTTACGAATTTGTACTCGATGGCACAAGAGAAGGCGGCTAAGAAAACTACTTCAAAAAAAACAGCCTCAGCTTTACCAGCTATGTTACCAAGGTCGAGATCTAGTTCACTACCTTCATCACAATTGATCAAAACTAGAAGTCAAGTGAAAAAAGGTGGAAACCTGAAAATGATGGAACTTAATAACAAAAAAATTGAATATAAGCATTTTGATGACTATAATGAAATTGTAGATCCGTTAAAATTACTTACAGCATCACAATTGGCGGGGAACACTGGACATAATAATGAAATACTTTCTATAATAGAGGAATTGAGGGAGGATGAAATAATAAGATAAATAGTATGTAAAAAAATTGTACTTTCATTTAGTGTGCAGCATTGAAGCTTTAACAATGCCTATCGATAAATTTGGAAGGCATATGTTGCGAAGTAGGTCAACGTATCCATCACCACATTCCAACTATTCACCTGTTTTAACATCATCACCAATATCACCACCATTTTACATTTGTGAACCATCTTCACATCATAGTAAATGTATTATAAATATTCGCGGTCATCATGAAAAATTTCAAAGTGTATTACGTTATACACTAGAAAACGCTGCAACTGAATACAAATTCCCCATATCTGGCAAAATTGAAAATATCGAGATTTCACCCATTGATTCAACAATTTTTGTGGGTACTACTATCTTTACAACAGATAAACTTATAGGTAAAGTCATAAATAAAGGCGATGAGTTTACTTTCCTAGTACCGAGGAACCACCCATCTTTGTTCGTTCAAATTGTGCTACAGTGTCCAGTAACTAAAAATGACTAATTTTAAAGAAGACATAGTAAACGAAGTCCATAAACCAGCTAGAAAACATTTTAGAAGATGAAGAGTAATTGTTAAAGGTCTCAATGATCTTTATCAAGCAGATCTTATAGAAATGCGTCCATACGCGAGAATAAATAAAGGTTATAAATACATCTTAGTAGTCATTAATGTACTCTCAAAGTTTGTTTGGTGCGAACCAATAAAAAATAAAACTATGAAAGTGGTTGCCCAAGCAATGAAAAATATATTGTCACAGGTTAAAGTACAACCTACAAATTTGCAAACGGATATGGGTAAAGAATTTTTCAATAAAGAATTCAACAAATTAATGGATGAGAGGAAAATTAATCATTATAATACATATTCAAATCTCAAAGCAAGTGTTGCAGAAAGAGCGAACAGAACATTAAAAAATAAAATGTGGAAACAATTTAGTTTACAAGGAAATTACAAGTGGTTAAACATTTTACCGGATATTGTAGCGAAATACAATGACACTAATCACAAAACCATAGGGATGAAACCAAAGGATGTTAAAAAAAAACATGAAAAATATTTACTGCGATTTATTTATGGCAACTTAAAGACAATCGATCCAAAGAAACAAAAATTCAATGTCAATGATCATGTGAGGATAAGTAAATATCGTGAGGCTTTTTCAAAAGGGTATACACCTAATTGGTCAAATGAAATTTTTAAAATCAGGGAAGTTCACCAAAGTAATCCTAGAACATATTTATCAAGACGGTGATGAAATTAAAGGTGGTTTTTATGAACAAGAAATTCAGAGAGTAAAGTATCCTGACATATCTTGTGGAAAAGGTTCTAAGAAGAAAGGGGAATAAACTTTATGTTAAATTGTTGGGATTGGACAAGAGATATAATTCATGGATTTCAAATGATCAAATTGTATAAGGATAAAGTGTAATATTTAATTTTTAATAAAAACAAATTTTAAGCATAAACTTTTTTATTTATATACCAGTTTCACACAGAAAAAATATCAATAATTGTTTACATCTCATTAGCAAATCTTTCATTAAATACATTACATCTATGATTACTATCTAAAATGGGTGTGATAATTTTTGAAATTAATGCTATTTTTCTCTGGAAACGCACTCTATCATTAGCTAATGACATCCAAGACCCTTTCCTTGATGAGTTGTAGGCAAAATTCCATGTTACAAGGAAATAAATTTGATTATGTTTTTCATTAAATGTCACTTTCTTCATTTTACACCTTTCTAGTACACTCGGCTTCGAATATATTTGGGTAAATGTACATTAATTCCATGAGCATACCAAAATTTTCACTATTAGAATTTTCACTCGGTGGAAGTAGATTCTTTGCGTTGTCAAACACATTTCCTCCTTGACGTTGTAATCCTTTCTGCACAATCTTGAAATAACTTACAAACTGCGATCTTCTTAATATGTCAACTCGGTACTTAATGAGTGGTAATAACTCCCACAATTTGCAGATTGATTCATATCCCAAATAGATATATAAATTATTTTTCCAAATTTTGATCACTCTTGATGTGGAAATTTCTTCAAAGTATATAGAAAAATTTACAGTACGTATAGGTTCCACTTTATCATCAGTGTATAAATAATTTGTTATTATACTTTCATTTGCAATAAACTGGGTCCACTCGTTTTCATCGAAAATTATTACATCATTTTTATTTCCTGACAGTATTATACAAGGGGTATAGCACAAGTCATATGATAACCCTGTTGACACAAATTTACATTTAGATTTATTCAACTTATCTGTTCGTTTACTGAGCACTACTAAGTCATGTTTACTCTGAGGTGTTGAAGGTAAATCACCAAAAAAATCGAATTTGAGGTCAGGTAAATCGAAAATACCATTTTGCGTCATCTTGAAAAACTGAATCAAGGAAGATTATTAACGGCAATTTATATAGAATGCTGTTACAAAAGCTTATCTTATTTAGGTATTTGATGGGGGGGTCGTTCTAGAACTCCCCATATGAACTAGAACCCCCCACCACACCACCCCTACTTGCCAATTTCATAATGCGAGAACTAGAACCCCCCCACCACAAAACCGCCCACCACAAAACCCCCCACCACACCACCCCCACTTGCCAATCTGCGATTGGTGGGGGTGGTGTGGTGGGGGGTTTTGTGGTGGGGGGTTCTAGTTCTCTCATTCTTTACCTACTAACCACCCAAGAGCTTGCATTATAGCAAAGAAAAATATTAATCTACTACCTATGTGGGGACTTTGCACGAGGGACCTAATGGTAGCACGAATCAACGCTGAGATGGAAGGGCCAATGAAGGA
Source organism: Rutpela maculata (assembly GCA_936432065.2). Taxonomy (NCBI): domain Eukaryota; kingdom Metazoa; phylum Arthropoda; class Insecta; order Coleoptera; family Cerambycidae; genus Rutpela; species Rutpela maculata. The sequence continues at coordinate 101,929,699 of OW386292.2, forward strand.
GCTAGCAATAGCTTCGGCATACCTTCCTTATGATCAGCCAGGACTACCTCCAACCCAGGAAGTTAAAGAACTGGTCCAGCAATGCGAAACAAACCACCTAGAGCTCATCTTATGCTGTGATGCCAACGCACACCACATCGTCTGGGGAGCACAGGCAACAATACAAGAGGTGAGTCACTCCTTGAATTTATTATTAGTAATAAGTTAGAAGTAGCAAACCGCGGAAATGAACCAACTTTCGTCACAACAACAAGACGAGAAGTTATTGACATTACAATCACCACACAATGTGCGGGACGAGTGATAATTGAATGGCATGTGTCCCAGGAACCATCGCTATCGGATCACAGGTACGTAAGATTCAAAATAGAAACTTCACCGGAAGAAGGGAAGATGAGCAGAAACCCAAGAACCTGCAACTGGGAACTCTTCAACGAGAACCTAGAGCAGGGGCTGAAGAACTGCCCATCAAGACCACAAACACCGGCGGAAGTAGAACTGCTGAGTGACTTAATAACCACAGCAGTAATAACAGCTTTCGAGTCAAGCTGCCATCTGAAAGAGAGAGGAGCCAAGCGTGACACCCCATGGTGGAACCGCGAGCTCTCCTCCAGAAGGGCGGAGGTTCGGAAACTGTTCAACCAGGCCAAAAGGACTGGCAGATGGGGCGAATACAAAGCGGCCCGTCCGAAATACATTTACGCCATTAGAGAAGCAAAAACCAAATCATGGAGGAAGCATTGCGAGGAGATAGAAAATACTCCAGAAGCTGCTAGACTCCAGAAAATTTTGCAGAGAGACAATCAGAGCAAGATTGGATCACTGCAAAGACAACAAGGCGAGTACACAAACACTGAGAAGGAGACTTTAGATTTATTACTAGAGACACACATCCCAGGCAGTGTAACCACCCCACAAGACAGAAGCGGTCCACCCGAAGACATACCAATAAGAAGGGCGTCAAAGGAGGACTAGAAAACTGCAAATAAAATAATAAACAAAACAAGACTTGTATGGGCAATCAACTCATTTGAACCATACAAGTCACCAGGGCTGGATGGAATATTTCCAGCTCTACTCCAACAGGGAGTGGAAATACTTGCAACATTACACTGTGCACATTATTCAGGGCCAGTCTGGCCCTGGGTTATGTGCCAACCGGCTAGCGGAAGATAAAGGTGGTATTCATACCAAAACCAGGGCGTGATACCCACGCCCAGGCCAAATCCTTCCGACCGATTAGTCTCTATCATTTCTCCTGAAAACCCTGGAGAAGCTGGTTGATAGGCATATCAGGGACGATAAACTGAGCACAAAACCTCTACATCGAAACCAGTATGTCTACCAAACAGGAAAAACTTGTGAGTTAGCAATACATGAGCTTACTCAAAAAATACAAAGGGCCCTAGACAGCAAAGAAACTGCCTTAGGAACCTGCTTAGACATAGAGGGTGCTTTTGACAATACCTCATTCGACTCACTAAGTGATGCAGTGAAGAGGCGCGAAGCCGAAAAGTCAATAACAAGATGGATCGACTCAGCACTCAGAACTAGGAAAATTCAGTCCACGCTAGGATCCACGACAGAGGAGGTGTCCGTGACCAGAGGGTGTCCGCAGAAGGGGGGTCTTATCTCCTCTCCTGTGGTGCCTGGTCGCGGACGAGCTCCTATCTCGACTGGAACAGCGGGGAATATATGCGCAAGGCTACGCAGATGATATCGCCATCCTGGTAATAGGAAAACACGAGGGCGCTGCATCAGAAAAGATGCAGCGAGCTCTCGTTATGGTAGACAGATGGTGTACCCAGGAAGGTCTATCCGTGAATCCAAGGAAGCCCACTGTGGTCGCCTTCACAAGAAAGAGGAAACTCAACCTGGGAAGATTATATCTCCGGGGAAACGAATTGCAGGTGAGCAATGAAGTGAAATATTTGGGACTGATTCTAGATACCAAATTAAACTTCAATGCTCATCTAGATAGAGTGACTACCAAAGCTACGCGGGCCTTATGGGCCAGCAGAAGAATGGTAGGTAAAAACTGGGGACTACAACCAAGAATGGTGCACTGGCTGTATCAAAGGGTTGTAGTACCAATAATAACATATGCCTCCCTGATCTGGTGGCATAAAGCCGGAAAAGGGGAGGCAATGAGAAAACTACGGAAAGTACAAAGACTGGCATGTCTAGGCATAACGGGAGCAATGTCAACAACGCCTACCGCAGCCATGGAAGCGCTACTTTGCCTGCCTCCACTACAGTTAGTGGTGGAGAGTGAGGCACTGTTGGCGGCGTACAGACTGAAAATAAACGGACATGAGACCATTCCAAGAATAGGATACCACACCGAAATATTCCAACAAATAGGAAAAAATCGACTACTAGTTATGCAGTCAGATAGAATCAGCATAAGCCCCAACTTCACAAAGACCTTCAGGGTATACATACCCGATAGGGAAGAGGAAGGAACAAGGCAACTGCGAAGACATCCAAATGATACCATATGGTATACTGACGGATCGAAAACGTCAAGTAGTACTGGAGCAGGTGTTACGGGGGACCAACCAGGGACACACATCAGTCTGAATCTGGGCAGTACCGCAACGGTGTTCCAAGCAGAAGTCACAGCCATAGAAATCTGTGCACAAGAAATGATACGGAGGTCATATACTGACAAAAGAATCCACATCATCACTGACAGTCAAGCAGCTCTCAAAGGTCTGAATGCAGTAGAGATACGTTCCAAAACGGTAAAAGACTGTCTTGAATCCCTAGCAAAACTGGCGGAACACAACAGTATACAACTGGAGTGGACGCGAGGACACCAGGGCAATGAAGGCAACGAAAAAGCAGATAAGCTGGCCAAAGAAGGCGCAAAAACAGCCTTGATGGGACCTGAGCCATCCTGCGGGATATCATACAATAACCGCAAGAGGAATGGTAAAGGAACTATTGAGTCAGAAACATATCTTGTATTGGACTGGCGCGCCGGGGATGAGGCAGTCACGCATGTTCATCAGTCACTGTGTTGTGTTTATACTTCTTTTCATACGATTTGATATCGTAATGGGTAAACATTCAAAAAAAGGTAGAGGGAGAACAGCAGTTCGTCCGATTAGGAATATACGCTCAGAAAGAAGTTAAAACGGCTACAACAACGTCTGGGAAAGATCGATAAACGAAATCGAAGAAGCGATTCTCCATATAGACAAAGGCGCTCTGTCTCCCCAGTGACGTCTACAAGAACAGATACTGCCTCTGTCTCACATCTTGAACTGGAGTCTCAAGGAAGTGGAGTTTGTTTTGATAACGATCCCACTGTTTATGATCCTCTACACATGGATACGACAGGTGAATACAATAAAGAGTCTGTGATAGACTTCTTATACTTTATTATATTACTATTCACTTAGTTTTAAGTTTATTATGATAACAAACGTTTATGATGTAGGTACGTACATGGATGCGTATAATCAATGTTTTTGGATCAATTGAGATATTACGTGGATATTATCCTCCGTTTTGAAAACGGTTAATTACTGAATATTCTCTGCTTTGAAGCACTAAATTATAAATATGATATTTTTACAACCATGTGATTGTTATGGTTGTTTCTTTTTAGATGTTCACGTGGACTTTCCGGAGGATAATGTAATTGTTGAAGACTGTACTCGGTCTGCTCAACCGCCTGGTTCGGATTTATACAGACAGTATTAGCAATATTAGGATACGATTCGTCTCCTTCCAAAAACATAACTTCTCTTTTTCAGAAAGAGGTCGCGCTAAGCTGGAACAGTGTCCTTCAGAGAGGATGATCAATCGTCCCTTGTAAACAAATATACGCCACCTGAAAACTGTACCTTGTTAAAAACCCCTAAAGTAAATCCGGAGGTCTCATCGGTAACCAGGGATGTGGTAGCTTGCACAGACAGTAAAATTAGTGACATGCAAAACCAAATTGGGACAGCTCTCTCAGCGTTGGGACAAGCGTTAACTATCCTCCTTAAGAACGTCGATAACGGAGATAATATTTCTCTTATCCAATTTATTAGTGATGCCAGTCGACTTTTATTGGATTTTCACCATAAACAATCCAAATCTAGACGTGAATTAATTAGCCTAGACTTAAAGAAGGAAGTCGGGGAGACTTTGTCAAATGTACAAGTGGATGATTGGCTATTTGGTGAGAAACTTGGAGATCGCATAAAGGCTTCCAAGGAGGTGGAACGATCCGGTTTAGAGCTTAAGCCTACAAAACCCAAAATATTTTTAAAAAATGCACCCACCGCAAGTGTTAATCAGAAGTTAAACTTCAGACGTCCACTCCGTCCTCAGGGGGAGTACCGGGGTGGACGTGTGCATCAGATTCAGAACCCCACTCTCAGTCAGCGCCCGAAGCCTCATCAACAAAATCAGGAAAGAAGGAAAGCAAGAAAGGAAACCTACAAAATCAGGAATTCCAGCGAGAGGCCCCATTGACAAAGAACCAGGTAGATTCGTTTCTTGTTGCTGGTCGACTGAACATTTTTTATAATAACTGGACTAAAATTACAAATGATAAGAGAGTTCTTTCTTATGTATCTGGTCTTAAAATTCCCTTTTTATCCACACCAATCCAAAAGTCTGTTCCAAAAGAACCGACGTGGTCACTTAAGGAGAGTAACATATTAGCCGACTGTGTGTCGAAGTTACTAAGTTCAGGGGCTATAAGTGCAGTTAAGCCTTGCAAAGGTCAATACATATCCAATATTTTTACTGTTCTGAAATCTGACGGTTCATATAGGCTTGTTATAAACTTAAAATATCTTAATCAGTTTGTGAAAGCAGATCATTTCAAATTAGAAGATCAGAAAACAGTGGCACGTATGCTTCAACACAATGTCTTTTTAGCTACGCTTGATTTGAAAGATGCATATTTTTTAGTTCCTATCTTTAGATCACACAGGAAATACCTAAGATTTAAGTTTAAAGACAATACTTATGTTTAATTAATTGTCTTCCCTTTGATTAAACTGTGCGCCACTGATTTTCACAAAATTATTAAAACCAGTTCTAGCATCTTTAAGAAAGAAACATTTAATGTCAGTCGTTTATTTGGATGATTTCCTACTAGGAATGTCATACACTGACTGTATAAATAATACCAGACTAACAATTCATACCCTGGAAGAACTTGGTTTCCTTATAAATTATGAAAAAAGTATGCTGCAGCCTGCTCATAAATGTCAATATCTGGGGTTTGTCTATAATTCTATTGATTTAACAATTTCCTTACCTCACAGAAATACTTTAGCTCTTACTAAATTTATTACCAACTTTATGAAAATCAAAAAATGCGTAATTAGGGATTTTGCAAAATTAACTGGTAAGTTGGTTTCTATTTGTCCTGCTATGCGCTATGGTTGGCTGCATCTGAAACCTATTGAAAGTGCAAAATTTCTGGCTCTCAAACAGTCAAAAAACAATTACAATAAGATTATGGAAGTTCCGGCTAGTCTTTCAGGTGAGTTTAGTTGGTGGATTGCTAAGATTCCATTAGCCGTTAACACCTTAAATACCCCTGTTTTTCACTTAGAAATTTTTTCAGACTCCTCTCTAACGGGCTGGAGGATTCACTGCGCAGGCGTGTCATCGCATAGTCATTGGTCTCAAGAGGAAAGGAAAATGCATATAAACTTCTTAGAGCTCAAGGCAGCATTTTTTGGAATTAAATGTTTTGCTGCCAATCTACGAAACGCTGCGTATTGATAACACCACTGCCATAGCCTTCATAAACAAAATGGGGGGAGTCCGTTTTCATAATTTGAACAGATTATGCTATAAAATTTGGCAGTGGTGCGAAGAAAGAGAATTATACATCTTTGCTTCTTACATTAAATCGTCTGAGAATAGGGAAGCAGACTGAGCGTCACGTCAACTAAACTTGCATACAGAATGGGAACTTAATGATTATTATTTTTATCAAATCGCTACCTCTTTTTATAAACCCGATATTGACCTTTTTGCCAGTAGAATTAATCACAAGTGCGAAAAATTTGTTTCCTGACATAAGGATCCGGAAGCTCTATTTGTCGACGCTTTTACTCTAAATTGGAGCGAATTAAGTTTTTATGCTTTTCCTCCTTTTTCGTTGGTCTTTAAAACTTTGCAAAAAATAATAAATGATGGGGCTACTGGCATTGTAGTTGTACCTCATTGGCCAACACAACCATGGTACCACTGAAGATCCCATTATCTTAAATCCTAATATAAACTTGTTACTGTCTGCTGATAGGTTGACTCCACACCCGCTATGGCACCAACTTACCCTGGTGGCGGGAATCTTGTCCGGGAGGCTCTCCGATTAGGCCAAATTCCAGAATCTGCTTATGATATTTGCCTGGCGCCTGTAACATCCTCAACATTCAAACAGTACGATTCGGGATTAAGAGTTTGGTGGAAATACTGCATTGATAATAAGATTGATTTATTTTCTGCCCCAATACCAGATGTTTTAAGTTTTCTGTCCTTTTATTTTAAAAAGGGAGCCTCCTATGGCATGCTAAATTCTTACCGTTCGGCCATTGCACAAATTTTAGGCCCAGGTATAGGTCAGGACTTTAGAGTAAAACGGTTTTTTAAAGGAGTTTTTCAGCTAAGACCGAGCAAACCCAAATATAACAGCACTTGGGATCCAAGTATGGTCCTAAACTTTCTGCGAGAACTTAACAATGAAGATATTCCATTAGAATATCTTTCTTACTAACTAGCTATTCTTTTAGCCCTGGCTTCTGGCCAGCGAATACAGACATTATCCCTAATCGAAGTTTACAATATAGTTAAATCAGAAAAAGGCATAGAAATTAGATACACATAGAGTAAAGACTTCAGGTAGAAATATATTACAGCCAGTCTTAATTCTGCAGTTTTACACTCAGGATAGTGGAATTTGTGTAGCATCTACACTTTCGTGTTACTTAAATAGAACAGAAGACCTGCGATCAAATAGTGTCTAATGTAGTAACCTTTATTTAACATTCAAGAAACCATATCATAATGCTACTGCTCAAACCATTTCTAGATGGATCAAAAAAATCATGCAGGAGTCCGGAATAGATATCTCTCACTTTTCTCCTCATAGCACCCGTCATGCTGCCACATCTGCAGCTTTTAGGAAAGAGGTTACGTTTGATACTATTCGATTGGCGGCGGGTTGGACCGCCAGTTCGAAAACATTTGCAGTTTTTTATAATCGACCTCTGCACCATCAGTCTAGTTTTGCCCAAGCTGTTTTAAGTTCTTAATTTCTTGAGAATAGATTAAGATATATATTTTGTTGTCTAATTATTGGTCTTAAGTGTATTTTTTTTTAGTTTGTTTTATTTTTTTGTTTATACGCCATATTACTAAATATATTGTTTTGTGCAAAAATGTACATTTTAATAAAGTTGCTGTGTTCCCACATGATATGCTGTTTATTCTGTGACACAAGTGCTTTTGTGTTGGCAATTTTTGTCTTAAGCCAATAAAATCTCTCTTAGTACTTAGAGTTAGTGTACTTGGTGCCATTCCAAAATGTTGGGTGCTTTAAACATCTACACAACTTAGTTATTTACGAGACGAGACCACATATAATTAATAGATCAAAGAACTTACCTTAAGTGAAGTTCGATTCCAATAATATGTGGCCTCGTCGAAGTAAATAACTCCCACTCAGACCCTCGTGTTATTTATTCCCTTAATTCCCAACAGGTTTGAAATGTAGCCCATTAGTTGTAAAGGAATGAGGTTCTCTGGAATCGGCGGGTACGTTCAGGCAGGGTACTAGCGGAGTATTCTGCTTTAAAATTGTGGCGGTCGGTATAGAAATGGGGAAACTACATAACTTAGTTATTTACTTCGACGAGGCCACATATAATTGGAATCGAACTCCACTTAAGGTAAGTTCGTTTGATTTATTAATTACACGTGTAATGAAACACATTTTAAAATCTAATAAAACGTATATATTACTCAGTAATAACAGAAATGGAATAACTTGCTTCTTCTAAAATTAAACACATAATAATAATTCTCTATATCTCTCACAAAAAGGTATCTGTATTCAATTAGAAAACAAATGATGTTCAATGTTTTGTTTGACATGAAGGTGAAGCTGAGAGGATCAAACGAAGTCGGATCCTGTGTATTACGATACCTCAACTTCTGAAAGATGAAGAACACATCACTACCAATAGCTCGAATGAAGTCAATTTTTATTCCAACAATGGCGGCAGCCAGGAGAAAAATCGATATCTGGTCATTATTTACATGTACAATCTCGAAATGCAAGTGGATAAAAAGCATAACACACAAGTTTCTTATAGTTGGACAGTCAGAACGAAGGTGACAATGTTCATTCTGTAATTAAGCAACGAGTGAGTCGGGCCTGACCTATTTTGTTCCTGAACGTTATATTTCTCTCATGAGATGTGCCAAAAAAAACTGGTAACCCATATAAAGTAATTGAAAGGTACTACGATGACATTTACGATTTGAAAACCTAAGCGGCCGGTCCCTCGCTTTTCTTAATATATATGAACAATATAAAAGTAGCACTTCCACAAAGTGCTGTGTTATATAAAACTTCGATAAAGGATTATTTGCAGATAGATTCAATGTGTTCAAAGCTCTATTACGATCTCAAAACCCCAAATAAAAAAATGGTCCCAGGTATGACAAATCCTTTTAGTGAGAGATAGAGAGAGCAATAAAAGAACAAAATATCAGAATTTCAGTTTATTCCTTGTACAATTTTGAGTAACAATCAAGAAATTTTTCATACAATTTAGAAGATATAGATAGAACACAGTCTTACAATAGTACCTAATAATCGTTATATTGAAGCTAGGGGAAAAATAGTTTAACTTTTAATTATAACAGAGAACAAAATGTTTATGATTACATATAAAATACAGTACAACTTATCTTTAAAAAAAAACACCCGAAATCCAGCAGCAGTTGATCACAAGAGGGCTCCGATTACTGGTAGGTTAAGACCATTGCCTGGAATCTCCTGCGTTGAATGCAATATAAAAACTTCCAAATAATCTCCAACTCTCCAGATTTACAGAATACCAAAATTACCAAAATCACCAAAATTACAGTTCCTGGTCGTAGGTAACTCTCCGTTACAGTTATGTTGTATCGCAAGGTATTATTTCATAAATTTAACTCGTAACTAATAGTCCTTCATATGATCCAAGTCCAAAAATACCATCCAAAATTACACAAAATGACCCAAAAAGGTATATGATAAGGCTGATGGTTGTTCTACTCCGTATCCCATAAAACGTCTACAATAAATTACCAAAAATTATTCTCAAATTCTAACCTAATTTCGAGCACATGTTTTGCTCGTAGATCAAGGAAATATAAAACTTACCCAGAAAATTCTGGACGTAACTTGCCAAACAAAATCCGATTTAAATATCGAAACCCAATTAAATACACCGAAATTTAATTGAACAATGTGTTGAAAATTAGCCTAGATCCGTTAATGTATAACGAGTAGCCACGTGTGCCGTTTGACTAATTAACACTTAGCAAGGTTTTAATCTCAATTCTTGATCGAAAAGGGCGAGTATTACTACTTGCCTGGCATTTATAGAATTTGCCTTTCACAAAAAATAATTACGGAAGAACGACCATCATTTCCCTTTTCTTGACAGTTCACCGTGAAACTTCACCGTTGCCAACCTCTGGATTATAAAAACTAAATCTATATTATGGACTTTTGATCATATTTCACTATATATATATATATATATTAATTATTAACAATCATTACGCATAAATATTGTTGCCCAAAATAATTATACTTGTCATATTGTAAAATGAAATTAAGCAAAAATTAAATAATTAGAATTTGTTGTAGTCTTCGCCATATATTGGTGAATAGTATAACTCGACGGCCTGGTGAAAATACTAGAATTATTGAAATGTGTTGAGTTACAGAATTCTCATTTTTGCGTCGTAACAACTCCATCCTACCAAAACGAAAAAAAAATTGAAAGAAATTTTTTTTTTCTTTTCATAATGTATTCAATATGACAGGTATATCAATTAGCTCATACTAAGAGGAGTCTAATATTGAAAGAATCACAAGGTTAAACAAAGTTTATGCGCAAAATTCCGTTATAAATTAGTGGTCGTAACTGGTGACAAGTAAATTAGATCTTAACTATAAAGAAATAGGCCCAAAATTTAAAATTCCCCCGGGGTTCGGTTAAAATTAAAAAAAAAGAAATTTCGAAATATACCTTAACAAGGTATGACAGGTTACGTTAAAGTTCTTAACGATAGGCAATTAAAATGTTGTACAAACTTTACAGTGAAGCTGAAAGATACACAACAACGATCTCAGTAGCTTATAGTAACTACCAAACTGAAATTTTTCTATAAACTAAATCGGTTAAACTTGCCGTGAGGCGACAAGAAAAAATTTTAAACACCAGATGGGTGAAAGCAATATTCTTTTTTTTTTACAACAGACAAGGTTCAAAACATTCTTAGGTTATACTGTGCATCAATTCACATTGAGATAGTTTCCTGTGGTCAGCAACCACTCGCATGAAATACACGGAGACTTACACCCCATATATTTCAACCGACCGGTTCCTTCTCATTCCGCTATCCCCTCATGCACTCCTTCTCATACATCTACCAACATTTAAGACAAAACACTAACTTAAGCTAGACCATAACGTCAAAAAAAAAAAAACAAAATTAGTTTTGAAAAATTTTCCTTCAGTAACGAGAGTTCAAGTTGTTCGGTCACTCAATCGTTGACTGGCATTTAGGATATCGCTGTTCGTCCTGTTATCTAAGATCCCACCCAAGAAAATTACCAAACGCAAAATTTTCTCTTCTCCCGAAATACCAAATAGTATTAACTAATTTGGCAAATCGCCGAACATAAGTTAATTAAATGTCCAGATATGGGAGTGTGAAAGTAGTGACTAAAATATTAAATAACTAAACTAAATTTCCTTTTTACTTTATAGGGACCACTAAACTTAGGAGCCAATTTAGCCGAGAAATGTTTAGAAGCGTCGGATAAGGGAAAATCTTTTTTCCACACATGATCATTCACCTTAAAACTAACCGGACGTCTTCTAAGATCATATCTCACCTTGGATTTCTCATAAGCTTTTTGTAAGTTTAGTTTAATAGTTTTATGCAGCTTAGCGATCCCTTTACTTTTCCATTCCACATTCTCGCTCAGATCATCGGTACTGAATTTACTTTTATCTCGTCTAATTTTGTACTCTTCGCCGTTTACAATCATTTCACGACCAAAATTGATGAAATATGGAGTAAAACGGGTAGTCTCATGTTTCGCAGTTCTTATCGCACACGCAAGGTGCGGAAGGTTATCACTCCAATTTCTTTGTTGGTCATCAACATAAGAAGCGAGTAACGTTTTTAAGACCCGGTTTACCCTCTCTGTGGGGTTATTTTGAGGGTGATATAATGCATTGCATAACGATTTGACTCCATATTTCTCCAATAAAGTGGAAAATTCCTTACTCCTACCATACTGCGACCCGTTATCCATGATAATGAACTCTGGGACACCGAACAGCAAGAAAACATTTTGCTCAATTGCTTTAATAACATTCTTGGCCGTAGCCGTACGAAGAGGTACAAAAATTACAAACTTACTAAAATAATCTGTAACAACGAGAACGTATTTGTAGCCAGCACTACTGCTAGGCAATGGGCCGAAAAGATCAGTACTAATTAGCTGCCAACAACGAGTTATCTCTGGTCTCCTGCCCATTTCACCTGCAGGTATCTTTTGAATTGGTTTTTGGCTACAGCAAATTTGGTATTTTTTTACATATCGATACACATCAGCTTTCATACGTGGCCAGAAATACTTTTGAATCAGACTATTATAACTTTTATACACACCCATATGTGCACCATTTAATATGTCACTGTGATATTTTTCCAAAAATTTACGTCGTTCTGGCTTAGGTACTACTTCCTTCCATGTATCGATATCTGAGAGAAGATCCTTAAAACCGCATTCGACCCGTTTGTATAACTTTCCGTCCTTTTCACGCCACCTATCATACTGCAATGGACTATTTCTCACTCGAAATAACATCTTGTCATACCAAGGGTCCCCCGAAAGTACTATTGGTTCATTGTCAGTGTTTACGGAATCTATGGCAGGTGGTACAGCTCTCGATAAGCAATCTGGGACTACATTATATCTACCCTTCCGGTGTATAACCTCAAAATCAAAGCTTTGGAGACGTAAACACCATCTGCCAAGTCTACCTTTCGGATCCTTCAAATTGTTTAACCATTTTAAGGCATAACAATCCGTCACTACAATGAACCTAGTCATTTCGATGTACCCGCGTAGCTTTTCAATGGCATATATGACCGAAAGAATTTCTAACTGAGTCGCTCCGTATCTTGCCTCCGTCTTGGTTAGTGCTCTTGACAAATAACATATCACATGTTCCCGGTTATCATAGTATTGAGTCAAGACACAACGCCTACTTGTGACGCGTCAGTCTGTAAAATGAACGGATAGTCCCAATTTGGACGTGACAAAATAGGAGCACTAATCAAAACACTTTTAATTTTTAGAAAAGCTTCGTCACATTCTTTTGTCCATTCCCATCTGACCTTCTTACGAGTGAGATTAGTCAGAGGTGCAACTATGGTAGAGAAGTCTGGAATAAATCTGCGGTACCACGATAACATCCCAACAATTCGCCGTACCTCCTGCGGATTTTTGGGTTTAGGCATATCTACAATCGCGCTAACTTTCTTGGGGTTAACACCCAACCCGTCACGATTTACCTTATAACCTAGATATTCCAGCTCTTCTCTACAAAACCTACACTTCTCCCGCTTTAAAGTTAAGCCAGCAGATTTCAGTCGATCAAAAACGTCTTTTAAAACCTGAATATGAGTGTCAAAATCACTCGTTACTATTATTAGATCATCTAGGTAAGCGAATACATAGGGCTTTAACTCTGCCCCAAATAAGCGATCTACCAGGGCCTGGAAAGTACCTGGTGCCCCGTGCAGACCAAACGGCAAACGTTTAAACTGAAAATGACCTCTGCCTGGTATGGTAAAAGCTGTATATTGTTTACTATTTTCCTCTAATTTGACTTGCCAATAGGCCGATCTAATATCCAAACTCGAGAGGTAACGAGCTGTTCCTAGTTGATCTAATATTTCATGTATAAATGGTAAAGGGTAAGCTGGTCTTTTAGATACATTATTAACCTTTCTGAAATCTACGACAAAACGATAGGATCCATCATCCTTGTTTACCATTAAGATAGGTGAACTCCATTCGCTCTGACTACGTTCGACAACACCCAATTTCAACATTTCGTCAAGTTCTTCATTTATCTTTTGTTGCATAGGTGGACTTACACGATAATATCTTTGTTTAATGGGCAAAACCCCTTCATTAATTTCTATTTTGTGTTCCACCACATTGGTGCAACCTAATTGGACATCTTGAATGCTGTCAAAGTAGTCATTCACAACCTCATGTAATCGTACTCTCTGTTCTCCGGTCAAATCATTAGTGCCTTCTAGGGAAGCATTATTCTCCCGTACTATTTCGGTTCACTAGAGAAGTACCATTCACCCTTCCTTAAATCAGGCACAATTCCCATTGTCACCCAAAAAGTTGTACCCAAAACTAGAGTATGACGCAATTCTGGCACAATCATAACCTCAAAGAGATGTGTTTTCTTTCTAAGTCTAATGGGAACAATGACTTGCCCCAAACAATGAATGTTGTCATTATTTGCAACCTTGCAAGAGGTTACAGAACATTTTCCAATTTTAAACCCAAAACCTTGCAAAATTTCCCATCCCCTTGAGTTCATGAAAATACCATTTGTGCCACTATCTAATAATGCCAAAATTTGTACATCGTAAATATTGACTCGAACATATGGACATTCATTACCATTCACTTGTGACAAAATATAATCCAGAACATGTTTGACACGCTCGCTCTCAGCCAGACGTGAAGATACAGTAGCAGCATTAACAGTATTAGCCGGTTTTCTAAAATTTTGGCTTAGTTCCCGACTATTAACTAAGTCCTGGGTCCGTTTCCCTGGTTGCAGGTAGGACACGTTCGTATCGTATAACCTGTTAAGCCACAACGATAGCACTTCACAACTTTTGATGTACAATCACGAGCTAAATGCTGATTACTATTACATTTAAAACAACGTAAACTATTTATTTTTTTTTTTTTTTTTTTTTTGTGGCACTGTGGAGCTAGTCCAATCAGCCAGAAACAGAATATTGAAGGTAAGACCAATACTTAAATACAGATTTAGAATGGATATTTAATTTGTATATGCTTACTAGTTCTATGAATATTATAGACCGTATAAACACCAAAGCGGTGTAGTTAAATGGGTTTCATCAGATGTGGAAAAATACATTTAAATGGAACTTGAGACAATTGAAGGAAAGTAGACAGGGACACACGTTTCTCGCCTAGGGGCCGATCAAGGCATTTTTAATGTTCTTATACAAACAGGGTAAGGCCTCGGTAAGAAAGGAGAACAACATGAGGTTAGACGATAGGATGTATTACACAGCCTAAATATTTCTATATTTTAACTCCAGTTCTACTGAGACGTAAACTATTTATTTGCCTCAAGTTAGCTCTATCCCGACTAGACGATCGATTACGTGACCTCTCTCGGCTACCAGAATTATCACGGTTATGGTGAGAATATCTGCTAGTCGTATTTCGAGGGTCTCCCATAACATTACATTCACGACTGGTGGATCGATTTCTAGAACGGTTGAAATTTCTATCTATGCTGTCGTTGTGTCTAAAATTACGCCCTCTACTGCTCGAACGGTCAACACTCCTATCATCTCTACTACGATTCTGGTCTAGATTGTTATTTGAGGGTAGAGAATTATTGCCTCTATGTTCTGATCTACTATTTCTACTACCATATTCACTATTAAAATTTCTAACAAAATCACCCCCAAAAATTTCTCTATCACAAAATGAAACCCGATTATCAGCTCCCCGATTACGATTAATTGATCTCTCACCGCGGATATTTTGTTTGCGTTCTTCGATCTTAGTAACGAGCTCCACTAATTTCTCCTCAGAGTCGATATCCTCTAAAATCAAACGTTCCTGTAATTCAGGTAACATATTATCTCTAATGACTTTTAAACGTTTCTCCTTAGAGAGTGGAACAGGTAAATAACTTCCTAATTCTGAGATGTGAGCGATGAAAGTTCCTATACTCTCATCCTCATGCTGATATCGTTTTCTTAATAATTCTTTAACATGTTTTTCAAAATTATAAGGCAAAAATTCCCTCTTGAGACGTGAACACAGATCAGCCCACGAGTCAATTTCCTGTTCGATCCTCAAATAAACAACCTATACCATTAAGTAATTTTGATTCGGATACTTTCCTAGTCTTACAAAACTGATTGACTTTTCTAATAAATTCCAAAACATCTAAACTATCTCTAAATCTAAAAGCAAGGTTTTAATCTCAATTCTTGATCGAAAAGGGCGAGTATTACTACTTGCCTGGCATTTATAGAATTTGCCTTTCACAAAAAATAATTACGGAAGAACGACCATCATTTCCCTTTTCTTGACAGTTCACCGTGAAACTTCACCGTTGCCAACCTCTGGATTATAAAAACTAAATCTATATTATGGACTTTTGATCATATTTCACTATATATATATATATATATATATATATATATATATATATATATATATATATATATATATATATATATATATATATATATATATATATATATATATCGGATTTTGTTTGGCAAGTTACGTCCAGAATTTTCTGGGTAAGTTTTATATTTCCTTGATCTACGAGCAAAACATGTGCTCGAAATTTGGTTACAATTTGAGAATAATTTTTGGTAATTTATTGTAGACGTTTTATGGGATACGGAGTAGAACAACCATCAGCCTTATCATATAACTTTTTGGGTCATTTTGTGTAATTTTGGATGATATTTTTGGACTTGGATCATATGAAGGACTATTAGTTACGAGTTAAATTTATGAAAAAATACCTTGCGATACAACATAACTGTAACGGAGAGTTACCTACGACCAGGAACTGTAATTTTGGTGATTTTGGTAATTTTGGTATTCTGTAAATCTGGAGAGTTGGAGATTATTTGGAAGTTTTTATATTGCATTCAACGCAGGAGATTCCAGGCAAGGGTCTTAACCTACCAGTAATCGGAGCCCTCTTGTGATCAACTGCTGCTGGATTTCGGGTGTTTTTTTTTAAAGATAAGTTGTACTATATTTTATATGTAATCATAAACATTTTGTTCTCTGTTATAATTAAAAGTTAAACTATTTTTCCCCTAGCTTCAATATAACGATTATTAGGTACTATTGTAAGACTGTGTTATATCTATATCTTCTAAATTGTATGAAAAATTTTTTGATTGTTACTCAAAATTGTACAAGGAATAAACTGAAATTCTGATATTTTGTTCTTTTATTGCTCTCTCTATCTCTCACTAAAAGGATTTGTCATACCTGGGACCATTTTTATTTATTTGGGGTTTTGAGATCGTAATAATTTTTGGGGGCTCGTGTAGGGATCTTTGTGAGAAGTAGAGAGGCAATAAATTGAAAACCACTACCTAATAAGGAATATACTAATATTTGTTTGAATTTTCCCTAGGTACAATAATCTTTTGGATAACCGGATTCAGCGGCGAGGGACCACGGGAAAGTGCTCTCAGGACTGGTCAAGGCAGTTGCCGGAAACTCTGCACTGAAATACAGGAATCTCCGGGAAGACAAAATTACAGGACCTTGGTATATTTAACATTCTTTTTTTCTAATAGTTTTTTTGCAAATTCCTAAGTAAATTTTTTGTAATAAAATTTTTATCTTGAAACAAAAAAAAATGGTTGAGATTAAGACATCTTATTTGGAAAGGGAATTTCTGGTTTATGAATTAAATATACGCGGTTTAGATGTAAAGTCTGGTGACAAGACAAGAGATCTGGCTCAAAATTTAACAGCTCTTTTAAGACAAGAATCTCAGGGTAAAGTGTTTGTTCCGATTCGAGATTTGGATACTATTTCAGAATTACAAAACTGTACAGTTATTTTAAATATAGTAACGAGAACTGCAAAAAGTATTTTAAATCAGATTGTAATAGAAAGGTTAGACGCTTTATTTTGGCATTTAAAAGGTCGAATTGGTCGAATACCTTCCGAAGACGATGACTAGGCCGAGCAAATTGCTGTGCTACTTAAAAATTTTAATAAAGTTTTTGAGGAATATATATATATATATATATATTAATTATTAACAATCATTACGCATAAATATTGTTGCCCAAAATAATTATACTTGTCATATTGTAAAATGAAATTAAGCAAAAATTAAATAATTAGAATTTGTTGTAGTCTTCGCCATCTATTGGTGAATAGCATAACTCGACGGCCTGGTGAAAATACTAGAATTATTGAAATGTGTTGAGTTACAGAATTCTCATTTTTGCGTCGTAACAGCTCTTGCCGTCGAACGTATTTGTGTAAAAAAATGGAGATAACTTTTACCTATTATTTACTATCTGCAACTTGGTACAAAGAAAGATTATTGGTTCAAATAAGCAATTATTTAATTTGCCGACAATTCGCACGTGCACGAGAGTCACAATAAAGTGTCAAAATTTGGCGAAATGCCTTTAATATCTCTCCGTTCGCAATATGTTCCAAAAACAACTGTCTACCGTCTGCAACTTGGCACAAAGAAAGAAACTGGTTTAAATACGCAATTATTTAATTTGCAGAAAATGCGCACATGCACGGGAGCCATATATTTCATCTCAAACTATAGGCCACTAACAATAGTAGGCCACTAACAGGCAACAGGGGGCTCTAGCAGGCACAACATGCAGGTGCAACGTGCTGCTCTTGGCTTGAAAGATCAGTTAGAGGTTTGGAAATCATTGAAGATTTCGTGTGCAAAATGTGTAGCACAAAACAAAATGGTTTGCTGAAGCTCTCTTCTGTGAATACAGCAAGGTTTGTACTTTGCTTTTTTTTATTAATTTAATCTACTAAATATTGTAAAGTATAAGAAAACCTACAGATTCGGGAAACGGAGTTCGTGATATAGGAAACAAACTTCGGTGTACTATTGGCTATTGAAAGCAGAATGCAGAATGCGTCGACGCGGTTCAGCGGTGGTGGTATGAACGAATGCTAATGCCCTGCGTTATTCTACGACAAGGCGTGGTTTACTTGCGCTGATACACGTTTACATATCACGAACTACAATTGCCGAATCTGTATAATGTTTTATATTCATATTGCACCTGTTCACGCTTAACTTAAATTAACTTAATTTTAAAAAAAATTATAAACTTTGATGCTTGCATGCTTCTTCCATGTTTCCGAGAATTGGAGCAACAGTACCGTAAGACAATTATGTAGCAAAAATATGAAGCAACGCATATTTGCCTAAGCCATCAAGCTTAAAAGTTGAAAAGTATGACTGGTGCAAATAGGAGGACTCCAATATTAAATTTAACTAGTTTGATTGAGACGAAATGCCACAAGCCGTCAAAGAAATACGACGATACAAAAATACTATCGTTTTCTTGTTAATTCCAATAAATTTAAAATGTTAATTAATGTTTAAAATTACAGTCTTAATTACGAATAAAAGTGTGGTCGATGAGGATAGCGAAGTATTTTAGACATTTGTTGATTTTTTTTTGTAAAGCTATTTATGTGAAAGCATAATTCTTGTTTCACCCCCGAGATTTCTCAAAAATTGCGCATTGCAATTTGTAATCTTTTCAGTAGTGACTTTTATTTAAAAAAGTTCCTAGTATTGCGTAAATGTGATAATATTTTGTCGTCCCTTCTTGGGGGGCTTTTCGCAAAATATATTATAAGGCTGCTTTGACACTTAGCAATATAGTTTTGAATAATTACACAAAAACAAAAATAATCTTCAGCATAGTTCAGGTATCCTAACAAAAAAAAAAAGGAAACTATCTACTTTAAAATCTTAATATTAATTTTGTTAGGGTGTCCATATAAATGTTGACGATATGATTTCCTCATAAAATTTTCTTGAAATTGTGTTCTCACCAGAATTACTGGACTTTGTAGTAACACGGACAAGTGCTCATGGAACAGCTATGTGTAATGTAAACAGACTTCACACAAGACATACCCGAAGACGTGTTTTTCACAACACAAACAAAAAAGAAATAAAGTTGTTTCTAGGGTTGTGTTTACTGTAAGGACAAATCAGTGTACCACAACGGAAAAAATTATTTACGTATTCTGACCCGATGTATTATCACCCTATCTTCAATTTCATGATGGTAGACACTAAGCGTTTGTGAAGATAATGTCCAAAGTGAAAATGAGATGATAAAGTCCATTGATTCAATGACAGTAAATTTTGAATTGAAGAAATCGTTATGAAATTGAAGAGACCGGATTTATTGAAGGGATCACCTATTCATTCAAAAATTATTGGAGCTCAACACTCACACTAATGGAACACCGCGATCAGATAGAGAATATAATCCGCAACATATAATAAATAAGAAACTAAACATAGGTCAACACTTCTGGACTTAAGTAAGTATATGTATCTGTCGGGAAGGACAAGCGACCAGTACTCATTGTAACTACTAGAATCATCTTGACACGACAAGAGTGACGAATAAGTTTGGCCGAAGAAAGGAAAAATCAATTGAGATTGCAATATAATAATGCCCATATGAGTGGTATTGATCGGCTGGACCAAATAACAGCGTATTCGTCATCACCCCGTAAGACCATCAGATGGTATAAGACGGTTTTTTTCTCATGTTATGGATATAGCCGTCTGGAATGCTTACTATTTATTCAAAAAGTATCGTAAAAATAACAACAAAAAATACAAATTCTTTGACATTTTCTAGAGAATAGTAGAATGATCCAGAAACGAACTACCTAGGACTATATAAAGGCATGGAGAAACCTAGAGTGGACAGTTTAGTACAGCTCAGTTGGCCAGATAATGCAGTTCAAGTGAGCAATGTAGTTAGTAGACCAAGTAATCAAGTGACTGAATAATTTAAGTACAGTACTCAGTGTTATATTAGTCAAGTAGTTAATTGTTGTAATTGGTACGTAAGTAAATAAATCAGTGTTTAGTGTTACCCTGGTGTTATTATTTTTGAATCCACGATGCAGGGTGTTTACAAAAGAGGTGTAAACACGTAACAATATTTTATGTGGCTCTACGATAATAACCGGCATGCATTTTTGTATGGGTATTTGCATGGCATTTTATGGATGCGTCAATAGTGACCTGAGCCGATGAATATGTTCATTCACTGACGAAAATGGAGAAATATTTAGGTCAATAACTTTTGACTTGCAAGCAATTTTGTCTGTTCCATACGCAGGAGATAACCAAATTTATTACTAGCATAAGTTACATGTATACAACTATACAGTTTTCGACGCATCAAATACAGACGGATATTGTTATGTATAGAATGGGACTAATGGTTAAAAGGGAGGCTCCAAAATAGCAACCTGCTTGCTGAATTACTTAAATCAATGTTGTAGATAGAGGATATCTTTTACATAAAGTTGTATAGAGTCCTAATCATTTCTTTGGGTGCATTTGCGAGAAATACGTTCACGATGTACGAGATCACTACGGTTCACATGCAATCGTTGTTTTTGGATATCCGTTAGATGATAGAAAAAAAATACAAAGGCCGCAGAAAGACTTCGCCGATCGAAGAAGAAGACAACCGCGGATGTTCTTTTCGATGAAACAATGCCGGTTCAAGTTTTCAGCTATAATACCCAAGGACGTTGATAATACGAAATAATTTTATCACAGTTTCCGAAAGCACTTGCTTGGTAATATCCCGACAACGTGCTTGAGGAAGTTGTGATAAAATTATGAGCTATTTATCAACGTTCGAGGGATATTCGCATAGAAAATAAATCGAAATAGATCAGTGCAGGTGATTATTTTTGTATAAATTGGATGTACATGAGGATGTACAAGTCGTACAGAGTGTTGTTTAAATTTGTACATTAGCATGTGCATGGGGTCTCCAGTGTTGTTAGCTTATTTGTATTTATTTTTTATATATAATAGATCATTTACCAAACGTAAAACCAGTAACGCCAGGAGCCAACATAATAAACAGAAAAGATGCCAATAGTTCTGATGAAAGCGAAGAGGAGGTGGTCTCAGATGAATCGTAATGTAACGAAGGAGAACCCAGTAATGATGAGGAAACATCCGATGACTACTATATTCCATCTAAAAAACAAAAACAAGGAAAACAAAAACACAAACAAAAAACAGAATCCAAGAGACAAGGAAATCAGAAAAAAGGAAAGAAAGATAATATTGAATGGGGCCAAAGGGAATTCCAAAAGAAAAAACTATGCATTGGGAACCACGTTCCAAAAATAACAGCATGATAGAATCGCTTACTACTTTAGAGTATTTTAGTCGATATATTATCTAATAAAGACTTTGAAAATATGGCCAAATATATGAATATATACGCTGTGCAGTAAGGAAGAACTTTTAGACTAAGTTATACCTCAGAAATTCAAACGTTATTTGCCCTCCACATTATCATTGGTTGCTTGAACAAATTTCCAAGGAATAGAATGTATTGGGAGCGTGTACTAGGCATTGGTGCATTTTCAGAAAATATGACCTGAAACAGATTTTTTTCAATTACGTGCATGCCTTTATCTTGTCAGTAACCTTGAAAGAGCCAACGACTGCAAGGATGTATTTTTCAAAGTTATACTCATTATGGAATCAGTTAGAAATATATGCAATGAATTAGAACTCGAAGAAAATCTTAGCATAGATGAACAGATGATTCCACTTAAGCGAACTTTGAATATAAAGCAGTATCTAAAGGGGAAACATTACCTGTGGGGCATAAAGGTGTTTGTGATATATGGGGAAAGTGGAAAAGCATGAGCTTTTTACCTTATCAAGGGAAATCAACGAAACTTGATCCAGTAATTTTGAAGGAATATGGTCTAGGTGCAACTGTTGTTTTACGCTTGTCCAATATAATTAAAAGAGAAGGTCATAAATTATACTATGACAACTATTTCTCGTCCTATCCACTTTTGTCGAATTTGTATGAAAGAAAAATCTGTGCAGCTTTCACAATAATTCTCGAATCCTCCGTTCCTCCCAGATAAAGCTGCAAAAAAGCAAGACCGAGGATGGGTTGAAGAAGTTGTGAGCAAGGAAGACATTGTTGTCATAAAATGGCTAGACAAGAAATCTGTTTGTTTGGCATCCAACTTTGTCGGTAAAGGTGAAGACGACAGGGTGAAGAGATGGGACAAAAAGACGTCTACTTATATAGAAGTGAAGAGACCGGAAGTGATAAAACCTTATAATCAGAGTATGGATGGAGTTCACAAACTAGATCAACTTATAAGCTACTATAGAATTTTTGTCCGTTCTGAAAGTGGACACTTAGAGTAATTATGTATTTTGTTGATTTTGCTCTAGCAAACAGTTGGCTAGAATATATGCAAGACTGAGAATTGCAACCTCCCAAAAAAAGAAACAAATGGACGTCCTCACTTTCAGAATCAGAGTGGCTGAAACTCTAATTTCGTTGAGAAATAGTGTCCCCAAAAACAAAAAGGGAAGACCTTCTACTTCTCTTCGCCAAATACATCCTTTGTGATTCATAGATGGGGAGAGAAATGACCCCTGAGAAAAATGCAGAATGATCAAGTCGATCATATGCCACAGGTAGACCAGAATAAAGAAGCTACACGTTGTAACCTCTTGGGATGTAAGGGTAGAACCCGCATTTATTGTGATAAATGTAAGATCCATTTATGTCTTTTAAAAGACAGAAACTATTTTGTGCAATTTCATAGAGATAAGTAAATATGTGTTTGTTATGCTCATATAATTAAGAAGTTTTCAAGTTTTTTTATTTTACATCTTTCTGTACTACATGTACATTGTACATCACAATGTAAAAAAAAATGAAATACATATGTATATATATATATATATATATATATATATATATATATATATATATATATATATATATATATATATATATATATATATATGAAGTGACGGTGAGAGGTAAACTCTCATATGGTCAGATGCTACTATACGTCGGACAAATGTCACTGACGTATAGCGACTTGCTTTTTTGCAAGTACCAAGAGCGGCGACCTCTAGCCTTAGTGGGCTATACTCACTGTTTATGAAATCGGATTTGAAGGAAACAACTACTCAGCGGGCAAATACCCCGACCTGCATTGAATTACACCTTCAAATCGTGATCAGTAACCAACTATCATTTGTCTGTTCCTAACCAGACATAGACCGGTTTCGAACTTGTTATGTTCTCATCAGTATGCCATAGGTTATAGAACAGACAAATGATAGTGGTCAACTTGCTAGTCTTATACAAACTGAATCAAATGAAGTGACGGTGAGAGGTAAACTCTCATATGGTCAGATGCTACTATACGTCGGACAAATGTCACTGACGTATAGCGACTTGCTTTTTTGCAAGTACCAAGAGCGGCGACCTCTAGCCTTAGTGGGCTATACTCACTGTTTATGAAATCGGATTTGAAGGAAACAACTACTCAGCGGGCAAATACCCCGACCTGCATTGAATTACACCTTCAAATCGTGATCAGTAACCAACTATCATTTGTCTGTTCCTAACCAGACATAGACCGGTTTCGAACTTGTTATGTTCTCATCAGTATGCCATAGGTTATGGAAAAGCTTTATGGCATAAAGCTTTGGTCCGCACTAACATCTCCTATTTTTTATTCTTCCTTGGGTCCAGTGATTCCACGCAGGTAGCTATAGTTGCCTCCGTGGTGTGTTAGTTGTCTCTCCGGAAACCGGTCTTCTAACTCTTGCCACAAATGTGCGACTGGCTGCCTGTCAGTGGTCACCGTTTGTGTCAATTCCTAAGTTGTGCCTATCCTTTCAACTTAGCTACACCGTGCTGATGAGGACCACGTGTCCACGGTTGCTCTTTTTCTTTGCGGTCTTACCCACGATTTTTTCCTGTTTGCCATAAAGCTTTGGTCCGCACTAACATCTCCTATTTATATATATATATATATATATATATATATATATATATATATATATATATATATATGTTATATAATATTACACGCTATCTTATTGCGACTTAGCCATAATAAACCTTCACAGGTATATCGTATTTCACGATAACAGCTTCTCTTATTAATTGCTTATCTTCAAGATATCATATTACACCTTTGTTTCTCATAACTTGTGCAGACTGCAGAACTGCAATTCCTTTGTTATATATTTTGCTTACTCAGGTTCTGTATGTTATAAATATGACTAAACACGCTTTGTTGAATCAGTTATTAAACTCAGTTAGAATGCAACACTTCTAATTTATTATTATATTCCTTCTCCAAGAGCCAACGTTGGCTCCATGTAACTAAATAAAAGTTTTTAAAAAGTCATTCATGTGAACCGTGATCTAACATTGGCGCAGTCGGTAGGATCCGTAAACATCATCAGAACAAGAAGCCTAACTGGTAGTGAAGCGTAAGAGAACAAGGAGAACATCTGCAGAAGATGCCTAACTAGTGCGTGTACATCTACGAGAACAAGGAGACCTTCCTCACTGGTGGTGGCGGATCCCAATCCCTTGACGGACGAAGAACCTACTCATGGAGATGAAATTAATGTAAGTCATTTTTAAGAATCATCTCGTTATTTTATTTCATTTTTACAATTATTATTTCTCACAATTATTTACGTGTATTATACCGCTAATACACTCGGCGAACAAAGCCAATTCTGTTATCAAACAAATCCTTTACAAGCTACAACGCAACAATTCTAATTTTAAGTTATTTATTTTCGTATTTACGAAACAACTGTGTATTATACAGTTAATACACAACTTATTAACGTACGCAACATAACAAACTATTTCAATTCAATTTCCGTATCATACTGCTGATACGCAACCAATTTTAGTTCAAAAATTTCCAAACAAAAAGCAAAATGCCAAACAGAGCTCAACCAGAGACAGTTCAACCAGTTCAACCAGTAGTGCCGACGACAGCCGAGCAACCAGAACGAGTCGAGCAAGTCGAGCACGAGGTAGAGCCTTACAAACTCTCAGAAATTTTCTCGCTAATTCCGGAGTTCGATGGTAACGCCATCAACCTCCAAACTTTAATAAACTCATGTCAGTGTGCCCAACGCATGGCAATTCATGACCAAAAAATATTATTAACTGTTCATATCAAAAATAAACTAAAAGGTAAAGCTGCCGAACTTATAAATTCGCGCAACCCTGCCACATGGCCAGAAATAAAAGCACTCTTAGAAACCCACTTCGGTGACTCTAGAGATTTAACAGCTCTTATCCAAGACCTACAACGAATTCACCAATTGCCTGGTGAATCTGCATTAACATTTGTTTCGCGTCTACAAACGCACAATGCGAAAATGCACGCTGCAGTGCAAAAACAAAATTTAACTTCGGAGCAAAGAACCGCGCAAACAAACCTGATCGAAACTATGACATTAAATAATTTGTTAACGGGCCTAGAACCAAATCTAGGCAGAATAATACGTGCCAGTAACCCTCCGACTATAATGAACGCAATTATTAGAATTCGGAGAGAACTACAACTTTCATATTTCGAGCAACAAAAATTCCCAAAAAATAGTCCGGTCAAAAATCCAGTAATTCAACAAAAGCGACCACAAGGTCCCAATTTGCAACAAAAGTTTTGTTCCTTCTGTAAACGGAATGGACATGTAATAAGCGAATGCCGCACAAGGCAACAGTCTCAAAACTTCCAGAGACCAAGTTTCCAAGGAAACCCAAACTCACAAAATTTTTCTCATCAAAACTTCGCACAACCGAGTAATAATCAATTTAGTCAGAGGACATTCCCTCAAAATAATCAGCCAAATCAATCACAGCAAAACAGGCCCTCAGCCATAAGGCCGAACCCTAATTTTATGCAACAGCGACCATCAGCTATCCAACCTAACCCAAATTTTAATCGCTTTAACCAGCAAAAAGCTCATCATTTGAATTACGAACCTTACGATAATTATACCGATCAATTTAACCAATACAATGACTACTCTTTCGACGATT
Source organism: Rutpela maculata (assembly GCA_936432065.2). NCBI lineage: Eukaryota > Metazoa > Arthropoda > Insecta > Coleoptera > Cerambycidae > Rutpela > Rutpela maculata. The sequence continues at coordinate 101,955,958 of OW386292.2, forward strand.
ACCAAAATTACCAAAGTCAAAATGAATCGTACGAAAATTACAATTTTGAAACCAACCAAAATTTCCAGGAGAATTATGCTGCTAATTCTCAGAACGAGCAATACGAGGATTATACTGCTAATCCTCAGGATTTTCGTTTAGATCCGGAGTACCCCACGGATACTTCAACACAACAAATAGACCAATTCGACCAAATATCAAACCAAATACAAACAATGAATCTCAACGACAGTTTCGATCCAATGCTGAACTTCCCAGAACAGACGTTCATGTAAATACGCTTTCTCACACCCTATTAACCGTAAATTCAAAAAATCTTTATTACATCAAAGACGCAACAGGCAAATTTAAAATTTTGATTGACACAGGTGCAGGAATTTCAATTTTTAAACCTAAAACAGCTGAAAATTATAGACGTAGATCCCCTGAAAATGTAATTATACAGGGTATTACTGATCAAAAAATTTATATCAACGAATCTGTTCTCATCCCCTTTTCAGAGGAGTCACACAAGGTTTATATCTATAATCTAGATATAGATTTTGATGGACTACTAGGCGCAGACTTTTTAGAACATTACGAATGCCGAGTAGATTTCAAAAATAAACAACTAGTCACAAATTTTAAAACCGTACCACTATTTAAAGTCACGGAAGAAACTACAGTAAATTTACCCGTACAACCAACTAGTAACATCAGAAACCAAAATCCAAATTTAAGCAACATCAAAAATTTAATTTCTATCGAACCTCGCATGGAAAAAATCTGTAAATTAAAATGTAATTTGCAAAATACCGAAGCTATACTGTTAGCCCAGGAAAACGAGAAAGTACGCTTACCAAATGCTATTGTCAAAATCGATAACAATGGAGAATTTTTAACCTCAATTATAAACGCGAATGCAATACCAAAAACGGTAAATTTTTCTAACATAAAACTAGAGCCAGTACAGAAATTCAAATCAATTTTCAATTTAAACACTCAAAATTCTGACTCACACCTACAGACGGACAGATCCTTCGAAATTAGGAACGAATTGCGCTTGGATCATCTAAACGAAGAAGAGGCCGAAATAGTAACGCAGCTTTGTTTAGACTTTCAAGATATATTCTATTTGGAAGGAGACAATTTAACTTTTACTAACGAAATTAAGCATTCCATTGACACGAAAGATTCAAAACCGGTCTTCACAAAGTCATATCGCTACCCTCATATCCATAAAGAGGAAGTCAAAACACAAGTCTCTAATATGCTTGATCAAGGCATCATTAGACCTTCGATTTCTCCCTGGTCCTCTCCGGTTTGGGTTGTACCAAAAAAACTCGACGCCTCCGGTAAACAAAAATGGCGAGTTGTAGTGGACTACAGAAAACTCAACGAACTGACTATTGATGATAAATACCCGCTACCCAATATTTCCGACCTCCTCGATCAATTAGGCAAATGTCAATATTTTACAACTTTGGACTTAGCCTCCGGATTTCACCAAATCGAGATTGATGCGAAAGATATTCAAAAAACTGCTTTCACAGTTGAAAATGGTCATTTTGAATTCGTAAGAATGCCTTTTGGACTTAAGAATGCTCCATCAACATTTCAAAGAGTGATGGATAACATTTTATTAGGTATCCAAAATGAACGATGTCTCGTCTATATGGACGATATTATTGTTTACTCACCTACTATTCACGAGCATATTTCTCGATTAACGGAAGTTTTCAAACGATTACAGAAAGCCAATCTAAAAATTCAACCCGACAAATGCGAGTTTCTCCGCAAAGAAGTCGCTTATTTAGGACATCTCATTACAAAAGACGGCGTAAAACCGAATCCTTCGAAAGTTGACGCTATTCTAAATTTCCCTCAACCAAAAAACCAAAAAGAAATTAAATCATTTCTAGGCTTAGCCGGATATTACAGGCGCTTTATCCCCAATTTCTCCAAGATTACCAAGCCTTTAACAAAACTACTACAAAAAGACATACCATTTCTCTTCGACAATGATTGTATAAATTCTTTTCAAAATTTGAAACAAACATTAACGACCACTCCGATATTAATCTACCCTAACTTTGATGAACCTTTCGTTCTAACCACTGATGCGAGCGCATTTTCCGTCGGCTCAGTGCTGAGCCAGGGGCCTATTGGCAAAGATTTACCCATTGCCTATGCTTCTAGAACCTTGTGCAGTGCAGAAACTAAATATTCAACGATTGAACGCGAGCTTTTATCGATAGTATGGAGTGTAAAGCACTTTAGACCATATCTGTATGGTAGAAAGTTCAAGCTTGTCACCGACCACAGACCACTCACTTGGCTATTCTCTATAAAAGATCCAGGAAGTAGACTTGCCCGTTGGCGACTCAAATTAGAAGAGTACGACTACGAAATAATTTATAAACCTGGCAAAATCAATAAGAACGCGGACGCACTTTTCAGAATCAAAATTAATCATTTTTCCGAATGTTCCAAATTCTATTCAAAGGTTCTAGCCGCAAATGACGAAGAGTCAGACGACGAGTCAGACGACGACGAAAACCCAGACGATAACAACGCAGTCACTAACGAACAAATTTCGCGAGAATTTGAAACTTTCACCAACCTATATAAAACAACATCTTTAATTGACTATTCGAAAATCAAAGCCTCGAACAAACAACTTTTGTATCGAGAACATAAAGATATTATAACCTTTTTCCAACAAAGCAACTTACAAGATCTACATCACAAAATTATCGAGGACATATTCGAGGAAAACCCCGAATTTCATAACAATAAAATCAATATTGTATCGAGCAAAACAGTCAGACATAGGAGATATTTTATCATCCCTCTACCTTTTGATATCGAATCTGTAATTGAACATCTATTTTTGGTATTATTTAAAAATCAAGATGTTTTAGACCTTTCTAAGACATACTTTGTCGAAAATAACCTAGACCTCCCCATACTCGAAATTCTATCATTCATTTTTGCAGAAAAAGACTTAAAAGTAGTAATTTGTCAAGATATCGTCAGAACTGCCGACGAAGATGAAATTCCAATTATATTGGAGCAAAATCATTTTGGTAAAAATAATCTACACCGCGGAATAAATGAAACGATTCGAAGAATTAGAGAAAAATACACTTGGCAAGGTCTAACTAAAGACGTTGAAAATTTTATAAAAAATTACGAAACTTGCCAAAAGACTAAAGTATGCCGGAAAAACCTTAATAACCCTCTAGTAGTCACAGAAACCCCAAGAACACCATTCGAAAGAATTAATATCGATCTGTTTGAATTCCCAACTCGAAATTACGCGTTAACTATTCGTGATGAGTTAACTAAATTCACACAAGCCTATGCAGTCCCGGACAAATCCGCAAAATCCGTCGTAAATACCTTGTTGTTATACTTTCAACATTACGGTACCCCGTTAAGAATCCATTGCGATTACGGTGGCGAATTTGACAACCGTTTGCTCAAAGATCTCTGCACCCTCTACGACATAAAATTAACTTATTCAAGCGTAGGACATCCCCAATCGAACGGATCAATAGAAAGATTTCATGCTACCTTAGCTGAAATGATAAGAATTCATAAAACTGAAAACCCGAACGAACATCCGTTCACGATTTTACCATATGCAGTAATATGTTATAACAATTCGGTAAATAAAACACACGGTTTCACCCCATATGAACTTATCTTTGGTCATACGTCCAACAGACCACCTGAAACTTTATATAACCAAAAAGAGTTAATAACCAAATACGTTAGAGATTTAAACAACAGAATATCCCACTACTATAAAATAGCCCGTAGTCGAACACAATCTCAAAAAGAGAAAGCAAAAGTTCGTTTCGACAGAAGTGTTCCCCAAAAACGATCTGAGTACAAAATAGGTGACTTAGTTTATGTAAAAGAATCACAAATTAAGAACAAACTACAAAACAAATTTAACGGTCCCTTTAAAATAAAAGAAATTTTTCCAAATTCTGCTACCCTATTAAATCTCGAAACAAAACAAGAAACTAAAGTAAATTTTGATAGAATGAAACCATATACTGAAAATTAAATTTATTTTCAGGTTTCTCCTGCTGTTCGGATCAGCACTCTGTCAATACAAAATTACCCCGATCAATAACACTGTTGGTGTATACTATCACCAAGACACGGACATCGTGGTGACAAATGACAAATGGACTCTGCTAGTGCATAAAAATATTTCATCCCTCAAACTAGCTTTTGACAAAAATCAAAATAATTTAGATAGAATCTTGAACACCCTCGATGGTGCTGACCAAAAATCAATCCTGTTTAGAAGCGAAGTCAAAACAGAGTTTAACCTTTTAATGCAAATAGCTAGTTCAATAAAAACGAAATTTGACGAAGTCTTTTCAGACACAAAGAGATATAAACGCGGAATACTTAACGGTTTCGGAACAATATTCAAATCAATTACCGGAAACTTAGACGCCGAAGATGGCGAGTACTACACTAACTGTATAAATAAATTAAATAATGACGAACATCAATTAGAAAACTTAATCAAAAATCAAATCTCAGTTACAACTTCTGTTATCAAAAATTTCAACTCAACTATACAAAAATTACAAATTGATGAGGAAACATTTAACAAAGATATCAAAGAAATCGAGCACACGATTCAAACCATGACTCAAACGATCCAAGCTGCCGAAATAAAACTAAAATTTCTATACATTTCCGAACAACTAATGGCCAGCTATTTGTATATCGAAGACAATCTAAACGATATTTTAAATTCAATAACATTCGCCAGATTAGGGATTATTCATTAATCAGTCATAACACCTGATCACTTAGTAACGGCGTTACAAGAGATTTCACAGAGTTTGCGAAGGAACAATTTACCTCTTCCAATTAAACTATCAGCAGTTGCTCAATATCTGGATATTATTGAACTAAAAGCTTTTCAACTAGATTCTAACTTAATATTTGTTTTAACAATACCTCTCATTGAACCTCAAAATTACAACACCTTTCGTCTGTACCCTATACCTATACTTGATAACAGAACTGGTCTACATCACTTTTTATCTATTTTACAAAAGTTTATCGCGAGAGACGATGATTCTTTAATGTACATACCTATACAAAATTTGAAAGAATGCAAACCACTCTATTTTGGAATCAAACTATGTTCGAACCTGTTTGCTTATCCTATCGACCAAAATGCCATTTGTGAAGCTAGAATATTAAAACCATTGCCGAAACTCCCAGAAAATTGTCAAACTTCCTTCATCATTAGTCAAGGATACAACGTCCAAGAACTTGAAGACAACACATGGCTAGTAATTAATTCCGAACCACTTCACATTACCATCAACTGCCCGAAGAGAGAATCCATAACAGAGCTAATTAACAAAAATTCCATCATAAAACTACAACCAGGATGTTACGCCTATGCAGGCATTACTCGAATACAAGCCAGTGCTAAAGACTTTTCCGAAATTAAGGACAATTCACATCCAATCCAAATTCCTTTTGAATGCTGCAATCACATGCCCGACAAAATCGAAATCCCAAAATTAAAACCGCTTAAATTAAACAGTCTCGACGTAGAAGATTTAGATATTGCTAAAAACAAACTAGAGCAATATTCCAAAGACCTAGACGACCTCATAAACGAACCTTTTGTGACCAAACATGTATCTTGGTTCACATACTTCATAATCACTCTCATCATCCTATTAGTTCTACTTTACATAACTTGTAAATGCAGAAGAAGAAGATGTGGAGCATTGCGAATCCAACCCTCAACGGACAACCCTCCTTCACCTCCTTCAGAGCGAAGCAGAGTATTTACCAAATTTCCTAGACTGATCCCTCCAGAAAGCGACCCGGTATTAGACCTCAAGAAGAAGAGGACATCGAGTTAACATAGACTTTCATGTGGAGTTTTACCCTTGTCTATTAATTTAGACTATTGTATTTTATCCTTATTACGTTATGTAATGTTTTATTATCGCTTACCAATTTTAACTTTTACATTATTTTATTATTTTGCTTTGTATTCATTCAACATTGTTTCAATTTATTTTTGCATTATATTCATTTAACGTTTTAACAATTTTCAAAAGTTGCTGCATAACATCAACTTTTTTATTAAGGGGGAAGTTGTTATATAATATTACACGCTATCTTATTGCGACTTAGCCATAATAAACCTTCACAGGTATATCGTATTTCACGATAACAGCTTCTCTTATTAATTGCTTATCTTCAAGATATCATATTACACCTTTGTTTATCATAACTTGTGCAGACTGCAGAACTGCAATTCCTTTGTTATATATTTTGCTTACTCAGGTTCTGTATGTTATAAATATGACTAAACACGCTTTGTTGAATCAGTTATTAAACTCAGTTAGAATGCAACACTTCTAATTTATTATTATATTCCTTCTCCAAGAGCCAACGTTGGCTCCATGTAACTAAATAAAAGTTTTTAAAAAGTCATTCATGTGAACCGTGATCTAACATATATGTATGTACACAAAAAATTCAGGTCTTAATGGGTAACGAAATGTCGACAACGAAACTAGACAGCCATTCGGCGCGCTGCAAAGCATGGGTTAGATCATGAGAATTTTGCTAGAGAGAAGATTGCTTAGAAGAAAACGAGATATTCCATATGACGGGGCTACACGTCCATAAAGATTATCCATATTTAGCTGGATCGCCTGATGATTTAATTGACGAAGATGGTATTATAGAAATCAAATGCCCACACCAATACTGATTTGAAAATCCTCATCAAACACAATTTAAATTTCTCCATCCAGATAGTACATTAAAAATGATTAGCGATTATTACTTCCAAATTCAGGGATTGCTCGAAATTACAGATTCATATTGGTGCGACTAGACCATTTTGACTTTCAAATGGATAAAAAAAATTGGAGTAATTAGAAATAATTCATTTTGGACAAGTCATATGTTACCTACATTAAAACATTTTTTTTTCTTTTTTGATTTATTACCGGCAATCATTTACCCCAACTCAAATTTGTCAAATTTGAGTTGAGAAGCGAAGTTGACGTGCAACAAAAGACCTGCTATTTTTGGGTAGATGACATATATTATTACAAGAGGATGACAGATTCGAAAGGTTATTCAGTGGCATATTTTGATTATTTACCTTGTATTGTAACAGAAATTATCATTGACGATTAACTTTAGACTCTAAGGAATGGCTCTCTGGATTCATTCTCGACGTTTCATTAAATCTGCTTAACATGGGCGGAAATATCAAATATTTCCAACTGAATTATCTACTCTAATATTTTCAGGACATACTTTATCACAATACCTAATAGAAAAAGAAGATATTGTCATGCCAATAGTTAAAAATATTTCACAGCATGTATTAGTCGCAGCAAATATTAAAGAAAATAAATTCGCTTTGCTGGATCTCCTCGGTAGTTCACCACAAAAATAATTGACTTTGATAAATTTTTAACTATGTTGAAACGAATTAATTTTCCTACTAAAAACAATTGGATGAATCAACCAATGGAAGATCTAAAACAAATAGATTCCTAATTGTGGCCTTATATTATATATTTCGTTGAAAATTTTACCAAAAAGTATACTACTAACTGAATATAAAGTCATGGATGTATATCGCAAGGAAATTAAACATAGATTTTTGCTAAGTTCCTCAAATGTTAAGTTAAAATGTTTAATTTGAAACCGCGACGCCGAAGATAATTTTCATGAATGCATTATGCGTGTACGATTAATACACATAAAATGCATTCTTTCAGAGAAGGGCGGTGTCGATGTGGTCATTTGGACAAAAAACTTAAAAACAGCCTGTGCGATTTATGACGTCAGAACTAATTAGATTGCAACACGAACAAATTATTGTGCTGACGGACTACCCAAAAATTAAATTATTTAAAATCTGCACGACCCATTATACATTATGAACACTCAAGTGGTTAGAATATGTTAATACAACCGCTCCATAACGCAAATCCTGGACACTCAACTGGTTGTGCAGTTATTAAATTTTTTACAATAGAAAGGGTTGTATCGCTCCCGAGGACCAAAGACAAATCGATGCCATTTTACAGGTACATTTAGAACATATTAATAAAAAATCTCCCAAACGCAAATTTTGGACACTCAACTGGTTGTACAGTTATTAATTTATTTACGATAAAAAGGTTATTTAACCACTGTGAGCCAAAGACAAATCGACGCCATTTTACAGGCACATATAGAATAGCTTAACACAACCTCTCCCAAACGCAAATTTTGGACACCCAACTGGTAGTGAAGATATTAATTTTTTACTAAAGAAGGAGTTGTTTCACCCCCGTGAACCAAAGACAAAATGATGCCATTTTACAAGAATATTTAGAGTATTCAATAAAACATTGCAAGTACATTACCAATAGCTTGGTTAAGATTCACTTGATATGTAGTTTTTATTATTTGTACTGATTCAAAAAGTTATTTAGCCTTAGAATTCTTTGCAAAATATTATTATATGAATTATTTATATCATACACATATTTCTTACAGATATGCGCCCTACAATATTAATTATATATGATTTAATGCTTCACCTTTTAATTGTTTTAGAAATGCACCCAGTTATCATTATGAACGTCTATGGGCCTTTGGGTACTTTCGTTGATTTTAGCTGCTATCTTTGACTACTGGTTTCACTACGGCCAATATATCATCCTTTTTTTTATTAGTAGAAAGTTAAATAGGTACTTCTAATTTAACCGCCCAACAACTGAAATAAAAGAGGGTATTGCATAATCTGGTCAGAAGGCTTATATGGAAACGACATAGCGCTCTTTGCATTAACTTAAAAATATTTTGGCTAATTTGAACATGAACAACATCAAAAGACATATTTTGTGGTCAGATGTATGGGTACCGCAAAATAGAAATTCTATGATGACGATGGTTATCAAAAAGTTTATGGAAGATCATCCTTCAGCAGAAGAGATTATCCAAAATCATTGCGAACCAGGCCACAGAGCTGTCAAAAAAATTGATAATATTCATAGTCAGGAAGAGAAGTTTTTGCAAGGACAAGAAATTTTCAGCCCCTTGGGATTACTCAGATTAATTTCAGAAGTGAATAAAAGAAATAATTGAAGTAACGAAACCACATGAAACCAATCGATTATAAAGACTATGAGTCCACAACCAAGATGTTTTATTTTAAATCTGTGCCTTACCCTTCTGCAAAAGTACTAAACTACGTAAGAAAAAAAACAATGAGAGTTTATTTTAAAATGGATCATCAGTTTTCAATAAGCAACATTGATGAAATTCAGACGACTCGAAAAGATTGTTCAGAAGAACATTACTGGAGTTCTTCCATTATTAAGAGAACTTCTCAATCCAGCAAAGTCTCTGCTGCCTCTTCCCAAAGCTACTGCGTTAGTTAACTTTTTAAATTTATGCCAGCAGAAAACATAAAATTTATTAAAGTATTATTTGAACAATATAACAAGAGGAAGAGGATAGTAATGGTATTGAAAAGAAATCTAATAGAAAGTCTAGAAAGAAGAAAGGGTCAGGAATAAGAAAGATGAAAAGTCGTGTTGGAAGAAAACATACAAGTAAAAAATTTCCAAGAAGTAGACAAATTGAATTATTTTTTAATTCACACTTAAGAGTACCACTTTTTTATTTCTATATATTGTTATATGTTCTACCCCAGAGACATCTATGGGAGCTCCCTCTAACTTCCATAGAAGTAACAGAGAACAATTGAGTTAGATATTGGCTAGTTCAGCAATCATCGAGATGATGCGGCATCTAAAAACATCCAGTTCTAAAATTTTCCAGAAGCAGTTACCCTAGACTGTAAAAGCAGAGAGAGTGGCCGCGCAAAGACAGTTTAGTTAAGTACAGTTCAAGTGAGCAGTTTAGTTCAGAAGACAGTTGAGTTAAGATAGCGATTTCGGAATATCAAGAAGTGAATAAAGTAATAAAGTGACTGAAGTAGTGAATTATAGAGTATTTAGTAGTATATTATTGAAGTAATTATTTGTTTTAATCAGTACGTAAGTTAATAGGTTTTATAATTTCCGGATACACGATACAGGGTGTTTACAACTGTAATTGCTGAGAAAACATCGTAACTGCTGAGAAAACATCTTTATTATACTCTTCGCAAAAACGAAGAATATATTGCATTTGATCGGCACCTTTCTAAAACCGGAAATATCGCTCGTAGAGAAAAAAATTTCATATCATTGTGTTAGTGAACGAATTCTGAAAAACTTTCAAAATGTCCGTCTGTCTGTCCGTCCGTCACGTTTCTTGTAAGCATGATAACTTAAGAAAGAAAAGTCCGATTGTATTGAAATTTGGAAAGTAAGTTAGCGTTAGCTGGAGGAAGAACTCTATTGTTTTTGAAAAAAATCAATCAATAAATAAAAAAGTTATTAATCATTTAAATAAAAAAAAAAATTTTCAAAATTTCTGTCATTTGTACTTAAATAGAAATCTTTCGAAATGTTATTCTCTATATTTTTTTTTTGTTTTTGCATTTTACCAATATATATATTTCATAATAATGTATCTAATCCGTTTAAATATAATTCTTGAATGATATTCATTCAAGTTTTCTGGTAAGGTGAGATAGCCCAATGGCTAAAGCATTTGCTTTGCAATTTTCCTGGCGGCAGGAAGACCACCAGGGTGGAATTACTTCAAACGGGTTTTTTCGTTGAGTTTTGTTTTCCCGTGCCACCAACCAAAATTAAATAAGTGCTTTGCCTAGTGAGTGATAATTTTTTACAGTTTTCTTTTAATTAGCTTTAGGTCCGTGTGGACACATTTTTAATTTTATTTTAGTTTTTAAGTCTGCCTGTGACAGACAGGAGTACTAACTCATAAGACATCCGTCGTTAAGCCACCGGACCTGCCTCGCCCAGCCCTGCAATCACCACAGCACTCAGCGCCGTGGTTGTCTGGCTGGCTCCGGGACAGGTTCCGGCGAGGCGCATAAATGTATATAAAATCTTTAATAAATTGTTATTGTTGTTGTTTGCTTTGCAATCCAAAGGTCTCGTGTTCGAGCTCTCACATGGTGATTTTTTTTTCATATATTTTTTTTTCACAACAAAGTTTGTATCACAAAATTTAGAATGTCCAAAAACTAACATTATTTACAAGAAAAATGCGAAGAGTATCCTATACAATTATATAAAAAGCTCAGTAAATCGGCGAAGAGTATAATGCTTCCACTAGTTTCATGTTTAAAATTTGTTAAATAAACAAAATTATTTATTAACAATATTTAGAACATTAATTCCGAGAAAACCATCTTCATGAGCTGATGGAATATCTGTTTAGAATTTAGGATACCAAAAATTTAAAAAAATGTTCTATCTGAATTCTGATTTTTTTTTTAAATATCGATGCTACTTTTTTTAAACTAGGAGTTATACATGAAAATAAGTTCTCACTAAGATCCAAATTTTGAGATCAGATTTTAATTTGCAATATGTTACACTCTAACTGGTGTCGAGGCAATGAAATTTTAAAACAGCAATTTACATAAATACGGTTAGAACTTTATAATGCTTAGGTGAAGACATATGAATTTAAGGATGTAATAATATTAACAATTGTAGTACAATATCTAAGTGTTACTAAAAATAACAGATAATAAAAGACATGGTTATTGAAAATCCAGCTACTGAGATTTCCCCAGATAATGATCAGATTTTCAGTGAAGCGTATTTTATGGGTGCAGAGGTAACTGACGGGCAGTTCAAGGAGTAGAAGTTAGACAAAACTCTGAATGCAACATCCAATCAACTTCGTTATTTCATGAGAAAACATTGGATCGCAACGATAACGTAGCATCAACATCATTCCGTCGTGGCAAAACACCTGAAAGACAATTTATTTCACCGGAAGTATTGAAGGCCTATCCAAAGGCCATGTCAGCTACTTCGGAAAAACAGCGTAAGAAGAAAACTACTAAAATTTTAACTAACACGCCAGTCTATAAAAAGATTGAATAAGACATTGCGGAGAAAATGGCACAAAACAAGCCGCAGTTAGGAATCAGAAGTGTCAAAAGAAAAATTTCAATTAAATCTCAAACACCGCATTAATCTGATAAAGAAAAAATTATCAACAGCTTTGCAAAATCCATTCATATGTTGTCAAAAATAAATCTGTACAGGATTTAAAACAAATAGAGAACCATTTTTTAAAATGTAAATTGTCTTCTCTTTTGGATAATCTTAAGATTCAGCCATAATAAACTAAATTTGAAAATTATGCAGTGAAACGCACATTCCACTGTGTCCAATAAAAACAGTTTAATGTAAAGGGTATACCAGAATAAGCATGGTAAAATGGCCCCAGAAGCGTTTGGGCCTCATTCGGTGTCAGTAGATCGACAATGGGAAAAGAAATGTTTTCCTCGAGTTTTGGCCCCCCGTCGCCACGAAGACCGCCGGACAGACCATTTTTTTTTTATTTTGGGGGTGTTTTTTGGGGTTAGGAGTGAAAAACGAGCTAATCTGACAATTCTAACTTCGAATCCGGATTCACCAGATCAAAATACATAAGGATACACCGCCGGACAGATCACTTTGTTTTTGTATTGAGGGTGTTTTTTGGGGTAGGGGTGAAGAACGAGCCAATCTGACAATTCTGACTTCGGATTCGGTTTCAGCAGGTCCAAATACATAAAGAATATACTGGTCTAGTCCGTCAAACAGACCATTTTTTTTGGGGGGGGGGGGTGTTTTTGGGGTTAAGGGAGAAGAAAAACGAACCTTTTAGCGGGTCCAAATACATACGAATATACTGGTCTGGTCCACCGGACAGTTTCAATAGTTAAGCACCACTAAACAATGCGTCGTAACAGTTTTAATTTTTTAATTATGGCACCACAAAAAATTTTAAAAAATCTACAATAAACTACTCATAACAATGTATTTTTGGTAAAAGTTTTGTGTATGCGAATCATTATTTTCATGAAAAAATAAATATTCTAATTTTTAAATATTTTTTTTTATTGGAAGAAGGCAGCAAAATCAGCTGATTTTTTTTTCTAAGATGCACTTAAATTACATATACATCGTCTATTTTTTTTCATAATAATTAACGCACAACTTGCAGAGATAAAAAAATGAAAACGAAATGTCATGTTTATTAGGGTACAGGGGTTACCCGTCGCGACGGGAGACTAAAAGTCGAGGAAAACATTTATTTTCCTATTGTCGATCTACTGACACCGAATTAGGCCTAAACGCTTCTGGGGCCATTTTACCATGCTTATTCTGCTATACCCTTTTAACACAATTATTATTGTTACCTCCCATTTGCGAAAGTTAAGTGAAAGTTAACATTTCCATGAAAAAATAGGTACTATGTTAAATTATGTGTAAACTATCGGTAAACTAAATAAGAGTTGCCTTTTTGTATCGACAAAAACGTAAGTAGAAAAACAAACTTTACTTAAAGATATAAAAACATTCCTGTTGCGGTCTCAGCTGTGTAATTTTTAGTTTATTTCCAGAAGAGGGTATTTTGTTGCTGTATCCCGATTTTTAAACGTACATTTTGTAGTAATGCCATTATTAGTGTTTGATTCTTGTATTTACATGTAAATTATATTTTCGTTCGAATCTGTAATAGTTTGAAACTCTGTATTTTCATATTTTCAGTATATTTCCAGTGTAATACGTGGAAATGATTTTTGTTGAAGCTATTACATTTTTGATGTCAAGTAAAATCAAGGATATTTATGTAATTTAACTTTCTGGCGTTCGCCACGTAATTTGTCATTTGTATATACTGTCGAGTCTAAAGCCGAGGATACATCTGGGAAACGTTGCCATTCATTCGCGTTGTCGAACATTTATTTCTATGCGTTCGTCAAATGTAGACGGTAGTTTGCAAGGAATAATAGAGCGGGAGCTAGGTGGCTTTTTCGGCAGCTCATCGTTTAATGAACTTGGAGATATTTTTATGGTTTAATGGATGATATCGACTTCTGGCGGGGCACCTCCTGCCAGGAGCGTCACGAACACTGTTTAAAAATTAGTGAAATCATGTCATCGTTACAAGGCTCATTTTTTTTTGTATGTACACATTTTATGTTTAGAATGAATAAAATAAGATCGCCAGAAAGTGTGGGCCGTCGGGAGGCGCAGCCAGAAAGGTAATAATGATACAATACATCTGAGGCACGGTACGGAGTCAAGTTAGCCGAAAGTGTTAAATTCCTGTATATTTAAGAGCCTATGGTACTTTTGTTGGCACTAAGAACTTTACGGGGAGGCTATTCTATTGTTCAAGGAGCTTATATTTACGTTTTAAAAAGGAGCCAGAACTTATAACGATGAGTTTAAAGTTCTGAGATGAAATATGCGAAAAAAACTCCAATTTTCTTCAAGAATCCTAAACATTTTCTTTCTTGCTAGCTTTACTGACGGGAGTTTCTTTCTGGGAATTTTCTTCTGTGTTCAAAACATTTAAATAAACATGCTCAACCTTAAAAAAGTTTGTAACGATCATGTTATATAACTCCGTTTTTTTTACCCCTTTGACCTTTCTGGTTGCGCCCCTGATGGCCCACACTTTCTGGCGATCTTATTTTATTCATTCTAAACATAAAATGTGTACATACAAAAAAAATTGGCTTTGTAACGATGATATAATTTCACTGATTTTTATATCTTGAACCATGGCCAACTCGATGGGCTGACATGCCAGAAGTCTATTTTGTCGTTATTTAAGTTCGATAGAATTAATCAGCGCACAGAAAATGCTTGTAACGATGAGTGTCCGAAAAAGTCACTTAGCTCCCGCACCATAAATTGTTGCGTGAATGGCCAGCAATGCGAACGAACGTTTTCCATCGACTGTCGGTAAAAATTAAAAGATCAAACAGAATGCGAACGAATGAATGTCAGCAAACGTTGCTATGTGGACGCGTTTTTAAATAATTTCTGGTAGTTCGATACCATTTGTCGAGAAAGGTTTATTTTGGTCACAAGTAATGAGTGAAAATCAGTTAGTTATAGCTAGTGCTGCATATATAGTTATCAGTAGAATTTTACAGCGACGAAAAGAAAAGAAGAAGAGAAAAGAAAGAACCGTTTGGATGCATGATTTATACTTAAGTAGAAATAGATATAATGGTGTGAACTTACTATCGGACTTGAATGATACATTTTTTTAAAATTTCACCAGAATGTCCAGAGCAGATTTTGCCGTCCTTCTGGAAATGATTAAACCAAAAATTGTCAAGCAGAATACATTCCTTAGACAGGCAATACCACTAGAAGTAAGACTTACTGTTCCTTTACGATTTCTAGCTAGTGGAGATTCGTACATAAGTTTACAACACATATTTAAAATTTCAAGACAGGCAATTTCAAAAATAGTTCCAGAAGTATGCAGAGCTATTTGTGAAGTATTGCAGGATTTTAGTAAAACAACATACTTTTTGAGTTATACTTAGGTTTATTAATATGGTACTAATAACACTGTCAAATACTTAGCGTAAGTAGAAAAATATTGTTCCAACTTAAAGGTTTAATGTAGGTAAATATTTCACTGTCTGAAAATAGGCCAATATTGTAAAACAAAAAAATTGCTACAAAAGGTTTCATTGTTTTATATTATAAAAGCCAAATAATTGAAGCGAAAAGTGACTACAAAAAAGTATGGAATATAATAAATGAGGTTACAGGTTCAAAAGACAAAAACAACTATAAAAGTATTGGTGGTATAATAAACGATAAGGGTTAAAATCGATAATGTCCAAAGTGAACCCTTAGAAATAACCACAGGCGTCCCACAGGGGACGGTAATTGGCCCGATCTTATTCCTCTTATATATAAACAGTATGCTAAGAAATACCATAAATGGCCAGGTAATATCTTACGCCGACGACACAGTCTTAATATTCAAAGACGACACATGGGAAAAAGTATATAACAAAGCTGAAAACGATTTGAAAATCATTAAAAAATGGTTAGATAATAATCTTCTAAGTTTAAATGTGCAAAAAACTAAATTACCAACATTTTCCATATTATCTGATGACCAACCAGAAACCAACCAAATAGTTGCCCATGAATAAACTGTACTTGCGATAAAGTTACGAGAGTTACTGAAATCAAATATTTAGTGTTAACGGTTGATCAACACTTAAGATGGAATGTACATGCAATGTATCTCGCAAAAAGACTTAGAAGATTAATGTATAAATTTTATCAGTTAAGAGACATACTAAACCAAAAAAATCTAGTAATTATATACAATGCCCTGGTTGAGTCAATGTTAAGATATTGCATAACAGTTTGGAGTGGTTTATACAAAAATGCCTTAAAAAATCCTCAGGTCATACAAAATACAATTATAAAAAATATATTTAAAAAAAAAACACAGATACTCTCAACAGAACTCTTATACACCGAAACGGATTTATTTAATATAAGATTACTGTACACTTTTCAAACCATTCAATGGATGGTAAATACATGTCGAATAGATATCCAACTAGATACACCATACAACACCAGAGCAGTCTCCAACCAAAACATAAGAATTCCTGCAATGCGATATATAAATTTCCTTGCCCCCAAACTATACAATCTCCTACCAGTTAACTTAAAAAACATTAGAAAAAAACCTAAATTTAAGAAAACTCTACGAACTTACCTTCAGAAGAATTATCATATATTTGAAAGTATTTTAACTAATGATTATTACACCCAATAAATATTTTTCTTCTCCTCCTCAATAACAAAATAACTGTTAAGAATAAAATAGAATAAAATTACGTTAAGAACTAATATATAATTACATATTAAATATTTGTGTACAAGATATATTATACATCTCAAATACAGGCCTCACAGCTTAGATGAGATGTTATTAATTGTTTAGAAATTTAATGGCTTTATTTGTTGCCTAATATGACTATCCTAGGTTTCCCCCCCGGCGGAGTTGTGTTTAAGTGATGGGGGGTAAAAATGTATCCCCAAAAGGAGTATTTTTGCGGTTTTACGGTTATATCTCGTAAAGAACTCACAATATCGAAAGCATAATTCTATTAAAAGTTGTAGGGCATTAAATTTTGCATTGAATGATACCAGATGCATATTTTTTGGACCACCCGTTCCCATACTAGTGCTCATCAAAGTTGGACAAATTTTACTTATTTAAGAAAAATTTTCGTTTTAACTTCTGCTTTTTGGTAATATCATCTAAACTAACCCATCTATCAATAAAGTGGTCCATACAAAAGTTATGATGATACAGTAAAACTTGATGTCTCTTGTCATAAATCTTACACCAGGGTGGCTATTCTTGAGCGCGAGAGAAATTGTTACTCCCCGGCGAATTAATTCCCTTGAAATTCCCCTATTCGAAAAACATGTATTCTTGAACAAAAGGAATAATGAGGGACCGGTGAAAGTTTGAGGTAGAAGTCTACAGTGTTGTCATATTGTTCTTCACAATATAACCAATCAAACGCATTCCAAACAAAATAAAGTTGTATGTGTTTTTGCATAACAGAGTTTTTGAAAGTGATTAATATATTTATATTTTAATTGGATATTTGCGGTAAGTGGCTTCACATATCCCCATAGATATAGTGGATCTATTAAAAACTTAATTTTCAAGAATTACATGAGCTTGTTGCAAATAATTCAATGTAAAACAAGTATAGTTAGGTTATGTGTATCAGTTCCACAATTTTTATTTCTAATAAGTAATAACGAACTTAATATTAACATATTAACATTTAAAAAGGTCTAAAATATTCCCCTAATTTATACAACAAGCAAGAGGCAGAGTTATTAGCAGTGAACTCTAAGTAATATTCAATTCGAGGACAATATTAGTATACGTAGTTAATTTATTTTATAACATAGACATTTGTAACAATAACAAATCAGAATTAGAAATATGGAAATGTAAAAAATAATAAAAATGTAACAAACGAACAGCAGATCTCCATGGGTTCTAACATTTTAGAAAAGGTTGTTAAAAGTCAAGGAATTAGCATATATTTTATGGTAAATTAGGCATTCTATTTCTAATTTTAATTTATTTTATTGCATTTAGTAGGTAATCCCCAGGTAGAATTGTAATGTTTAGGCTAATCCCATCACAATCCCATTGCATAAATTATAACTCTCATATATACCTAACAGCAACTTAATTTTAAACTTAGTATTACTTTCACTCTTAACAAGGGCCTAAAGAAGCCGGAACAAGTGTCGAGTTTAAGTTTTAATAAAACTTTCTGAAACGTTAAAAAGCGTAACTTTCTATATATACTGTATATATTTATTTTTATTTCTTTTACTGTAATGTAATAAAAATTTGATTGTTTACAGCACCATAATGGCTCAGACGAAGCATGTCCTGAAACTCAGCGCCATCGTAAATTTCTTTTCCAAGGCTGATGAGAAAAGATTAATAGCAACAGGTGAAAATGCAGTGAAATCTAACCACATTAAATCGTTTCATTTTGTACCTGAGTTACTTTTAATAAAGGGAGAAGTTCATGTTAGAGAGATCGCATTTACAATGTTGAGGTTAGTAATATATTTATTAGCATGTTATTTTTTATAACTGCTTCATGCATGTTATTTATAGGTTAACCTCTTCAAGGATGGAGAAATAAAGGATGCATCTATACATGTCCCAGGGGTCAGTATCTGTGTCATCACGTTGCCGCTCTCTGTATATTTGGTCACCATTACATCTCAGTTACCGACGTAGAATGTCAATGGGCTGCCAAAAAAAGTAAGGAAGAAGAGGTCAAGACCATTGATGACATTTATGTAAGGAAAAGTCACGTATCTTGTGATACAAAATTAACAGAGGCAGAGATAAAAAATTTCCGCACAACTCTGCAACAGTTTGGTGCTGCTGTTAGTTTCACATGGCTTCTAGGTCCCGAGCCAACAGTTGTACTCGATCTGTTTCCAGACGTAGAAGAATTTATATTTTCGGAAACAAATTTGACAGCAGGATAAGCAGAAGTGCTTTCTTGACAAAATGAAGGTATCTCAAGAAACGATTAAAAAAATTTGTGCCATAACAGTGAGTCAAAAAATGAAAACTGGCTGATATGCCGCAAAAATAGGCTGACGGGAAACAATTTTGGTGCTGTTTTGGCAGCCGTCAGTAGAAAGAAATACCCCCAACCATTGTATAAACGATTGATTGGTACGTAAAATATTTTTTAATGCACTTTGTACTTTACAATTTTTTTTTGTTCTTCTATTAAATAATACTATGAAATGGGACTAAACTTTAAATACAACAAGTAGATACATAAAGTAATTTGTGGGGTATCAAAAGTTGCAGTTAGATTTGCTAATACGAACTGTTTTTGTGATTAATTAAACAATACAGTAGTTGCCCATATTTTTACTTTAGAAAAAATTGTTATTTTCTTCTGCTGAACAGGAAATGTTAAGCAAAATTAATTTCTAAATTGTATCGTATTCATAGAATGAGTTCAGTATACTTATATAGTTGAATTAATTCAGAGTAATACACTTATAAGTATAAGTAAACCGATACAATTTTTTTTATAGGCTGTTAAAGACAACTTTGCAGAATGGTACTTAGGCTATTGAAAAGCCAAAAAAAATTTTTTTTGATTTTCGCACAAGAAAAAATTTTTTTTTGATTTTGGCACAAGAAAAAAATGCTTTCTTTTCTTTGGTTTCCAATAGCCTAGTACCATTCTATGAAAATCTATCAAAAATTTTTTTTAATCGGTTCAGGGATGTAGGAGAAATTGTCTAATTACTTTCACAGCACTGCCCACCTTAAATTGACGACTATATAATTTTATATTACAATATACTTTTTTAATTCGTTTCTACAGTCTAGAAAACATCAAGGCTGTGCAATGGGGTAACATCAACGAAAGCCAGGCCATCAGAGAATTTACAAAAGAGACCAAACTTGACGTCGTGCCAACAGGGCTATGGCTGAGTGAGTGCGGTTTCCTTGGTAGTAGCCCAGATGGTCTTGTTGGAAACAATGCTATCATAGAGATAAAGTGTCCGTACAAATTTGGAGAAAAGTATTAGAAACAGAATTCAAGAAACCATAGGAAATCAAATTCCTGGATACCAATTCGGATTTAAAACAGACCATTAAACAACACATCCTCTCTCAATTTTTAACCAACAATATTGAAACAAGCAAACTTAACAGGAATAAGTCTGGCGCACTATTCCTAGATATCAACAAAGCGTTCGATGATGTGTGGCACGATGGTCTATTATTTAAACTTAACGAATTAGGATGTCCAAATTATATCATCTTTTTTATTAATAGCCTACTTACTAACAGAATGTTGAAAGTAAAGATATTTACAATTTCCAACACAACGACCCTGAGCACTTTGCCCACGACGGATATATCCTTCAATTTGCCGATGACACCGCCCTTGTATCCCATGACAGAACTATCTTCAAGGTAGCAGAAAATTTACAATCACTGGTAAATACAACAAGCAGGTGGTTCAATAAATGGAGGCTCAAACCAAACCCCCTAAAAACACACTTTATTTTATTCAACCACCACCCATCGGACACTTCCCCATCGCTAAACATGTACCAACATATTCTACATCCTGAAACGACGGTCAATTACCTTGGAATGACCTTCGACAACAAAATTAATTTTAATGCCCACGTTAAGCTCAAGAAAAAGAGTATTATTTCGAGGGCTAAATATTTCCGAAGCTTGACATATAATAGGAATGGGATCAACGTAGAAACAGCAAGTAGAATATACAAGCTTATCTGTCGACCAATGATTGAATATGGACACGTTTTGTATTTAAATTATAAAAATCATGCACTAAAAAAACTAAAGGTGGCAGAAACATCTTCAATAAGGACAATCACAAAGATTTGACACCCTCTCAACCCGTTACACAACCCACCCAACTCTTTTATATCAGCAGACTAATATAATGCCTATAGGCGTCTGAATTTAAGATGCCAGCGCCAAAGTGGAGAACTCGTGAACTAATTATAGGCTTTTTGTTTGTTAATGTGGCGAATACTTATACTGATTTTTTTCTGTTTATTGTTATTTTTGGCGTTAAAAATAATAAAATTAATAATATATGACCTAAAGGTTTCCAAAATTTTGTTGTAAGTGATTTGCAAGATGTTAATGGCATTATTCAGCAAAATTCATATTTTTTTAGGTTATCTAGTTTTTCCCTTGAAAAGTACAGTTTCTTCGACATAAACGGTGTCTGGCTAGTTAAATATTAATAAAATTAAATATTTCTTTAAATTTATGTACAGTTGTAGTTTAAATCACTTTTTTTTTTTCAGGAAACGAGTGGCATTTAGGTTAAGCATATTGCAACGTATGGAACATTTGTGAAGCATTAAAAATGTAAAAATTCTAAGTGTGTGTATGAAGGGGAATATGTTTTAAATGCAGGACATATTATTTTGTGTGGTACAACCCATATTCAACACAAAACTTAACAAATGTGTATGCTCTATATTTACAAACAAGTGTCTCAGATTCAAATACCCATGAAATTAGTGGTACATTGAATATAACTGAAAAGATATTTATTAATTCTTTAAGTAAAATAAATGAAACATTATTTTGTAAAATATGGAATAGAAACATTCAGGGGTAAAACATAATAGTGCATGGTGCAATAGTATATATTACTTTTAAATATACTGGAATTACATATATTTACTTATTTCAAAAATTTCACTTACAATGTGTGATTGTCTAGGACATTATTATTGACCCGGGCCACGGTTATTTGCACCAGCTTTTTCCCTCCCAATGCCTGGTTAAAGGTTATCTACATGAAAGAGGGTATGCTTTGAACATTGCCGTGCCAACTCAACTTTCACGAGTTGTCCCTGCAATCTACAAAAGATACCGACTAGGTTGGCTCCAGCAAATTGTAGCCCCTTTAAACGCTATCATATTTTTAATAACTTAGCATCTCAGTTTATCATTTACTTATTGTTGATATCATCGTACACTAAAGAGACAATGACAGAAAAGCCCATAATTAGTTTGACTATAGATCACCAGGTGGCGTACTTCTTATTTTCAGATGCCTATAGAAGGCCGTCTAACCTATTTATCAAGAAGATTTTCCTAGAGACCACAAAATTTAGAGATAATTGAGAAATTTTGCATGAGAAGAGACCCAGGAATAAGAAGCATATATAAGCACCTAGAACAAACCCCACTAGAAAAACTACAAAGATTAGCCAACAATAACTAATTACACTGCAATTATTGATATTATTATTACAACTATAGCACCTATATACTGTTAATTATAATTCATTATAATATATTAAAACATATATATTATTGTAACAATAGGCCGAAGGACCTTGGTCAATAGCCTATTGAATCATTTGGTGATTCAATAAAGTTCATTTATTATTATTATTATTATTACTCAAAAATCTTAACCTAATCAGTTTGGATAAACTGAGGAGGGTCGCTGAAGGCGTTAAGCCTGAAGGGCTCTGACCCCCTTTTATTATACATAAAACTCAAGTGATCTCTACTGACAAAATGGTGGTACAAAAATACTATTAACTTAACTAATCTATTATTTATAGCTCCATAATACCCGCATTTGCGATACAGTGACAAAGGGAAAACCTTGAGTGTGACTTGTTGAGTTCATTTACATGGGAAAAACCTAGCTCGGTAATACAGAGCCGCTTACCTAACTTATTCTGTAAAACAATTTATATCTGGGAATTTTCGGAATCAATTACCTTACTTATGTACTCTCTAAATAACTCCCTGAGTTTGCATTCTGTGATGATTCCATTTGACAATTTCAGTTATGCCCGTCTTGTTCCATTTCCGTGGAATCTCAGTTAATTGCAATTATGATAAATTGACGGTCCTATGGCCATTTCATATCGCGGGTTTCTTTAACAATCCAAATTTTATGTTATCGTAAATATTTCTCTGTAACAGTTATTGCTTCCCAATATTTAAATCGTTATATTGGAGTAACAAACGATATAGCTTTTACGTGACTATGAATGAACTATTAGTGCGAGTTTATGGTGGTACTCGTCTCTTCTATGAAGTACTAGAATTCGAGCCTTCCGACACCCCGTGAGAAACAACTTAGGTTTGTACGTGAAGCGTAGCTAAATTTAAGCAAGAAAGAAGAACTCCATTGCCGTACGTACATATTTTTATCCAACAAATCTAACAATTACTTTATGTATGTTTTCTGAAATCGCGTAAATAGAATCAAGCAGAATGATATCATAGGGTCCAATTTAACCTATTGTCACAATGCTACCACAAATTAGAACAAATATATCTGTTAACCCCCCTCCCAAATAAAAAATAATAAATTGGATGAATGAATTAAATATTTATTATTATGAACATCGTCGGATTGTGGGCGCAAGGGCCAACTGGGAAAAATATATAGGGGGGGCCCCAGACCAAAGATGTGGAAAGTCTGGAGGTGTACCCCCAGTACACAGTGAGCAAAAGGTGCCCTTTCTTGGACAAAAACTACTAAAAATCGCAGATATTTCTCTTTATTCCACATTTACCTCCTTGGTCGAGAGTCACAAACAAACGAAGTATGTTCATGTAGATTGGATACCAAACTGGTAAGTCGAGGACACACCGGGAAATTCCCTGGCTTCCCGGTGGTACAATCCGACGCTGATTATGAATACCTAAATAATAATTATTCTAATTTGTGCTTTTAATATAAAATTTACATAAAATTATTTTCAATAATTCGCCTCTGTAGTCGTCTTGCAGCTGCTAGATCTGAATTTATCCCATCATTGACGTCATATCCATTATCTCTGATGTTATCGTTAGCATAAATTCCAAAGTCAACTTCAACCACATCAATTTCCTCAGGTTCTGCAATATTATGTTCAATGCACATGCTGTGTAGGACAACACAAGCATGAACAATCAACCCAGCTTTTTCTGGGGCATGTAATACTCTGTGCTTAAGAAGGCTTCGGAATCGATTCTTCAGGACACAATTATATAGTTCAACAAGACTTCTTGCAGACTTAAATGCGTTATTAAACCGTATTTGTTCCCTTGTGATTTGATTTTGCAGTGGTGTTAACAGCCGTGGTCTTAAGTAGTATCCTGAAAAGTAGAATATAATAATTTATCAAAAGCATAATAAAAAACATCGAAAAAAAAAACCAGAATCACCAATTAAGAACGATGGATTTTCTGGATTTCTCCTATATACTTGTTCCATTATTTGACATACATGTGATTGCCTCCATATGTGATTATCATGTACACTACCAGGAAAACTAGCGTTCACATTTAGTATTTTTAATTTTTCATCGCATATCTGGAAAAATAACAGTAAATAATTGTCATAGATTTTACACAATTTATACATAAAATGAGTTAGTGTCCATTTTCAGCATAAATTAACAAAAAGAAATAAATATACATATACAGAGGTTTATTAAGTTTTTAATACCTAAATATGAATGTGCATTACTTACAAGCTGAACATTCAATGAATGGTAGCCTTTTCTATTGACATATGTATTCTGGAAATTCAGGATCAATAGTATGTGGTGCTGAAATTGCAACGCGAGTGTAATCTACTACAATTCCAGGAAAATGAAATGCTCTATAAAATCTACAAAATACAAAATAATATTACTATAAATTTGAAATATTCATACATGTACTTGAAAATAACACTACAGAAATCCAAAGCCGAGACTGTTGTAAAAAAACGTAAACACATAACCAATTAATTGTATTTTTATTTGGCATTTGGTTCCAATTAGCTAGGTAAAAAAAAACCTTCGGGGTGTGTTGCTGACATTTACATGGTCATTGCTACTGAAAATGAAACGGTAAAAAAACCTTGACTAACATTATACAGGTATGTTCTATCTGAGTGTTTGATCAATCTCGATCGAGCGAAAATTCAGTGACATAATTATTACAGTTAATTACCTGGTTCTTAATCTTTCCAATTCTGCAATATCTCTGGAAAACTGCATCCAAGTATTAAAAATATTTGGTGAGGTTAATGCAGTACAAACTTCTGTTATACACCGAATTACACTGGCTTGGCTTACTGCAGTATAGTGATTGCTACCAGTTATTTATTGGTAACTACCAGTAGAAAAAAAACGTAATGTAACAAATATCTAAAAATACGGTTTAGTTTTAAATAAGATACTTTTTTTCATATACCTAACCTACAAAACTAAACAATATGTAATGTACTTTAATCATTAATTTACCTTTGATTCGACACCTAGTGCCGATCTTCGGCTAGGATGACGAAGCAGTGGGTTTAAAATACCTATAAGATGTCTGACTAATGGTTTGAACAACCTAAATAAACGAACAAAAAGTTGATCAGACAATTCAAAGGGATCAGTTTTTCCTAAAATTCTAATATTTTTCACATTTTCAAACTGTTCCTCCGCATCTTCTAAATCATCCAAAACTTGTATAGCCACTAAATCTTCGATATCCATTATTTAAATAAAACCGAATTAATATGACAAGTCTCCACACGCACGATCATAATCTACAAAGTACATAAAAAATGATTCGTTTCTGCTTTCCCTCGACTTTCTCTCACTAAAAGTAAGGGAATTAGTAGGGAGTGTTTTCGTCTACCTACAAACTTTACATGAGGGAGTAGAAAATGATTATTTTCTCTTACACATTCTACCCCCCCAAGTTCAAGAATAGCCACCCAGGGAGAAAAATGTAGCTGTTGTAGAGAAAGCTAGTGGAAGTGGATGAATGTCGAGTCCGATGCCAGTGATGATTTCATTTCCAAACAGCTAAGACTGAATGCCCATCGGCGGATTGCTGTCAGTACCGTAACCACTAGAGAATTTGAAGACAGTGTCTTGGAAACTGCAGCTGTCCGGGGAGACCAGTGGGCGGAAGAAGTCACATCCCTATTGGGGAATGATTTGATTGCCGATATGAGTGAAACGCCGCGAATGCGTTCATATACGAGTAGTTATTTACCTTGAAACGTTTCCGGGAATGTCTGCGAATAAGCAGCAATAATGCGAATGAATGGCAACGTTTCCCAAATGTATCCCCGGGTTAACGAGTAATCTCGTTCCTAATTTTAAATTTTACTAATTTACCTTCTCTTAGTGAATGTTAAGAAAAGTTATAGATTATATATTTTTGTTGAATTTGACATAAGCGAACTATGTTATACTAAATGTTGAGATTTTCTGATTTATACAGGGTGTAATCAGTTTCATGTCATTAAAAAAACTGGTAATGGGGACCGACTTGACAAACAAAAAACCTTTATGACTTTTTCCCCTAGGGGCACTTTGAAAAAAACTGACCTAGGTCAACAATTTAAATATTAGGGTAGGAAACATTTGAGAACCACTGCCTTTGTGGGTCAATGGACGTGTACTAGGTATAATTCTACGACTTTTAAATTGTCATAAAAAAGTGCAAAGATTACCGACCGACTCGTCGTCGGCCGGCGGTTCAAAGCAAACAGCGGTACCTTTGATGCGCGCCTCAACCGAACCAATTATAAAAATGTAAATAATTCGTTATCTCTTTTTGCAGAACTGCAAGCAATTCATAGGCGTAGAAGGGGTTTAAACACAGCATTTCTTTACATGTGTGTTTTTTTAATTTAGAACAAAATATTGAAGCTTTCATTGTTGTTTATAATTTACAAGATTTAAACATGATTTATTAACATTTGTAACCTAAATGAGTGTTCTGGGTTAAAAGCTTAAAAAACGAGAAATTAGACATTGGGAAATAAAGAGTTAGACGTCTGAGATACCGTAACAGAATTATTAAGTTAGGAAAAAATCTGATTTATTTAACGAATTGCCGATCAGGTATCGAAAACTAAAATTATTCAATAAATCTAGATCTTACCAATAAAGTTGATTTACATAAATTGTTCAAAATGGCTTCCGTCTGCATCAATACACTTTTCGTCGAACTAAGGACATACGCACTCCGTTTAACACATTTGGTAAATTAAGATCATTTTTTATGGTTTCTATGCACATTAAAACACCACACTAAACTATTAACTAACGTTGTCAATAAAGAAAATAAAAATAAAAGCTTGGTCCAAAATCCAAACCAAACACAAAAAGAACGAACAAGTAGTGTCTGTATGTAATCAAAAACTTAACGACTTGAACGGTAAGTCAATAAAACAAATCTTAACTATAAATACGTGGCCTAAAATTAAAAAAGAATGAAAACAACGAACGGGTTCGACGTGTGTGCTTAACGAAGTGCTCGCAATCCCCGCAGAAACTAAAATATTGCACAAGAGGGAGTATAGTTTTACCTTGCCTACTTTAAAAAAAACCATAAAAAAGTGTGATTATTAACTTGTGTCTTCGCCGACGCGCAGTCTCTACAAATGAGCGCGATACTTTTAAAAAGCCGTATTAGCGTATTTGATGGTTACAGGCGCCGACATACGCCAAAATAAAAGCCTATCCCAACATTCCAGCAGTTCTCAAACAATTTTATTAATTTTATGGGTTTTAGACTCCATGTTATATAAGGTTTTTTATTCGTTTATTCGTTCCCCACCACCAGTTTTTTTTAATGACATGAAAATGATTACACCCTGTATTTATGAGTAACAATCAAGCTTGATTATTTTTTTGCTACCATTTGTTTACGTTTGTGTATGTAACTGATTCTGGTCTGTACACCGCATTTCTGTACTGATAGAATAATGTGTAATAGATTGTTTTTGTTACTAAAGTTGTGTTTTCTTAAAGGTTTACTCTTGCCTTAAATTATTTTTAGCTTATTAAAAAACCGTGTTTTCTATGTTTTTCTCGGGAGATTTAAAAAAGATAGTGGCGTCCAACTAGTTTTCTTTTGTTTGCTCGTTTATATTTATTTGGGTTAATGAACGTAAGATAAAGTAAACCTTTGGTAACAAACTTGTATTAATTGCCATTCGCTGTCAGATTATTCCTACTCGTTGAGATACAGTCTCATAGCCGTGGTAAAAATTTTATTACGTTTTGTGAAGTAAAAAAAAATGGAATAAATAAAAGAGTGTTACAAACCAAAAAATTATGTTCTATCAAAACATCGAAACCGTAACATCAAAATTAGACATTTTCTCCAATGCAGACTGGGTTGGAGATACCCAAGACAGAAAAAGTACAAATGGTTGTATCGATGTTCACATTGGAAATCCTGTTTAATGAATTTCTCATAAACAAGGTTGCGTTACACTTTTTGCAGAGATAGAGTACGTCGCAGTAGCAGTAATAGCTCAAGGAATTAGTGAATTCGGTGAAAAAGTGGACCTTGTAGTATATGTTGAAAATAAAACTGCAATTTCAATGACCAGAACTTAAAATCAAAGTACATTTTGTAAAGAAAAGTTAATTTCTATTATATGTGAACTTTAATAATAATGTTGCAAAAATAAAGGCATTTACTATTATGAATTTCATTTTTTTTGTTTTTAAATTTTATTATTGGCGGCTCTTGATTTTATTCAATCAAAACGATGTGCCGCCAAAACCTTTGATGTGACAGTAATGATTCTTAAACAATATGTACGAAAGGACGAAGAGCAGGTGGAAGGAACACGTTACACTCCGAATTATGGACAGTCTCAAAAGTTTTTAAAGAAAAAGCAGAAATTGAGTTGGTTAACTATTTACAAAAGGTCAGTAAATTGTATCAAAAGCTGTACGTCAATTTGCAAATGAATATGCTCATAAAAATAATAAATTATATACTGCAAAACGACAAGAGAGGCGACAAACCTTGAGTGTGCTACATGTTTTAATAACCACGATATTTGTAGCATGCATATTGCTGCTTCATAAATTAAAACATAAATTAACTCAAGCATGAAAGACGGAAATCTCTGCGGAAATTTCAAATATTGTTTCTTAAAAATTTCTTCATAAACAAATACAACGGTATGCAACCAGAGTCACGTCTAACTGTACTCAAGGTAGCTGGTGTTCTAACTTAACTTTGGAGAGGGAAACAGGCGAAACGATTTACATATTGTGAAAGGGCGAATAGAATCAGTTGTTCTCCGTTACAAGAAGCTTGGTACTTCAGAATTGTCTGCTAATTTTTTTGAGCAGTGATGTGTCTTCATTAAGTTTTTACCAACGACTTCAACATCGTAAGGGTTGATAGTTCCTCTTTATGGATGTAAAGCAGGCCTAATTGTTTTTCACCGGTTTAACCCTTTGTGTACTAGTGGTTATCCTGTGGAACCACCTTATGTACGCAAAAATGAACTTTGACAGACAATGAATTAATGAATTAATGAAATCATGTGAATTTTGTGAGAAAAAAATGTATGATCTTTTTATTTTATTTTTTTTTTTTTCATTCTCTGAGATAATGTTGAGACTCGTTTGCCAAGAGTTGTTTGATTTCATGTACTTGGTAGAAGAATGATGTCCCAGTGTCCCATGTGTAGAGGTACGCAGCATTGAAGATCCTCGAGTAAAACATTTGAATCGCAAACTATCCATTGGAAAAAAAAAAATTGGATAACGATATCAGTAGAACTGGTAGACAATACCTTCACCACGAAAATTATTTCCAACTCAGATAATAAGTCCCAATGTCTTTAGGAGTAGATATTCTTACGTAAATTAATGATATCGTGAGGTTCATAAGGTACATAAGGGCTATAATCGTATCTCTTGTCGTTTTTTATCAGGCCACAAAGGGTTAATCCGGTTTTCAATTTAGATGCAAATCTTCTCAATTTAGATGTAAATCTTCTAAATTTAGATGCAAACCTTCTAATTCTAGATGCACATTGTAGATGTGCATTCTAGATACGTTTTTTTAATGTCACATTGAAGTTTGGTTTGGAAACTTTATTTTCTTAATCATCTAATGGGGTTGTCTTTCTTCTCCTCTACGTAATTAGTAGATGGAATGTATATATTAGTCTAGGAAAACTTTTTTCAGAGATCGCGACGGTAATATGGTAGGATAGATGTAAATTGTCCTTATGGAATTTCTGGAAGCGTCGAATATGGTACTGGGAACTCCTTGACTTAATATTGGGCTCATTTAGAAATCAGCGATCACATCACAGTGGGTTGGATTTCACCATCATCATCCCTCACTTGGATTTTCACTACTTTAATTCACTGAGAATTCCAGATAAGTGTCACAAATAAAATTTTATCTAATGTTTTTTATATATCTCATATTTTTATGCTTTAACATTTTTAGAGTTCTTTAAAGAATCAAATTGCAAATGTTTTGTTGAAATTATTTCAATTTTCAATTTTATCTTTAATATGTTTTCAAAAAAAAATTAGTATTTTCAATTATTATTAGGGTGTAAAATATCGGCGTAACGTCTAATTGAAAACAAATATATGAGAAGCTTTGTAAAAACTTTGTGATCACAATTTCTACGAAACGTTTAGATTTAAATAATTAATTATGACTTTTAAACACCATATTGTCGGTTCATGTTTAAGGCAATATTTTAAATAACATCTACGTAACATATTATCGTCCATTCGTTTTCTCTATTGTATATAAATTTGTTTAATTTTAAGGCCTCAGTTTAGTCGTTTTCTAACAAAAACACATCCAGTTTGATTGGTTTATAATAAAATCAATTTTATATTCACTTTGTCCACTTATTTCAGGTATTTTGATACAAACCATTTTGATACAAACTATGCAAACCATACAAGCTATACAAACTATACAAATCATTTTGATAATACCTACTGAATTAATTAATTAACCTTTTTGTAAAAAAAAGTTGAACAAATATTTACAAGTATTAATCTAATCTTGATTTTTGCTAAATTTGGATTATTAATTTACACTTTTTATAGTCAACAATTTACACTTTCTTTATAATTTGATTAGTTTATCTTTCTTATAATCAAACCTCACTCTTAGTGTAAATTACGAATATAGAAAGATTGGCGCCCCGCTTCTCTAGGAAAATTATCATTATATAAGTGAAATCAACATCTCTTTAAGATAAATTATAAAAACATCTAGCATTTATTAACTACAATCTACCAAACATGTAAAATCATTTGTAAAGTGTATTCTGACCCATGACTCGTCTACCGAGTCTCTGAGCTGCTAGTGTAGTAACTTGTTTCCTCTAAATAATATAAAGTGCAGTCTGAATCTCAAACACATAACAAAAATTAATAATTTATTGAACAGCGAAGGAGTCATGTTACATACTTCAAAGTTTTTCAAAAATTTACTGGAATATTTTAAGTTTGGTCTAGAACATATTTGGAACGTTGACGAAAAGGGATTATCTATTCATAATCTGAAAAAAATCGTTGCTAGCCAAGGAGGTTTTTTTAATTAAAAAAAGCGATAACATTACGGGTAAATAAGTAAATAAGAAAAAAAAATTAAAAACAATTGTTTTCCTTTAAAAGCAAATTGCACTAAAAAGTAGAAAATAATTTCAACTTTGTAAATAGAAAACCATTGAGTGCTCACAAAATATTACTTCGTCTAATCATTTTGATTTACGACTATTTACTATTACATTTTTAGTTTCCTATTTACAAAGTTGAAATTATTTTCTACTTTTTAGTGTAATTTGGTTTTAATCGAAAACCATTGTTTATTAAGAACATTTTAAAATTTATTTATTTTCAATTTTTAGGCTTCATCACGTAGCTTATCGTATTCTACTCCATTTCATTTGATATCTACGTGAAGAAATAAAGGTAAGCCGCCATCTTGGATTTAGAACGACGTCACGTTTATTGCATTCTACCCATAAAACCCTTTCATTTGATACCCATGTCAAAGGGTTTGTGAAGAAAAAAGTAATCCACCATCTTAGGGCGT
Organism: Rutpela maculata; assembly: GCA_936432065.2. NCBI lineage: Eukaryota > Metazoa > Arthropoda > Insecta > Coleoptera > Cerambycidae > Rutpela > Rutpela maculata. Next base: position 101,987,884 of record OW386292.2, read on the forward strand.
CTGCCATATTGGGGTTCAGAACGACGTCATGTAGCTTATCGTATTCTACTCATCAAACTCTTTCATTTGATACCCATGTTAAAGGGTTTGTGAAGAAAAAAGTAATCCACCATCTTAGAGCGTCTGCCATATTGGGTTCAGAACGGTCATGTAGCTTATCGTATTCTACTCATCAAACTCTTTCATTTGATACCCATGTCAAAGGGTATGTGAAGAAAAAAGTAATCCACCATCTTAGAGCGTCTGCCATATTGGGTTTAGAACGATGTCATGTAGCTTATCGTATTCGACTCATCAAACTCTTTCATTTGACCCATACATACCCAGACAGCACCAGATATTCCAGAGATATTCTATATTCTGTAATTATTCCAAAAAGAGTATATTTTTACAATTAATTATTTTATATTTATTTGCTTTCATCATGATTAGAGAATATTATTTAGGTATTAAGCAAATCACAACTTACACACTTTTTTATTTCTTATGAAATTACCTACATTCTGTATATTGTTGCCCTAATATAGGCACGCTTATATATTAGTTAGGTAAATGTATTAAAACATTCATTATTGGACGACCTGTTGTGTCTGTGCACATTTCTCCCTTCTGATATTTCCGAACGTACCTAACCGTCTCGAGAGAAGGGAAGGAAAAATTTTGACAGAGATACGGGCGCGAAAAGGTGTCAAGCAGTAACTTTGTTAATCTTAAAATGTAACGTTAGAGTGAAACTAATAAAGCATTTCATCCGAGACAGACTCTTGATTTTCACAAACATAACATGGTGGCAGCGTATAAGTGAAAGAATCCATTCGATCCATTCCATTAGTGACTTCTCATCAGCTTTCTAGAAGACTAAGTATCTCGATTTCCCATTACAATGTCGTTGGTAGATAATATTTCTCCACTCGACAAATTTACATTTTCCACACCCTCTTACTGGCCACAGTGGCGGAAACGCTTTGAGCGGTATATGTCTGTGTCTGGTCTTTCATCCCAAGACAGACCAGGAAAAAATCAATTTCTTCATTTATGTAATGGGGGAGGAGTCAGAAGAGATTCTTGTGCAATTTACTGAAGCTCCAAAAGATTTCGCAGATTGTTTGACGAAGTTTGAAAACTATTTTATACCCAGAAGAAATATAATTTTCGAACGATTTAAATTCAACTCTAGGACACAGAAACCTGGTGAGTCCATAGATTCCTTTATCACATCCTTACACAGTCTCGCCGAACATTGTGAATATGGCACCCTCAAAGAGGAATTGATGCGTGATCGTTTAGTAGTTGGAATGCATAACAGCAAAACCAGCGAAAAACTGCAGCTACAGAGTAAACTTACACTGGTGGATGCAGTTCTCACAGCACGTCAAGCCGAATTACAAAGCGCCCAGTCACAGCAGCTCCGTAATGAACTTAAATGTGTAAATGTGGTGTCGAAAGAGAAAAAGCATGAGAAACCTGAACCACAACGTGGCAATCCTTCCACATACTGGAAAAATACGCCGAATTCAAGCCAGCCCCGGAAACCAGCTACATCGAATGCTCCTCGTCCCTGTAGCTATTGCGGACAGGCGAAAGGACATCCCCGAGAGCAGTGCCCTGCTAGGAACTCCATTTGCCGTTCATGTGGAAAAGTAGGTCACTGAGATAAGGTTTGCAGAAGTAAACAGGTAAAGACAATTAATATTGACCATCGTAATGATAATGAGCAGACTCAAAGTGACACCATAAATTTTCTTGGACCTTTGTATATTCAAAATATTAATAATTCTCGGTGGTTAGTAAATATTGGAGTAGAACAATGTATTAAAAATGAAATAAAATTTCTTGTAGACACAGGTGCTGATATTGTATGCATGCCAGTGGATTTACTTAAAGAAAGTCAATTAAGAAACGTTGAGAAATGCAGTGAATCAGTATTAGGACCTGACGGTCGACCTTTACAAATTATTGGTAAAGTAAATCTTACTTTGTCTTTCTCTCCGAATAATGCTAAGTACTTAGCAAAAATTTATTTGATTAAAAATCTCAAAATTCCTATTTCTCTTGGAGAAATTAAATGTGGAATTAAATAGGTTAATAAATTTAGAAATCATAGAGCCAGTAGAGTATCATACTCCCATCGTGATAGTACTCAAAGGTAATACAGTTAGGTTGTGTATAGACTACACTCAACTAAATAAAAGCGTATTGTGTTTATATTTTCCCATTAATAGCGTAGAGCACACTCTAGCACAATTAAAAGGCGCTAAATATTTTTCTAAACTAGAAACCAGTTCTGGATTTTATCAGATTAAGTTAACAAAAAATTGTCAAGCGTTAATAACTTTCATCTCGCCATTTGGACGTTTTCTCTTTAAAAGACTTCCTTTTGGAATATCTTGTGCTCCGGAATACTTCTCTATGGCTTTTACAAGAATACTTTCTGGTCTAAAAGGCGTTGTAAAGCACATGGACGATGTTTTGATTTTTGCTAGTTCTATCGAAGAACATGATCAGATTTTACGTAGCGTACTTGGAAGATTACATGCCGAAGGCATTACGCTTAATAAAAATAAACGTATTTTTGGTAGTCAGACCGTTACTTACCTAGGACATGTCATAAGTGACAAGGGTGTTTCTTCAAGAATAAAAGCTATTCAGAATTTCCCGGACCCTACAAATAGAACTGAAGTACTTAGATTACTAGGAATGATAAATTTCGCAGGTCGTTTTATTGAAAATAAATCCCAGATGCTAGAACCTATATCCTCTTTACTAAAAAACAATGTCGAATTCGTTTGGGGGCAATCACAAATTAGAGCCTTCGAGGCAATTAAAAATAGTTTACAAGATACAAAAAACTTGGCATTCTTTGATCCTTCTAAACAAGTAGTGGTTAGTGCCGACTCATCGTATTTCATTATTGGCTCAGCCTTGATGATAGTAAACAACGGTTCTAGAGAAATAGTGGCTTATGCATCTCGACTTCTTTCTGATACTGAAAGAAGATATGCCCAAATCGAAAAGGAAGCCCTTGCTTTGACCTGGTCAGCAGAACATTTCTCCGAATATCTTATCGGTATACCCGTGATTTTCGAGACAGATCACAAGCCCCTACTTCAGATTTTACAAACCAAACCAATAGATGAACTTTCTCCGCGACTACAAAGATTCAGAATGCGTTTAATGCGGTATAATTATTCTGTAATTTATACTCCGGGTAAAGAATTAGTGGTTGCAGACACTCTATCTAGGAGTCCTTTGACTCAATCTAGTCCTCGCTGAAGAATTAACCTCGGAAGTTGACTTACATGTTAATACCATAATAAAATCTCTACCGGTTAAGGATGATTTTATGTCCAAAATGATACACGAACAAAATTCAGATCCAATTTGCGTAAAACTAAAGCAATATTGTCTAACTGAATGGCCACTTAAGTCTAAATTACCAATGGAATTAATTCCTTACTATCAATATCGCTACGACATAAATTTTTCAGGAAATTTACTCTTAAAAGGAAAGCGAATTATAATACCACCCTGTCTGCGTAAGCAAGTCTTAGAATTCATTCATGAAGGTCATCAAGGAATAGTAAAATGTAGAGCCCGCGCGCAAACTTCAGTATGGTGGATTGGACTCTCTACGCAAATCGACAACCTTGTGCGATTCTGTCCAAACTGCGTTGAAGAACGATGCAATATTAAAGAAACGTTTTTAAAAGAAAGTTTTCCCTGTCGCCCTTGGCAGAAAATATCAGTCGATTTATTTAAACACAAAGTCTGGTACCTAATCGTTACCGATTATTATTGTCGCTTTATTGAAATTTTTACACTTTCTAGTATGACTGAACCTCCTATCATTAGTATTCTGAAATCACTATTTTCTCGCTATGGTATCCCGGAAATAGTAAGATCTGACAATGGACCACAATTCCAGTCCGGATTTCAAAAATTTGCTAAAGAATACAATTTTAAAAGCATTACTAGCAGTCCGTACTATGCACAATCTAACGGCTGTATAGAGGCGGCAGTCAGCATAGCCAAAAACTTAATTAAAAAGAACACCGACATAAATCTAGCACTACTTGCATATCGTTCTACACCTTTAGAGACAGGATTCAGTCCAGCAGAATTATTATTCAATAGAAAAGTTAGGTCTCACTTGCCTATGATACCCCAAAAATTAAATGAAGTGGTGGACACCAGCATTTTCATTCAAAAAGAGGGAGACAGGAAAGAGAGGTAAAGAAAAAATTACAAAATTAAAAATTACGACATAAGTCCAAAAATTTATCAGATTTATCCATAGGTGACTCTGTTTGGATTATAGACATACGCCAGTATGGAAAAATTATTAAAAAATGTACGGGACCACGATCTTACATTATTCAGACAGATCAAGGTACTTATAGACGTAACTGTTGGCATTTAATTGATGCACCATATTACAATCCTACTCAAAGTTTTATACCCCAAACATTGGCCCCTCAAAATATACAGGAGGAAAATATTGTATACTCTAGATTAAGTACAGTGCCTAATTCAAGTGAAAGTTCCGTGCTAAACGAGTAGCGAGAGTGTCATCGTGAAACCAGAGACTAATGTGAGTGAAAAATCAAGTCTCCCCAGTCCTAACTGAAATCTATTTTCTGAGTCGGGTAGGCCAAGTCGTAAATGTAACCAACCAACTTGGCTAAAAATTATGTAACAGATTAGATGTATATTATCGTCTTCCTGATTATATAAATTTCTTTTCTTCTTTTCAAAAGGGGGATGTTGTGTCTGTGCACGTTTCTCCCTCCTGATATTTCCGAACGTACCTAACCGTCTCGAGAGAAGGGAAGGAAAAGTTTTGACAGAGGTGCGGGCGCGAAAAGGTGTCAAGCAGTAACTTTGTTAATCTTAAAATGTAACGTTAGAGTGAAACTAATAAAGCATTTCATCCAAGACAGACTCTTGATTTTCACAAACATAACACGACCAATCAAAACAACTACCTACTCTTTTAGCTAATACTGACGAAGTATTGAATTAGTAAGCATGTGATGCATATTTTTTGAATAAAAAAAATTATTCCTATGGAAACATTCAAATTCAATAATTTAACTCAAGCTGATGATCACACAATTGAACAATACGTAACGGAACTACGGAAACAAGCCAAGTTATGTGATTTTATCTGTAAAACTGAAAATTGTAATAGCAGTGATTAAGGACAAAGGAATTCAAGGGAAGATGGGTTTGATGTAAACAAAATTGTTGACTATTGCAAGGCAATGACTTTAAGTAAGAAACATTTAAAAACTTTGAATTCAGAACAAGAAGTATATTCAGTAAAACATACAAATGGTCGGTTCTGAGCTGAGCTCTATATATTCATTCAACTGTAGACGTTGCCTACAAGCACATTTACCAAATACTTGTACAGCTTATCGCAAGACGGGTGCTATGTCAAAAACAAGGTCATTTCGCAGTAGCTTGCTTCAAAAACAAGAACAATGAAAGTCAAGAAGCTAGTAGAAAAGAGCAAAATGAAGTTCAGGTAGGTCAATATGCAAAACATGGGGACAAAGAAGAAAGAAAAGTCGGATCGGTCAACAATGAAACCCAAGATGATAAAGAATGTGAATTGTATGTCGGTGAATGTGAAAGTGATATGAAATACAAGGCATGGTATGAATTATTGTCAGTCAAAGGTAACAGTGTCAATTTTAAACTAGATTCAGGTGCAGATATGAGTATTTTACCATATAATGTTTATATAAAGTTAAACTTCAAACATGAAATTAAAAATTCTTCAGTTACTTTAGTATATTATGGTAATTTTATATTTAAAACTATAGGCCAGGTAAAAGTTGAATTTGAATATAGAAATATTAGAGGTTATATCAACTTTTGTGCTCGTAGATTTCAAAGTTGAACCGTTACTAAGTCTTAAGGACTGTTTGCAATTTAATATAATTAAAAAAATACATAATACAACACAACACAATACAACCAGTAGCGTAACAGAAACTGAGTGCCCCCCCCCCCCTCTATTTTATATTTTTGATGGAATGGCGACAGTACAAGCTTTAGGGAAACCTCCAAAATATAACACATTTGGCGAATATGCTGAAATGTTTTGCAATGTTATATTCCAAAACAAACACGATGCTCAACGAATCAACGTAGTATTTGACCACTACAAAGAAAATTGTATTAAAAATATTACACGTTGAAAACGAGGATCGCAAACATGAATTCATAGGATAATAGAGAATACCGACGTTCCACTCCCACAACAATGGAATTTGTATATTCATTCGGTTTTCAATAAGAATTTTTTGTCACCACAACTTATCAGACATTCTGATTCTAAAGCTTCTCCACAATTTGCTACTGGCTGAGGCTTTAGTAATTTATTAGAATATAAAACTAATTTCGATATAATCAGTGGTGATTTGTTGTTGTTGACTTCCACGAAAAACCTGAGACGAGAATATTATTACATGTACTGTCCGCCAAAATGTTTGGTTTTACTAAATGTGTAATAGACATAGATCTGCTCATCTCACTACTGTACTTCAGAAAGTACCTTACGCCAAAAGTTTGATTAGAAGTTGGGAGAGGAAATACAATTCGCTAGATAGCAGTGTATGAGTTAAAACTGGAGAAGTTGATCCACAATTTATCTGCATTTTATGCCCTTACGGGCTGAGACACTACTAGTTACTTTTCAGGATACAGAAAAAAATATGTTGGAAAATCCTTCAAACACTTAGATGGCATTGGCGCGGATTATTTTTCAAACAATATGATCAAGAATATTCAGACCTTTGTTGTAACACTATACTCTAAGAATCCTAATATTACGTCGGTTAACACTTTAAGATGACTGCTAGCATCGTCTGCAACAATTGCAAAACTTCCTTCGACTGAAGATTCTTTGCGATTATTATCAGACGAAACTGTGGCTCAATTCCTTAGAACCCTGTCCAAAATTACCTAGCTTTACCTACTACGGATGGAAAATTGATGAAGAAGGTAATGTAAATCCTTCCTTGCCGTCTTTTCCTCTGAAGTTGACGTTCTAGCTTCATGTGGATGCAAAAAAAGGTAAGGCATATGTAGCAACAATTTTTCAATAATAAAATTAAAATTTTCTGTAGATTGTGGAAGCAAGGTCTGCACTTGCAAGAAGAATAATATGGGTTGTATTTGGTCCTGTAAATGCATGGCTCAGGAAGTTTGCAAAAACGCAGGCGGATACGTCCCCGGATACAGCACTAAGCAAACCACCTGCTAAAAAACGAGATCAGACCCAAAACTTCAAATGCTAAAGGAAGTTTTCGGGATATTAAAATCGGCCGCAAATAGACCAACACTACCACAATCACCTCCCTAACCAGAGAAACATCGTGAACTAACATCTTTTTGCGATTTTCTAATAGAGAAGATGAAAAATTATAGCTCGCATGCAAAAAATATGGTGCAGCAGGAGATTTGTCAGATTATTTTTCGAGCTGATCAAGGTTTCTACGACTATAGAGAGTAATATAGATTTGTTCCTCAACCACAATCTTTCTCTCAACCTTTACCTCAATCTTTACCTCAACCTCAACAACAACCTTCACCTCGATCCGCGAATAATTATTCAGAGCAACCTCATTCCTTTCAATACATATAACCCACATACTTTAATTTAATTACCAGTACACCACATAATCAACGTTTTCAAGAAAGAGAACCTCGACCTCGAGAAAAATCTTTGTCTCCATTATTTTTTTTTCCATAAAGGTCGAAGCCATACAACCAGCCACGGAAGAGAAATTACAAAACTACCTCTAACCTAAACATAAACAATAAATTACATGACACACTGTCAGAAACAAAACAAAGGATGTACACAGGTCACAAACTTCTCGCCCAGAGGTCTTTCAGGGATTCTCCATTAATGAACTGACTTAAATATTTTCACGTTTTTATTTTAAATAATCTTGTTATAAATATGTAACGACAAATAACAAAAAATACTTACTTTGACATACTCTTTTAATCCATCGATGAGGGCTTGACACACGTCCGGTACAACAGAGCTGATTGCTTGCTTGGATATACGAAATAGATATTGTAAACCTGTCAACAATCTCAATGTTAGAGACAACCTATCTTGAACCGAAATTGCTTCTCTCAACTTAGTATCTCTTTGTATACTTGGCCCGATCAAATTGATTAAATCTACAAAAACCGTTGGAGTCATGCGAGTAAAATTTTTGTAGTGACCACTAATTTCAATGGATTTTAAATCCAAAAGTAAGGATGAGCCGGGTCTTTCTTTGTACAATGATGTCTCCAGAATCTTCGTGGACGTTTACTTTTCAATAAGTGGTCAATAAGTATATATGCAGCTGCAGCAATCACAGGCGATTCACACATCTTGCTATCGTCGCGAACACTGTCGATCCGTGGTTCGCAGTTAGTTACGCGCTGACGTGGACGAGACGTCCACATTACAGTTGTTACAGTAACTGATACAGTAACCGTTACATTACACGTTACAGCTCGCAAATGAGTACGAGGCTTGACAATTACTAGATTTCCTCATTTTAAAGCAAACAGACAAAAATATAGGGTAGATTGTTAGACCAGCTATTTTACATGACATCTCTAAAACAAGTAAATTTACAGTGGTAATTATTGGTTTTCAGTATTATCAGAGACGAGGAAACAAATAGGTAAAAATGACACGCCTTATTCAATTGCAAGTAATAGTTTGGGGTGCCAAGAATGACCCTGAAATATAAAGTTTTGGGTAAAACTATGAAAAGGAAAATGGAACCCAAAACTGTATTCACAATGAAAGAAGAAAAGAAATTAGTGGGGTGGATTAAAGGAATTACCAAGAGAGGGCTTTCCTCCCAAAAAGGACGACCTGATATTAACACTGCAAAGATTAATTATTGCCAACTCTGAGCGGACAACTCCCATTGTGGAAAATAAGCCGGGAAAAAAGTGGTTGCACCTGTTTTTGAAACGACATGCGACACCTTAAACTTAAGTCAGGGCTTCTGTGACAGAAGCTCAGTTGACAGAATGGTTTCAGGAAGTTGCAGAGTCTTTAAAGTCTAACAATTTACCAGAAGTGTTATCAGATCCTCAACGGATCTTCAATTTAAATGAATCTGCTTTCCAATCTGCTCGAAAACTGGTAGAGTGATTGGTCCACGAGGAGAGAAAAATATCTATGATTTGAAATAAGGAGCTGAAAAGGAATCGCTCACTGTTCTAATCAACATCAGAGCTGGTCAAACAGTACTACCTCCATTCATTATTATTCCATACATACGAATGCTGGATTATGTAACCGCAAATGTTCCAGATGACTGGTGTATTGGAAAACCCGAATCTGGTTGGATGACCAATGAAGCATTCTATGAATATTTGGCAAATTGCTTCCACAAATGGCTTCTTAAAAATAAAGTCCAATTACTAGTAATTATATTTCTAGACGGACACAAGTACCACCTAACAATGCATCTAAGTAAGTTTTTTTAAGACAACCAGATCATTCTGGTGGAATTGCACCTAAATGCCACTCATATTTATCATCCATGTGGTGACACGGTTTTTGGACCCTTAAAAGCCCATTGAAAAAATGCGGCACATACCTAGAACAGTGTGAGACCAACAACGAAATATTGAAAAGAGAAGTTTTCCTTTGGTATTTAAAACTCTGCCATAAAGTCCATAACTCCTGAAACTATAACTGGCTTCAGAAAATGTGGCCTTTATCACTGGCGACCTGATGCGGTAGACTACTCAAAGTGCATCAATAGTCAAAATGAGACTGTTACCGTGGGTCGGGGATACTCTATGTAACTTTGAACAAAATCCGCAACTTGTTAAAATTTGGTAATAAAATATACCAGCATGTTTAGTACAGTCAGCGCAATTGAAAAGCGAAACGTGCCGGCATGAAGTGAAAAATAAAGCAAGTGAAGGTCAAGTTAAAGAAAACTCCATCTTAAACTCATTTGAGGCGGAAAATATTCTGCTGAAGCAATTAGTCAAAGAAGTGGACTCCAAATGCATTATTCTACAAGAAAACTGTGATCTCCTCAGAGATAAAATTGGTTTTCTGCAAGAAAAATTAGAAAATGTTAAAAATCTAAACAAAAAAGAACATGAAAAGACGAATGAAAAAAGTTTTAACATCAACAATACTCAAGCAGGAATACAAAACACAATACAAAACCATGCCCAAGGTCAGATATGGCCTCCCCTTGGTAATCGTAATGAAACAATCCAGTCTGCTCATGAATCGAAGCATTCAAATAATACCGCGGTCAGTAGTGCCAATAAAAATATCAAAAAGCCCAACTCAAATGTCAATGTTCAATCAAATATAATAAACAAAAAGACGGCCAGCAGCAATATTCAAAATGGGGGTACAAGAGTTATTCACCCAAATGAAGTAGCAGCGGCAATAATCCAGGCCCAAACTGCAAAAAAATGCTTGAAATTCAGAACTTGAATCAAGCAGAAATTAGTGACAATACTGAGATGAAAAATCAATGGGAAAAAGTCAAACATCGACGCAATCGGAAATTTGTTGTGGGAGGCAATAATGATAAAAACCTGGAAATTCAAACAATACCAAAATATATCTCGCTACATATTACTAGATTAAAACCTAACATAAAGCCAGAAGACATGAAGGAAATGCTTAGGGAGAACTTTCCAGAGGCAATTTGTGAAAATCACCTTCTAAACGTCCTGAATTATATGCCTCTATGAAGATTTCAATAATGCAGGAAAATTTCAAAAAAGCCTGGAGAAGGGAGATGTGGCCAAATGGAGCTCTAGTGTCGCAGTTTTTCACGAAGAGGAGGAAGCAAACTTCAATACTCGTCACCTACGAAAAATAGTAATAAAAATTATAGTGATGTTGATCTTAAATTGAGTATCATGCATCAAAACATCCAATGTATAAGAAATAAAATATTAGAAATGGACCTATATCTCAATACATTTGAAAAAAACCCAACTTGGTATGTTTAACGGAGCATTGGTTAAACATAAGCCAATAACTTCTTGTAAAATCCAAACTTTTTAAACTACAACATCCCCTCACCCTACCTTCCTGGAGACGGTACGACCACCAGGACGAAGGATGTCATTAGTTCGAACGGGAGTTTTCAGTAACCGAAACTTTAAACAGTGCAGTGCGCCCTAACAAGTGCATCGTAAATAAAAACCAATAAGTTTAATTTTAAGTTTCTAAAAGCTTTCTCCTATACATAGTCATATTCTTAGTTTTAAGTCTTACCTATTTCTTAAGACAGGAGCACTAACGCCCCGCTTCAACTTATCATTCTAGCCGAACCGGACCCGCTCCGCCCAGCCGCACATAAACCACGACACCGCGCGCTGTGGTTGTGCGGCTGGCTCCGGATCGGAATCCGGATAGGCGCATATACATGTAACTAAAATGTTAAATACACTGTTATTGAATTGAATTGAATTGGTTAAACATAAAGGAAGAAAAGTTTATTAAGTTAGAGGGATACAATATGATTTCGTCTTTCTCAAGAGAGAACATGTCTCATGGGGGGGGGGCTGTATCTTCTCAACTGATAGTGATTTTGTGGAAGTGACAGCTATAAAAGAAATCAGTGTTGAAGGACAGATAGAATGTGCATGTGTAGAAAGTAAGGAAAAGAAAATCATTGTATTATGTATTTATAGAACAAATTTAGGGAATTTTGATGTCTTTATAGAGAAGATGAGTGATATCTTAGATAAAATACAACTAAAATATAAAACAGATAAAGTAATTCTTGTTGGAGACTTCAATATAAACCTGTTTGAAAATAATTGTCAAACTAAGGCATTTTTAGATTTGCTAAATGCAAATAACATGACGCAAACCATTTTTCAGCCCACAAGAGTAACAAAAAAGTCATCAGCACTCTTGGACAATATATTCGTAAACTTTAATAACTTTGAAAACTCTGTAGTTATAAATTCAGCACTATCAGACCATTATTCACAATTGATAACTATTCATAAAAAAATGCAAGAAAATATAGAAAGGGATTTCATTAAGAAAAGGATTTTTTCAATGAATAAGCTCAGACAATACCGCCATGAGCTGAAATATGTACAATGGGAATCTGTCCTCAGCTCAAATGATACAAATAATGCATATGATCTATTTATGAATAAACTTATAACCGTAATGAATAGAGTTTTTTCTATAAAAAAATGTCGAGTAAATAGCAATAACCAATGTACAAAAAAATGGATAACAAATGGAATAACAAGCGTCTACGATATGAACGGTTAACGTTAGGTCAGATAAACAAAGAAACCTATAATCAATATGCTTATATTTTAAGAAAAGTTATTAAACATGCAAAGAGGTTATCAAATAAAGAATATATTTCAAAGGCGCAAAATAAGATGGTCTTTGGTCTTTAATAAAAAACATAACAGCGGAAAACTCTAAAACGACTAAAGATACAATTCTGAATCACTTCAGGTACACAGATTCCAGCTCGATGGAGGTACTAAATGAGGCAAATAGGTATTTTGTAAATTCATGTCAAGACACAAATGCAAAAAATAATGTTGACTATAATATTATCAAAAGTTGTTCAACTAGTATTTTTCTTTATCAAGTTGATCCTTGCGAGGTTTCCCAAAGTATAAAGCAACTAAAAAATAAAAAGTCCGTAGGCGAGGACGAAATACCAGTAGTTTTGCTAAAAGAAGTATGATAAATCTAGCCTTCAACACTAGTACTTTCCCAGAAAGACTCAAGACTGCATATGTTAAAGCCATATATAAAAAAGGTAAAAAAGATGAGCTAAAAAATTATAGGCCCATCTCTCTTCTTTCGAACATCAGTAAAGTCTTCAAGGGAATTATATATGATAGTCATGAGCTTTCTGGAGAAAAATCTATTATCCGAATATCAAAATGGATTTAGAAAAGGAAAATCAACAATAAGGGCCATATACCAGGCTATGTTAAAAATAATTGAATCATTAAATGACAACAAAAAAACTTTAACAATGTGCCTTGATCTAACGAAAGCTTTTGACAGTGTTGTTCATGGGATCCTATGCAAAAAGTTGGAGTTGTATGGCATTAGAGGGGTGGCGTTGTGTCTAATGCGATCGTATATAAGTAATAGGAAGCAGTGTGTTGTCGAAATGGATAAACATAATGAATTATTAAAATCTAATGTTATAACAATAAAGAAAGGTGTTCCACAGGGATCTATTTTAGGGCCGCTGCTTTATATTCTATATACAAATGAAATACCAAGGATTGTTGAGCAGTCGTTGGTAATGTATGCAGACGATACGTCACTGATCTTTAGCGAACCAGACATAGTTACTAGCCAACAAAGTGTAAGCAATGCAATGTGCTCAATGGATGCCTGGTTTTCAGCCAATAATTTACCACTAAATATTGAAAAAACACAAATTGTAAACTTTAGCTATCGACCTAGTGATACTCCTACATATATTTTGAAACAAATAAAATAGAAACTAAAGATAGTGTTTCCTTCCTAGGTGTACACATTGATCATAGGCGATTGGGGAGTTCATATTGAGGAGCTTGCACAGAGTATGGCTAGATACTGCTATGCAATAAAAATAATTTCGGACAATGTGGGACAAAAAGAAGCATTAATAGCGTATCATGCAGATGTACACTCAAAAATGAAATATGGCATAATTTTTTGGGGAAACTCTGCAGAAATACAGCGGATTCTTATCTTGCAAAAACGTTGCTTAAGAAATATTTACTTCTAATAAATTTCTGACAGTAATTGGACTCTATATCTAGGTAGTGGTGTTTATAGAAGAAAACCCACTTTTCTTTAATAGTCACAATCACGCTTATGCAACACGAAACAAAGAAAATTTAAAACTTGATAAAGTCAATTATGCATATTTACAAAAAAATGTGCAATATACTAGTATAAAAATATGGAACAGAATACCTTTACAATTAAGAAATATTCCCAAACATCAACTAAAAAATAAATTAAAACTCTATCTTCAAAGTAAAGCATATTACTCCCTACATGAGTTTCTAAATAATACTGATGTCCTTAATATAGGCCGTGAGTACTAGCTAAAAATACTTTATACATCTACATCCCATATAAAAAATTATTTTTATCAAAATAGATTGTAGTACTTTCAAAGCTCTAAGATTTAATGTTAACTGTTAGTCATGTATCGTTTGTCTGCAAATTTTGTTGAATGATTTTTGTTTGTTCTATACCATATTGATTTCAATTCACTGTCTGCCTATATTGCGTATGTATTGTGTATGTAGTGTGTTTTTAATTAACGGATTCAAACCTAGGTTAAGTACTATTTTTATTCCTTATTGTCTATTTTATAAGTATGATGTATTCTATTTGACACGTTCTATGTCCACATTGATTGGAAAATACTGAACAAATAAACACTATTCTATTCTATTCTATTCTATTCTATACTTTAGTGAAATATTCAACAGTTTTTCTTGAATTGGTACTTCAACACCCTTAAAGTTGAAATCAGAACGTTTAGAGTGTGTAAGGTTGGCAGCCCTGAATATTAAAAAGTGTTGAATTAGAGGTTAAGTAAACGTAAAAATGTAAGGTACGTAAACTTTTATCTGAATTTATGTAATACGAAATACTCTAGGCTCATAAATGTATTTTATTTTATTCCTCAGCAGATCTTTGGACGCCAACATAAAAGTTTTCCATCAATATCGTGGTTTCAAATAATAATCTAATATTTTCTGAATTCCTGATCTGGAATTAGGGGATACTTTGAACAGATGTTCAAAGTTGCCCCGACATAACATTTTTAACATTGATACAAGTTTTTTATTTCATTTTTCGAATTAGTAAACAACTTGTTTTTTTTTATTATAGTACGATGGCGAGAAGACATCTGGGTACTAGAAATTACAAACATTATACAGAGTGAACTTTGACTCTGGCCCTCAACTCGATAAGGAACAATTCCTTGACTTTACGACAAGCATCCAAGAAATGCAAAATTCCTATGGGGACACTTAGCCACAAAATCAACAAAAAACAAAAGTTAGTACCAGGACGTCCACTAGCTCTCCATCCAGATGAAGAAACTGCTTTGGTCGAGCACCTAAAAGTGGTTGCCGAGTGGGGTGTTCCCTGTACATTACTTGATTTAAGAATGGCTACAAAAGCATCATTAGATAAGTGTGGGAAAAAATTAAAAGCCTTCGATATTAATCTACCCTCAATGGACTGGGCAAAAGAGTTTCTGCAAAGACATAAGATGTTAACACAACAAATTGAAAAAATATCAAAACTGGAAGAGCCAAAGTAGGCAAGCAGATTATCAAAGACTAATTCAAGAATCTGAAAGAAACCCTAAAGGATAAATACATAAATGGCGAAGAGTTTGATATAGCTCCCATTCATATTCAATTACGACGAAAGAAATTTAGCAGATGATTCTGGCAGGAAAAAAGATGTATTTTCAAATGTGGTGTAAAATATCCGGAAAGCGTGAAAGATAGCTCAAAGACAGCGATATCTATGGCTTATGTGGTCCATAAGGCCCAAAGGCGGTCCTCTTAAAACAAAATATATAATAGGACTAAAAGTGGATAGTTTGACCATGTCACTTTTACAGATTGGTTTAAAACTGTCTTTATCCAAGAGACCAGACATCTCAATGGTAAAAAGGTTATAATTAGTTATAACCTCAGTAGTCATTTTGGTGATGAAGTGTTAGATTTGGTTTCTCCCGGCAAATAGTATGCATTTATTGCAACCTCTTGATGTCGCTTTCTTTCGTCCTCTAAGAATCCATTGGCGATTGATCTTAGATGATTACAGGGCGAAAACTAAAAGAGCTGCAAAAACTTAAAAAAAAAGGATTTTTCCAGGATTGCTAACGAAATTATATACCAAAATATACCCATGTCATGAAGAAGTGAGCAAAAGTATTGCTGCTGGATTCAATAAAACAGACATCTTTCCTCTAAATGAAGATATCATTTTGGGAAAAATTTCTGAACATACTTTTGAAAACTTCAACGGTTCTGTCAGTGAGAGCCTGATTGATATTTTAAAAGAAATGAGAAACAAATGGGGAATCACAGAAAAATAAAAGTGAAAAAGTCTTAATGCGATTCTTGGAACAAGTGTTGAAGATTCAAGATATGACCAAGAAAATATAGAACCTCCCAAAAAAAAACGACTACCCGAAATGTTATCCCCGATAAAGAAGATCAAACACATGATGATGAATTGAATGAAGACTGAACAAATAAAAAGATAAATGTAGAGCTGACCCAAAGAGAGACTCAAAGACAAAATATGAATGCTATTATAGATAATGATCAAATGGAAGCTGAGGATGAAATATAAGACTCAGAGGTAATATGATGAAGAAATGAATGAAATTCAAGAAGTGAAAGTAGAGCTTCAGCAGAGGATAGTTGAAATTGTTACAGATTTCTCTAGATATGCATTTTTTAATAGAAAATGCATGTTAGCCCTTTTGGAATCTGCATATGAATGAAATGAATGACTTATAATGACAATTACTGGTTCAACTACTCTAGGTGGTGTTATTTATAGTTATTGTTTCCAAAATACATAACTAAATGACAAAACATTGTCATTACATGTTCATTTGAAAAAAAACACAAGGGAATTGGGTAATAATGTTCAATATATACAACGCACTATTCTTAAAAAATGTTCTTTTTTGGTGATACTTATTCCACACAACGAATTTTTCACGATGAACAAGGAAGTAATTTAGAGACTCTACCAAAAGGTATTCATATTTAATAATAGCATTGTGTTTTTATTTACATGGACTTTATTTCCTATAGATTACAATAAACCTGAAAATTTCTCTGGACAATAAACTCCCTTTTACGGTAACTAATGAGGAGTGGACGCCCACTGATATAACTCAAACTATAAAATCAAAAAGTTTCTGTTTGTTGCAATAGATACCATAAAATGTCAAGTTATTTTGTTAATTATACACTTATCACTGCTATTGTTTGACACATCCAATACCATGTAAAGTTCAATTTTATTTTATAAAATATGTCATAGCAGCAGTGTGCGAGCAACCATCGACGTTTTCTATTTTTTAAGCGGTCAAATTCAGACTGCAGGCGGAGCCTTTTATTGGAGGGAATAGATTTATTATTTATTTACTGTAAGATTGTTTGTCTTTGTGAAAGTTCAGAGAACTTATTGGGCAATACTAATTATATGTATATACATACATTAGTGGAATTAGTTTCATTTGTTTACTACTTGCATTCTTCCATACTTAGATTTTATATTTTGTTTTTTACGCATAAATACCCAATACCCTATGCATATACATCATGTATTTCAAAAAGGACTAAATTGTCTTGCAAAAAATAGTAGGCGCTATCTCGGTCAAAATGCCTGAAATAATGAAAAATATTTTGCGATGGCTCCGAACGATCAGTCGTTCGTAAAAATTTCCCAAATTATGAATTAAAAATTAGTAAAATACCTCAGTCGGGTGTATCGAACAATTCACAGAATTTTTTTTTTCGTGTATTTGAAAAATAACATTTTAAATATTGTTAAAGATCTAAACATCAAGGCCGGGGAATTTACACATTTTAGAAATGAAAATTCAGTCTATAAAAAAAATTGTTGGTAAAGGCAGTTCTTTAAAAATGAGGAAGAGAATTTATTATGATTGCAAGACCTACTATAGGGAATTTTTCAGGGACGATTCTAACATTATCTCATGATCACCTGGTGATATTAAAGGCCAATTCGAGGAGGATGATATCGGCCTTGCCATAAAAAATGTGGGATAATTCTTTCGAAAATGATGACATGGAAATTAGTTTTGTCGCTTAATGCTCTACGTCCATCAACATTAGTTGTTTTCAAACTGGGGCTAATGTTTTGAATGAACTCAGTATTCCTGAGGAAAAGATGGATTTGACATTTACAGGTAGTAATGAGTTAAATGATACCGCAGAGAGTTTTGGTATGTCTGAATGCCTGGGAAATTTGTCTGTAGCTGAGAAGCAGGATCAACGAATGTAGCAACTCTGTCCCTAACAAAGCAAGCAGTGCCTTACCCTGGAGAGTAGTTTCAATGTAGATGCATCGGGACGAAATAATATATATCGAAATAAGAAACTAGTGGCTAGATACTATCCTTATTATTTTAAAAACAGAATATCGAATTACGTAAATAATACATGTAATATAATTTTTAAATGTCAAGTATTTAAAAAGTGACATTAAGATTTACGCGATATGTAAACATAATGTGCATAATTGCAAGTTATAAACAATTGTAAGGTATATGTGTGTTCATCCTTACATTATTGACCTTGCATTATTGCCATAGAGGTGCATCGACTGTGTAAATGGGATAAAGAGAAATGTCTCCAAAAAAACACTGTTGAAAATCAAACCTTCTGAATATAAAAGGAGGAAGATCCTTAAGGCGAAAATATCGTTGATTCGTTCTGGTAATTTGCAGGTCATACGATCTGATTCAACGATTCGCAAGAAATCTGAGGCTATTTCTCAATGGGACCGGGAGAAAAATGATGGATTTAGTTAAGATGCACATCGACCACGATGAATATGTTCGAGAGGTTAGCGTTCCCTTCAACGTAAAGACTTACAGTGATGAACAATTTCAAGTCTTGCAGAAGCAAATTGTTGGCTATAATTTACCAATAATATGTGCACAGTGTGCAGGTCTAGTTGTACCTCGTCAATAAACTCGTGGCTATCATGGGTGGAGGGAGCAAAAGTACCAGAATTGTTGCTAACAATTGCGATGATGGTAACTTCCTCAAGAAAAATTCGCTTAGATTTCATGGTTTTGCCGAAGCTGAAGGAGAGCATGTTTATGATATAATAATTGCGTTTATTAATACACAACTTAAAGTTCCCTGTAGTGTACGTGATATCGACTGTGTATTTCGCGTGGGAAGATATGATAATTCTTCTGTCAGGCCACGAACCATTGTGGTAAACTTTGTTCATAGTATTATAAGAAATGAAGTATTCAATGCTAAAAAATTGTTCAAAAAATCGCAATTTACTATATTCGAGGACCTGACTCCCAGGCGGTATGAAATTCTCGTTGCTGCGAAGAAGAAGTTTGGCAATACCAAGGTATGGTCTGCTGGTGAAAAAGTTTATGTATGGAACTCCAGTGAAAATAAGAAGGTTGTGATAAACTCTAAAAATGATTTGTATTCCACTGCTTAAAAGCGAAAATAATGGATCTGGTAATTACATCATTTTCTCTCAAAATGTGGAATGTAACAGTGAGCTATTTATGTTTTTAATTTATAAAATACTGTCTTAAGTTTAATTGAACTGGTAGCACCAACTCCAACCAGCTAATCTTAAACCTCATGTATTTCTGCACATTTTATATGAGGGTATATTTTTTGTACTCCACCGTACTTTTTATTATTTATAATGTTGTGGTGTTTTTTGTAACTTCATTCTACCGCTCTGCAACGTGCATTGTGTTTTTTACTTTCATGCATTTTATGTGATATTTTATCATATTTGTTAATCATAAATATATACTTACAAGCAGAAAACTATGTTTATTTTTTGTAAATAAATGAATTACTACTGAGCTTAATCTTACTTCTACTTGGAGAAGCGTTCATTTTTAGTACGTGCTGATGTGTTCTATTAGTAGGATATGTATTTAAACTTGCATTCACATTTGTATATTATATGTTTTTATTATATTTTTCTAAATAGGTGTGTACTTATATGTCACCGGTATTTCATTACTCTCTATTTACTCTTATACCGGAGCGTTAGCAGGACGTATGCAAAGCACATGGTTTAACTCCGCACATTTCAACGTCAGATCTTTGTGTACAGGTTTTGATCTTTTCTCCGAATTAACAGCTGGTAGCTGTTAAGTCTCTCTGTTAGGTCTCTCTGAAACTTTGCTCAACCCTGCTCTGCCGGACTATGGTATATCTATTCCAGGTTATCAAATCGTTAGAAAGGATCGTGAGGGCAGAGGCGGAGGTGTAGCATTTTACT
This sequence comes from Rutpela maculata, assembly GCA_936432065.2. Lineage (NCBI taxonomy): Eukaryota > Metazoa > Arthropoda > Insecta > Coleoptera > Cerambycidae > Rutpela > Rutpela maculata. Next base: position 102,007,982 of record OW386292.2, read on the forward strand.
TAAAAAATTGCTAGAAATATACTATTATAGATATTGGTAATCAGGATAGCCCGTTGGAACAGCTCTGGATCAGCCTTAAAATTGCTGTAAAAAATTGTGTCTTGGAACCCTGTATAGGCCACCAAATATGAATTTTAATTTATGCTTAGATCACTTAGAAAATGTTTTAGTAAGTCTATTGCCGGAATTTGATTATGTAATATTTGGAGGTGATTTTAATGTAGACTTCTTAAATGCGGATAACCATAATTTTTCAATGTTCAACAAACTTTTACTTAAATACGGATTAAACCAAATTATTACCGAACCTACTCGAATAACCTATACCTCACAATATCTCATAGATATCATTGTTAAGTCATGTCCTGAAATATCTGCCAATGCTGAAGTGCTTAAAATGGAAAATATTTCGGATCACTGCATTGTCAGTTGTAACATAAAATTAAACAAACCCATACAGCAAACTTTATTTCGACCTACAGAGACTTCTCGAAATTTAATTACGACGTATTTTTACATGATTTATAAGGTATTTATTGGGATTATACTTATGATTTAGAGGAAACTGATGACATTGTTAATTTTTTTAATAATAACATTTTGTACCTATTTGATATTCATGCTCCCTATAAAACTGCTAGAATAATTAAACCGCCAGCTCCCTGGCTAATAGACAATCTCAAATTTATGATGAAATTGCGAGACAAAGCATTAACTAAGTATAAAAGATTAAAAACTAATGAGGCAAGGGGTGAACATACAAATCTTAGGAATCTTGTAAATATGGCTGTTAAATCAGAAAAGAAAGCATATCTACAACATGCATTTAAAAAAGACCGGAAAAATTTCTGGCGAACTTTTAAATATTTAAACAGCTGCTCTAATGCAGATAATTTTTCTTCATTTCTTGACAGTGACTCGCCTGATAGCTTTAATAATTTTTTTTGTGAATAACTTACCGCAACCAAATGTCATTAACGAGAATTTTATTCAAACTACCTATGTAAATAAACTTTGGCCATGTTTATCGGAGCAATTTCATTTTACAACTGTAACCGTAGATCATGTTGAAAAAATATTATTTAAAATTAAATCTAATGCAGTGGGATCCGATGCCATATCTATTAAAACATTATTTCTAATTCCACATTTAAGCAATCATATTACCTTTATTATTAATAAATGTTTGTTAACAGGCGAATTTCCTAAGCCTTGGAAAAATGCAAACGTCATTCCTGTACCTAAGAACACCAATCCTTCGCGTCTTTCTGATTTTAGGCCCATTAGTATTCTACCAGTCATGTCTAAGTTACTAGAAAAAATTGTACAGAGCCAGTTAAGTGACTTCGTAAATAAAAATAAAGTTTTAGCTCCGACTCAGTCTGGTTTTCATCGTCATCATAGTACAGCTACTGCTTTACTTAATGTAACTGATGATCTGTTTCGAGCTAGCGACAATAAGAATTCATGTCTAATTTTACTGGACTACAGTAAGGCTTTTGATACCTTAGATCATACTACCCTGAAAACTAAACTTAAATATTTTGGTGTCAGCGACATAGCACTTCAGTTTTTTCAAAACTATTTAAATAATAGACATCAAAGGGTTGTTTTAAATAACAAGTTTTCCGAATTCATTGCTTTAAAAAAGGGTGTGCCTCAGGGTAGTATATTAGGACCCTTACTGTGTTCCCTTTATACTACAGATCTATATAAGCATTTAAAATTCTGCCAATCGCATCAATACGCTGATGATACGCAAGTATATTACTCCTTTACTTATGATCAGCTAAGTTCAGCCGTTCTTCATATCAACTCAGATTTAGACATGATTGGTAGATATTCCAGTGCACATGAGTTAATCCTTAATGAGATAAAGAAGCAGGTTTTGGTGTTTGGTCGAAGCAGTGACTCTATTGTCAATAATCCCTTGTTTAAAATTGTTCTTAACAATGTTGAGCTTGAACCAGTCAAGAATTGTAAAAATCTCGGTCTTAACATGGATGTTGACCTTAGATTTACCTCTCATGTATCAAATATAATTCAAACTTCAATTAATAAATTAAAAATTTTGTATATGTATAAGGATATTTTTAGTACCGAGGTCAAGTTGAGATTAACTAATTCTTTTATACTCCCGCATCTTGAATACTGTAATATTGTATACTGGCCCTTACTGCAGAGCGATAAAAATAGCCTTCAGAAAATACAAAATCTGTGCATTAGGTTTAGTTATAATATTAGAAAATTCGATCATATATCAGGGGCATTGAAGGATTCTAAGTTGTTCAAGCTCGAAGAACGCTTTCAAATTCACATGGCCTGCTTAATCTACAAAATAGATAATCTTAAGCTACCTCAATACCTCCACAATAAACTTATTAAAGGCAGTGACACTCATGAGCGTATCACACGACATCAAGAACTATTCACTGTTCCTAGACACAATTCGGCTATGTCCACCGTAGCTTTTCTTATAACTCTGTAAAAATATTTAATTCTATACCGGACGATATCAAGGCAGCTTCCAACACTGTTGTTTTTCGGAATAAATTTAGAACATTAATTTATAACAAACGAGATCTGACGTAATGGAACACTCACTTGTTTAGTTAGTAAGAGTTCGCATTTGTTATTATTAAAATAGTGGCTTCTATGTATTAATTTGCAATGGGGTGGTTGTATGAGCAGCTCTGTTGGATACCGCCACCTCCCATCATATATTCTTTTGTTGTTCCTTTTTGCAGCTGATAAATAAAGCCATATTATTATTATATTTTGACGCCATCGGACAGCTGGTAGAAAAACCCTTTCAAAATTCAACAAGAATTTATTTGTATTCGAGAATTATTCTTGTCGCACAAACTAAAAGAATCTGTCCCATATTTGAAATGGTGTCTGGTTTCCGAACGTTTTGCGAAGATCGTGATAAATGGCCGATATTTGGAGCCGAAGTGATAGATATTAGCTTCGCTGCTATCCATGCCATCACTAAAGCCTGTAACAGAAAAACGTTACTGGAATACTTGACGGTAAGTTATGACATTTTTAATGGAAAGACTGACATCCAAAGTCCCTAGTTACCATACATCTCTGCTGTGCACATTTCATTAAGTGGTATGGCACTATTCTAGTCAACTTCCCCTCGTTTCCCATTATTGTATTGTAGAATAAAATAAAATAGAATAGAATATCTATTTATCAACTTCTTTATATATATTTATGCATATTTGGCAAGTCAGGTATACATTAGAGAACATATATCATGCCGTACATAAGTTAAAATAGCATGGCATACATACCAGATATAGATAGAATGTCTGCTTCGACGAACTTAACTGGCGCAGTCGTGCGGATCGGTGAAAAAGACTTTACATCGCGAATCGTCTTTTTCTTGTGTCAACATTTGATAACCGAAAAGTTTTGGGTGAATTGAGTACCCCATACTGCCGTCATAAGAAAGAACCGCGTATTCAACAAATTTTTCAGAAATGAGATATTGCATTGTATGACTTATAACAAACTTTTTATACATATTTAGTAAGAAAAATACGCGTATTTTAAAGTATTAAGCATGTTTTAGAAAACTTAATTCAACGTATTTGCGCCACATTGAGTTGTAATGCTAAGCATAAACCATGTATTTGCCTAATGCTACGAAATACTCGCGCAAACACATATCGCTTACGTAGTTGTTTCTAGAAATTCCACATATACGCATTTATTGCTTAGTATTTTAAGTTTCCGCGGTTTTCTTCTCAAATAGCCAGCGGGATATTCAACACTTTCCGCGCGTATTTGGCAGTGCATCTTAGTTTACCGGACGGCAAACATGAATCGTTGACGCCTTTTAGTTAATTTGGCATTTGGCATATCCTTTTGGAAAGGAATAAGGTTTCCCCCTGAGAGAAGATCATCGATGGTCCAGTCATTAGGGGCAATGACAGCTCTTCTTTGCTATTTTCCAGAAAATTACGAGAATAATTTTTTTAAAGCCGCAAGAAGGTCTTTGGCCCACATCCCAAACATAGAAGAAGTTTTGAGAGCAATAAAAGGGAAACTTTTTTCCAATATTGCCAATATTATAAGAATAATTGCAGACATCTGTATAATTGCCACGCCAAGGAGCATTCAGAGGGCTTTTCCATCCCCGAATATTTGTGCACATTTACTGTAAATAAGGCTGACTGTAAAGGTATTATACTATCTGTTGTTCCTATGACAGTAGAAGGGACATCTACAGATCTACCACCTCCTATTCACTATAATCCTCCAACCTGCTCAATGACTGGCCTTACCGCTGATGAAATGAGAAAACATCTTAACTTTTCTGGTTATCCTGCCTTCACTCTATACTCATTGGCTGGGTGCTTCCAATGGGCATAACTTCCAAATTCAATGTAGAAGAGGTCGTCCAAGTTATCTTCCATTGCTGGTTTGGTACATACAAACATGATTTATCTGTACTATCGCAAATCACAAATACTAAGAACTGGGTGAAAAGGGATGACCTCAAACACAGATTCCAGAAAAGTAATAGAACCGGTACCACCACTGCCATTCTTCTAATTAAATTGCTAAAGTATTCAAAATTAGCTTCAGAAAACTTAAGTGGTGCCTTAGCTCAAGGGTATAAGCAAGTTGCTTCACTTCCATATTTTAGTGGAAATAGAATTCGAAATTTTAGCAATGGGTTTTTCAAGTACTTCATCATCATCCGTTGGAGTAGGCACATTGACTCTTCAATCCATTGAATCAGACTTGAGCACTATCTTGTTACTAAATTAAAAGAGTCTCAAGGAGAACAGCAATTGGAACGATATCCTGGTTCGACATGGCAGCTAATAGCAGCAAGGAGATCTTTACTGGAGCAAATCCTCAATTCCCTGATCCTACTAGTTGTGGTTAGAGAACGAGGAAAATGACAATATTTTCTTGCATAGAGTAATAGGATTTAGCATTTGCAACAATTGTTACTTGTAGGACTTATGTCAATAAAAAATATGTGTGATACTTCCTCTATAATTTGTTACATTAATCATATGTTAAAAAGAAAGGCTCGAGTTTATCAAGTTTATTACGTTTAAGAATGTCCCTTTGAGTAATTACTGATTGTCTCATTTCTTGACATTGATTTTTCTTGATTTGAGGAAGTGACCATGAATATATAATCGATGAAAGGTCCATATTTCCACTGACGTCTTTCTCTGATTTCAACATCATAAGGGAATCTAATCTATTGTCTCCCATAATTGACCGATTATCGGACTTTATCAACTTCAACTGGCTAAATTTCCGTTCATTAGTGGCAACAGACAATCCACCAGTTAAAACCAACTGACATTTTAGCATTTTAAAGTTTAAAGGTTCAAAATATGCTTTCGCTCCACTGGAATGTTGTGAGAAGAAGTCGCACGAAAACACTGAAGCGCAGGGAGATGTGCTCTAGATATCAAGGAGGACGACTCAGAATCTCACCGGACTGCCGGGATTTACAAGGTTTTTTCTTTCTTAATCTTTCTTTGAGTCACTCTTTTAGTAAATTTTTTGTGATAACAATTTAATTAAATTATTTTACAATATTAGATCATTAATCAAATCATAAGTTGTGAACCTTCAGTTCGATTTTAAGTGCATTTAAATGAATGCTTGTGAGCATGTCACTGTAAAAGTGAAACATGGTACCATGGACTGCTTAGGCATTGCGCTATAATATAGTAGGACAGGATAGTTTAGTTCTGTTATAAACTTTTAACCTCACATAGTAGCTCTTTTAGTAAAAATTCTTTATTAGCGAGAGGGGTAAAGAGAATTATTCAGATTGAAATTTTCTCTCAAATTACCTAAGCATATAATTAATTTTAAATGTTATTTTTTATACATACAATTTGCGGTATTTTTAATAAATGTTGTCCATGTCTAAGTACTCTCATTCCTTGATACTCTCTTAGAATTTATTAAAATGTTACAATCAATAGTTTGTACCATAGTCAGAACTAATAGTAGTTCGAGCTTTAACACTTTTGATCGCATATCATATGCCAGCTAAAATTTTTGTGTCTTGGCTGACAAAATTTCTCTTCTAAACTTATTATTGGCCAAGTGGCGCCCTCTTTTGTTTATCTGTGTGTACTCATTTACTCACTCCTCTTTTTGCTCTCCGAAATATACTAGCTGCCGTACGCAAGTGAACACCTTTTTTGCATTAGGCATAAAAAGTGTTGCAATCTGAATGCAAGTTTCAAAATATGCTTTCGCTCCACTGCTTTTGCCATGGCATCTTCCATAGATAAAGCGTTGGAACAACTGTCAAAAAGAGCTACTATTTCGGTTTGTAATGCATATATGTCCGATTTCATCTCATTATTCGGATAAAATTTTAAAACTTATTGAAGATCATTTAACTCGACATTTCTGGATATCGGAATTGTAAAAATTTTGAACATGGAACCCACAGTTTGTAAGCATGTAGAAATATTTGAAGATAGCAACTGAATTAATGAATCCAATTCCATGATGAACTCTCTTCTGAAAAATGACAAAAGCGTGAAATTTTCGGCGGTGTTGGGATGCTCGTCTAAACGCCTGGGTACCAGTCTATGTCTGTGATGCTTCTGGAAATCCTCCTCACTGTTAATGTAGAAGAACACACTACCGGGCGTCAAAATGACGTGACACCAATTTATTTATTGAGGGGCGCCAGCCGCGTTCTGCCAGACGGGTTCGAGATAAGATGCACTTCGATAGCCGAGTAATGGATCAAGGCTGCACTACCTTAGATCATTAACGACGCTCTCTCTGGACGTGATCTCCCTGATTTATGGTTTTGATACCTTTTGAAAAATTAAATTTTCGCATAAAAAAATTCCAATCCGAGAATTTCTCTCCGACGGGATTGATTTTTTGAAGTGACACCCACGTTTTTATCTGCTAATAACGGACTCTGCACCTAGGAATGTCTGAGAAAAATGCATAAAAAAATCCCTATAAAACTCCCGTTAGGCAACCAGAAGGTCGAGTGTTAACTCGACACATCTGGTCTTCCAAACGAAAGTTCCAGGGATGGTAGACTAGCAACAAGCCTCAAGATCAATTAAGATGCAATTAGTTCAAAGAGTCCGTTTATTTAACAGATGTGGTTATATACAAAAATTCTTATTTAAAGAATCACGCCTTCCCCAATTAAGGCAAATGGCTTTCAGACCATACAAGCGAGAGCGCTTACGCTAACGATCGATTAGGTAGAAAAGATTCATGCAAACTTTTTAGAGAAGGCTGACTGATTATAACATAAATATGTTTTACAAAAAAAAATTAGTTTCTTTAGAGACTACTTAGCTGTAAAGTTCTCGTATCGTGGCGTTTCACGTACTCAAACACATTCATGAGGACTTATTACTACATAAATTTGATAGCGTTCGGTCAGTCCACAACTTGCTTGCTCCTATGCAGTTTTTCAATATTAGCAAAACTGCGACGATCCACCTCCGAGCGACTTTTGGGCAAAATTAAATTCTTGGTTTCTTATGCAGTTAAACATGGCCTAACGACCTACTCCATTATTCTTTTTTTTTAAAGTATAACATACGCAAAATATATAATGTTAAGCGACCTGACCCGACCCACATAAATATAAACAATAGATAAGCAATCATATAAATACTACATGATCCCTTATTCTATTCAGTTCAAAAACTTAGTTTGTTGAGTTAAGTCAGGTTAGCTAAGAATAGTTGTTAACAGTCTGTGAATAAAAATCTAGAAGTCAAAACCTCGTCTTTTGATTGTTAAGCATCCCTTAACTATGCACAAGGCGTTTTCCTCTATAACTTTATTATTTGGAAAGCCCTGCTGACTTTCCTACCATCGCTTTGTATGGACTACTCAACGCGCTCGGCAAAATTGCGAGCCGCTGGGTGAATCCAAACTCATTTTATGCGAGAAACCGGCCTTGTGCATGTTCTTTGATTTTTATCAATTTTTTGCTTATCGGCGCTACGCCGCCCAATTTTGGCGTACTTTTAAAACATATTATTTTTCAAAGTCCAACTTTGTTGCACCTTTGAAAAAGTATATTATTCTTAAATATTTGCCAATATATACTTTCGCTCTCATGTCCTGAACCAAAACATATTTCCTAATTGAAAATTCGGTGTTTCTTCGAATTTTCACCTGGTTGTTTCTAATGCATTATGGAACTCATAACGGTCTTTAGGCACCAGTCTGTGGCTCTGAAGTCCCTCAGACTCCTGAAAATGTCCGTAAATGAAATTTTTCATTTTGCTTTCGACTTAGGTCGATTCTGGAGGGTTCTGCAACATTAACACCCAATATTGAAGCAAACGATTCTGTAGCTCTAATGAGATTGTCGATTTCTGAGTCACTTTCCCGAATTCTTTTTAAAGTAATAATAGCACTCTTAATTTTTAATGTTTAATTTCGTACATCGCCTGTTTTCATAAAAAACAATGCAACAATGAAATCGAAATTTAATATATTTTTCTTAAGATACAGTGCTTTTGTTTTGGTAATTTTATCGAGTCAATAATTCGACTAATTTATAATGAAATGTTCACTCCTTTTCGATAAATTCCTCAAAAGTAGAGAGTTTTATAAGGCTTCTCTCCCGTTAAAAAAAAACATATAGTTCTTCAAGAATATTAAACAGTTCGGCAATTATCAAGCCTAGCCTCACAGCTATGCTCAACCAATGTATTTATCCTATGAGCTTGACAAGGAATTGTAGTTGAAAGAATTTCTCCTGAATATTTTTTAAAATGAATTTCTAAAATAAGGAATGTACGGGGGACGTATCTTTTCAATAAATCTGATATCTTCTTTTGCATTCCAATGAATTCTCCAGATAATGTTTTCGCGAAGAAGACTGAAATGCGAGGTTTTCAATGTTTATTTCACTTTCCAACAAGTTTTTATATACGGCTTCTGCAAGTCCCTGACCAGTCTTATCTTGAACTTCGAAGGTATTTAACAATTGTTCTTTTGATACACCGTTTTACCTACAATTCTTATCACCAGAGACAAAATATCTTTATCTGACTCATTTGGTGTCGTATCGCTTATAATTGTGAAGATTGGCGCATCATTCACTTCCTTCAAAATCTCCGATTTGATTTTCTTGGCAAGTAAATCTATGAAATCATTTTGCGATTCAGCACTTAGATACGTAATGTGGTAAGGACGTAAATTTGTATCATCGAACCATTTCTGCCTAACTTTGTTATGCCTAGCCAACAACTGTACAATTTGGCAAAAATTCCCAGTTTTATCTAAGCCAAACTTATTTCCCCTAAATCCAATGCCTTGTTTCCTAAGTGTTCTTGATACATCTAATAGCATTGAAATCACTTCTTTATTGAATTCGTTCCAACTCTAACAGCAAGTTTCTTTGCTCTTGTCTAAAAACACGTCAACGTGGCCAATTTTCAATAAGGAATTGCAATAATCTTTAACTAAATTTTTGTGAGCTAACGAACTAAAGTGTAATTCAAGCTTTCCCAACTTTTGACTACCAGAGCTTTTCATATTTGCCCAGTTCTTCACGCCAGTGACAATTCAAGCACTTTCCGCCCACTCTCTCTGGACCAGAAGGAAATAAAGCACAACCGAAACAAAATACAGCATTTTTCGCAATGCCAAAATTTTTAACTGACTGTACCAATTTGAATTGAATCGATTTTCTTTATTAGTTCACAGGGAAATTTTGTCAATTTAGGTTGGTGCGGGCCGAGTGATATTACATAATGCCGTTGATTATCGTTACTTATAGGCATTCGTAATCCAGGATCGTCAGGAACTAATTCGGATGACGCAGGATTGGGATCAACAACTATCCTATCATTTCGACCATTTACAGTAGTCAAATAGTTGTTACAAGAAGTCACAGTCGCCTCATAATCCGATTTCAATGATTCTGCGATCTCAACTATTTGAATAACGGTCACGTGTTCATTCACAATATCTTTACACAATCTTTATTGGAATTAAATGTATAAGAGTTTCTCAAAGTTTATTATGCGAAGATTTTAATAATAGTCATGAATAAATGTCACAGTATGCCTCTCAAAACTAGACATGCAGTCAGAATCAGAATTTAGGGTGTACATTCAGGGGAGGGGAGGAAATACGGCAACTGCGAAGACACTCAAGATATGTACTGACGGATCAAAAACATTAGGCAGGCGTTATGAAGGCCAACCAGGGACAGACATTTTAGTCTGAACCTGAGCAGTACCTCAACAGTGTTCCAAGCAGAAGTCACAGCTATAGAAATCTGTGCACTACAAATGATACAGAGGACATACACTGACAAAACAATCCGTACCTTCACTGACAGCCAAGTAGCTCTCAAAGCTTTGGATGCAGTAGAGATACATTCTGAAACGGAAAGACTGTTTTAATTCCCTGATGAAACTGACGGAACACAAAAGTCTAACTGGAGTGGACGCGAGGACACCAGGGCAATGAAGGTAATGAAAAAGCAAAAAAGCTGACCAAAGAAGGTGCAAAAACAGCCAAGGTCTCATTTTCATCCTCTAGGGCGCCATTTAATATGTCTGTCATTTATGTATGTTGACAAAGTAGTCGAAAATGTCAGGTTGTTTAGTAAAAAGTTGCAAAAACTGTAACGAGAACACCAAAAAAGAGTAATATTAGTTACTTGCGATTCCCAAAGAATAAAAATCTATCAAAACGGTGTATTCATTTTTGTGACCGCGACGTAGTTATATCTATATCTTAACAAATTTTCTTCATAAACCTCATAAACAAAATTCAATCTTTAATAATATTTTCAATAAAAGTAAAAGGCTTCTGAAGGGACGTGCACAGTTGATAATAACTAGGTAAGATAAAGGTAATGTTACTGTTATTATGAATAAAGGAGATTATATAGAAAAGTCGCTAGATATACTCAACGATGCAAATTCTTTCAGCAAACTTCAAAGACATCCTATCTCTACATTTTAACAAAAAGCAAACAAATTTAACTCAGTGATGAGGAAATAATAAGTGAACACGAGGCCAAAAAATTAACATTTTGCAATGTAGTACTGGCAAAATTTTATGGTTTACCTAAAATTCACAAACCAACACTAACCGTCAGACCTATTATATCTAGTATCGATACACCCAATAGCAAAATAGCATAATTTATCACTAACATCCTCACATAGTCATACAATAATGATAACGAATACTTTATAAAAGACTTTTGCTTTTTCTCAATTCATAAATGAAAAACAATTACCTGAAAACCACGTTATAATAAGTTTAGACGTAGTCTCGCTATTCAGTAACATTCTTATCACGGTAGACAATCAAAGTATAGAAAAAAGATGAGATATGATTAGTACTTATTGCAACATGCCTTGTGAAAAGTTCATAGAGGCTATTAAATTGATCTTTGACACAACATATTTTACTTTTGATAATAATTTTTATCACCAAATATTAGGTACACTAATGGGAGCTACGGTTTCACCGATAATTGCTCTATATGTCATGGATGGCTTATTAGATACACGTATTCCAAAACTAAGCTTTGAATTACCTTTTCCGAAAAAATACGTAGATGATATTTGTTCAGTACCAGAAACAGGTATAGATGAAATTCTAAATATTTTTAATAGCCACGATGAGCATTTACAATTTACAGTAGAAAAGGAAACTAACATGAGAGTATATTTTCTCGACACGCAGCTAATACGAAGACCCGATAATACAGTGATACTAAATATAGAATAATAAATATAGATAAATATAGAAACTAAATGAGAATCAATCTTGTACTGGCTATGAAAAATAGAGTTCAAAAAATATCACATTTGTCTTTATGTAATACTAACCTTGATATACTCTACCGTATTTTATTATATAACTCATCCCTCCACATCTTAAAAAAAAATACAAGAAATAATGACAGTCAGGGCAACGTTGGTGCAACGGAAGCTACCACTAATAATGACAACATAGTACCAAGAACATACGGTTCTATTTCTTTTATAAAAGATTTGTCTCCCAAATTAATTAATGTCTTCACGAAGGAACAACACATTACAATTGCACATAAAAATATTAATCAGATCGGCAAACTTTACACCAGACTTAAGGATAAACCCTTTCAAAAAATCGAACGTTATATACAGTATTTCTTGCCAAATTGTGAAAAAAAGTACATTGATCAGACCTCAAGATCACTGAATACCCGAATACATAAAAGTGATTGCAGAACAGAAAAACGTACTTGTGCCTTCTCAGAATATGTAATAGATACTGGACACCATATGGATTTTAATAACTATAAAATTTTGCACACTGAGGCAAATTCAACAAAAAGGCTTTTTCTTGAAATGGTAGAGATCAATAATGATGAACAAAATATGAATAAAAGAACACATTAGTGGTTTAAGTAAGTATTCTTATGTATTAAAGTTAGATAATGAAAAAACGAATATAGATGATAACAGTAGTAGTTCTACAGAGTTATAGGATCCAATATTACTAGTATGATAAGTGTTCTTGACCAACAAATTTAATGAAAAACATTTTTTTAGCAAAATATTTTCTAACAATCAAAGTTGCTAGCTCCCCTAGCAATTCTTATTAAGTTAATTAATTTAATAATGTGGTTTATATATAACAAGTGTAAGTGGACAATGATCAGTGTAATAAATATAAAGAACAGTAATAATACAGTAAACCTAATATTAATTGAAATTGTTTAACTTCAAGGAAAACACAGCCACTATTATAACAAATACATGGGGGGAGGCATAGTGGACCTTCATGATAATGGCATTGCCAACTACCGTATTGGAATAAGACGTAGGAAGTGGTGGCCATTGTTTACTAATATGATAGACAGTATGGTGGAAAATAGCTGGAAAATTTAGAAGATTGCAAATAAATCCAAAATTTGTCAACTAGACTTTCGTTCACAATTGACATGTACCTTACTGAAATTTAGTGGGCAAGTAGAAAATACTGATGGTGCCTCGGATGCTGTAATATGCAACTTAACATACGGAAGATCTTCAAAATCTGCTCTACCAGACGACATAAAGTTTGACAATATTGGACATATTATAGTAACAAGAGAAGTTAATGATATAAGGAAAAATGTCGATTTTGCAACAGTAATACTATTTATCTATGTAAGAAGTGCAAAGTGCACCTGCACCTAGATTATTTCGAAATTTTTCACAAAAAAAATATTCTGGTTCATTTAATTTACCTTTGTTAAATAATTTACATGTCTTTTTAATGCTAAATTAGTCTTAATTTATGTATTCTTAATGTACTTTAATGAAAATGTCTCTAAAATGGAAACTTCTCATTGTCTTGGCCGTTAATGGGTTAATAAAAACCTATATAGAAATTAGGGAAAGTGAAAAGTTCTGACCCAGCTTCAGAATCACTACTAGTAGAATTTCAGCCACAATCGTCAACATCATTGAATGTATGTGAAGCGGAAAATGGGAATATTGGCAAGAAAATAAATGACCAGTCAACACTTTTATTCTCACATGATTTTCAGCCATTTTTGATTGATGAAGACCACGGATTCAAAAAGTTTTTTAAAATTTTGAATCCATTCTATCAGTTGCCATCAAGAAAAATAATTACAAATTCTTAATTGCCGGAAACTTACAAAGGAACCTATAATAAAATCAAAGCTGTGATGAAGGAAGTGAGATCAGTTACTCTCACAGCGGATTGCTGGGCGTCACGAAATTTTGAAAATTTTTTAGGCCTCACAGCACATTTTATAAATAAATACTTTCAAATGAGAAATGTATCGTTGGACTGTACTTTATTTGACGAGAGACTTGCTATTATTAACCTAGCCTCCCAGATCACTAGAAATATCAATGAATGTGAGTTAGAAAATAAAATTTTTATAGTTGTATCGGATAATTAGGAAGGCATAGAAGGGCCACTTTAAATTTTATTTTTACTACTTTCGAAATCTCGACATTAATCTCGAAATTTCGACTTTAAACTCGAAATTTCGACTTTAATCTCGAAATTTCGACTTTAAACTCGAAATTTCAACTTTAATCTCGAAATGTCGACTTTTTTCTCGAAATTTCAACCATAATCTTAAAATTTTGAAATATCCCCATTAGTTGCAACCACATACGCTTTGTTTTCAGTGTGAAACGGAAAAGTGGGTAAATTAAAAAAAAATGAAAAAACTCCGCTTTCTTTTTTTTATTGCCATTCTTTTAGGGTCTTAAAGTATATAAACCTTAAAAGAATATTTCCTAAAACTCCGCTAAATTTGGTAATTTGGTTGCCTTTATAAATAAACAATACTTATTAGGAACCTTACAGACTTTCGGCGGGGGTACCTTAAGGTTCCGTCCTATCCCCTATCCTCTTTAATTTATATATTTCCGACATTTCATCCCATCCTACTACAAACTTACTACTATATGCGGACGATACTACAATTTACGCAAACAGCTTCTACGGACAGACTGTGACACAAAAAATACGCTACCATACACCACAACTCCTAAAATACTACAAACTGTGGAAGGTTGTGATTAACCATACTAAATCAGAAATCATAACCTTCCACAGGAAATTTACAAACAAAAACAATTACAAAACTAAAACTAGACAATAAAGACATTACAGAACGAAAGACGGTTAACTTACTGGGAGTGACATTAGATACCAGGTTATCATTTGCACCCCACGTGACTAAAGTAATTAACAAGACCTACTCTGCACTAAGCAAGCTATATCCGTTGGTCTACAGATGCAGTCAGCTTAGCATTGATAATAAAATTTGCCTTTATAAGGTTATATTTCGGCCGATCCTTACGTATGCCTGTGCGTCCTGGAATTTAATCTCGGACGTACAGTGTCTCAGGCTACAAAGGACACAGAATAAGCTGCTGCGTCTGTTGACCAACTCCCCTAGAGGGAGCAAATGATTCGAGAATATATAGATGAAATATCTCAACGATTTTTCGCATTTAAACTAGCAAACTCCCGCACCTGACGCAAAACATAACAAACATTAGACAACGACACAATGTACAACATACTCACAAATACATATACGAACGACTATCAATCTACGTAACCCCTTATCCTCACAATAAGCCCAGGAGGCTGCAGTGCCGTCGGAGTATTCTTTACAGACGACCCCTAGGAGGAGGGGTTTTAGTCAGTTAGAGGCTGACTCTCAGACCCATTCCAAGTTGGGATGGGCAGCCCGTGTGCGTTTCCCCTTCTCGAAAAAAAAAACCCTTATCCTGACTGACCTACTGAAATCCCATAAAAAACACTACCCACATAAAACCAGCCCTCTTAAAATCAATATTTTACCTTCCCCTCTACCCCCCTTGACCCTCCGTCGAAATCTACAAAACAACAAATGATTTGTCCTTCAGACAAATAAGTGTTTTTAAAACTTGACTAGCTGAAGCAGGGTTTTTGTACAACTTTTCCCTGCATAATAGATTATAACTTAAGTTGCAACTCAAAAAATCAAAATAAAACTTAAAATCATTAGATATAAACAAACACTAAAATATGATCAAACTTTTATAGAAATCATTATAAAAAAATTAAAGCTACATTTTCAGGAAGCCCTAATATCCAGCCGTGGCATCACTCTCGCGTAGGCACGCGTAATTGTGACGTAACGAAATTTATTGATTGTAAACTGAATAAAATAAATGAAATACAATGAAATGTACAAAATAGCTAAATAAAATAAAGTATTATAATTTGGTAATTTGGTTGCATTTATAAAGTTATATTTCGGCCAATCCTTATATCTGTGCGTCCTTTAACTTAATCTCGGACGCACAGTGCTTAAGACTACAAAGGACGCAAGACAAGCTGCTGCGTCTGTTGACTAATTCCCCAAGATATATCACTATTGCAGAATTACACAGAATCACTGGGGTGCAAATGTTTCGAGAACATATAGATGAGATATCACAGCGATTTTTCGCATTTAAAATATCTAACTCCCAATTGACGCAAAACATAACAAACATTAGACAACGACATAACGTACAACACACGCACAAATACATTTATGAACGACTACCAATCTACGTAACTCCCTTTCCTGACTGACCTACTGAAATCCCATAAAAAACACTATCCTTTAAAAACAAGCTCTCATCACTCTTCCCTCTACCCCCTTGACCCTCCGTCGAAATCTATATATCAAATGATTTGTCCAATAGACAAATTTCTGTTTTTAAATCTTGACAAGCAGAAGCAGGGTTTTTGTACCACTTTTCCTTGCACGATTAAAATATAAATCACGCTGCAACCTATAAAATCAAACCCAAATTTTAAATTGCAAGATATTCAACTACTAAATATGATTCATTAAAATAATTATAAATTATATTATCTGGAAGTCATTCTCCCTTAATATCCGGCTGTGGCGTCACTCTCGTGTATGCACGCGTAATTGGGACGCAACGAATATATTTTATTGTAAACTGAATATAATAAATGACATATTAATGAAATGTACCTGATAGTTAAATAAAATAAAGAACATTGTAATTTGGTAATTTGGTTAAGCCCCCCTTCCCATATACCTAATTCGGTGATTATAAACTACAATGCTTCCCTGCATCATGGAAGCTGAAGATAGTGATTCCTATCCTAAAGCCAAATAATCCGCCTCTGGATCCTCGCAGCTACCGACCCATTTGTTTGTTAAACACTATGGGGAAAGTGGCTGAGAGGGTCGTGCTGCGGCTTTTACGTAAAAAACTAGACAAATACCGCCTACTGCCGGTGCAGCAGTTTTAGGGAGGGACATAGTACAACACTGTCGCTAGTTAAAGTGGAGCAGGATGTAATTGACTCTTACAATAAGAAGCAGTGTACTGTTATGTTGCTATTAGACATTGAACGTGCCTTCAATACCGTGTGGCATAACGGGCTAGTCTACAAACTGCAATATGTTTGTGGACTGCCCGGGTATTTGGTCTCCATCATAAAGAGTTACCTGTGGGGCTGGCAAATAATGGTCAGGGTAAACAACACCCACTCAGCGTCATATAGACTTTCTGCGGGGGTACCTCAATGGTCCGTCCTTTCTCCTACCTTATTTAATCTTTATATTTCAGATATACCCGCACACCCATCCACTAATCTCCTTTTATACGCCGACGATACAACCATTTACGCAAACAACTTTTATGCACAGACAGCGACACAAAAAATACGTTACCATACAAACAAACTACTGCAATATTACAAACTATGGAAGATTGTGATTAATCACGCAAAGTCCGAAATCATAACCTTCCATAGAACATTTACAAACATACGAACAATAACAAAACTTAGACAATCATGACATCACGGAACAAAAAACTGTAAACCTGTTAGGAGTAACACTAGACATCCGCCTAATATTTGCACCTCACATAACTAAGGTTGTAAATAAAGCCTATGCAGAACTCAGTAAATTATATCCCTTGGTCAATAGACGTAGCAAATTAACAATAGAAAACAAATTATATAAAGACATATTCCGTCCAATTCTCACCTATGCCTGTGCGTCATGGAACTTAATTTTGACGCACAGTGCTTGAGATTACAGAGGACCCAAAATAAATTGTTGCGTCTATTCAGAGCTGGGCAAATTACTTTGAAAAAGTAATTAATTACAAATTACAAATTACTAATGTTAAAAAGTAATTTGATTACCATGTAATTAAATTACTATTAAAAAAATGTAATTAAATTACTAATTATTTGGTAATGGTAATTGAATAAATAAATTACTTTTATAATTACTTTAGAGCTTCTAAATTTGTTATATTGGAAATGGGAGATGTTTAGTAAATTATAAGATCATTTGTTGGTGTACAAATAATTATAAATATATACAAATACTGAATAACACAAATTTTTTAGTAATCAGTAAAGACAGTAATCGCAAAGGAATGAAAATCTATAACTAAAAGCAAATACAAAAACCGCTGCCCAAAGAATCACTACTTTCACATACTGATTTTCTATCTAATTCTCTCACAACGAAAAAAATTTTGTATGTGGAAATAATTGTTTATGGAACTTTAGTAATATAATATTTGAAATTGCATACCCCAAAAACCCATAAAACGATATGCCACATTGGTAGTGGGGATGGGAGTGGTGGTTGTAGGGTGGTAGTGGGGGTGGATGAAGAAAACAAATGAGGCCTTTAGTTCTTGTATACGCACTAAATCACAATTTTATTTTTTCACTCCCTTTAATAATGCGGTGGGGGTGGTAATGGGGGTGGCTAATAGTTTCTCTTATATATACTAGATACCAATTTTGTGGACTCTTGCTTGATTTACCTATTTACCCTAATTTATACCCCAACTCTTCAACAGAATAAGATCAAAATATAATCTAATTCCAGATCTCGTTAAGGGTGGCGGTGCCGTGCTTAAGAAAACGATTTCGTAATTCGACAATTTCTTCTATATCCCTGAACGATTTGAAAAAATTATTTGATAGGCCTTTAGAGAAAACTTGATAGAATGATACCAGACTATTAAAAGCAACAATTTTTTTTTTATTTTCGCACGAGAAAAAAAAAATTTTTTCTTTACTTTTCAATAGCCCTAGTACCATTCTATAAAGTTGTCTCTAAAAGCCCAACAAAATTTTTGTTAATCGGTTCAGGGATGTAGAAGAAATTGTCGAATTATGTTCACCGCGCACCCACTATCCACCACCCACGCAATACATGCGTGTACCAAATTTCAAGTCAATATCTTAAACGGTTCCATAGTAATCGTGCTCACAAAAAAAAGTTACATATCGACAAACAGACCGACAGACAGACATTTTCTTTTGCTCAAACTGAAAATCTCGACGTTTCATGACTTTCTAAGCATTTTTGAACAATAAAAAATTTTAATTGTTTTGTTTGCGTTACTATACTTCCACTGGATGTGGAAGTAAAATGACACAAACTATGAAATATGAATAATATTATTTGTTTATGTTTCCTTTTAATAGGAATGTAAAGTAATATAAATACTCTAAAATAATTTAATTACGGTAAAACAATTAAACTCTACAGTATTCAAATTATTCTAGAGATATGAAATTATTGAGAAGTAATTTAAATTACTTGAAGTAATTTAAATTACATGAAGTAATTTCTATCAGTAATTAATTACTCTGCAAAGGTATTTTCAGAGTATCGCTTGAGGAATTAATACTTTTTAAGTACAATTACTGCTTTGAAAAATGTAATTCAATTACAATTACTTTTTTTAAAAAAGTAGTTAAATTAGTAATTTAATTACTTTAGTAATTAATTACTCCCAGCTCTGCGTCTATTGAACAATTCACCAAGGTATATCACCATCGCCGATCTGCATAGGCTTACGGGGGTGCAAATGATGCGAGACTTCATTGACGTGACGTCACAAAAATTCTTTACATACAAACTCATAAACTCACCGTTAACACAAAACATAACAAACACACCCACAAACTACTTTATGAAAGACTACCACTGCCAGACTGACGTAACATCCCACCATAAAAAACACTTCTCCCTCAAAAACCCACTCCCTAAAAACCTCTCACCCTATCACCATCCCCCTCTACCCCCCTTGACCCTCCACGGAAATTTCTAACACATCAAAAAATTTGTCCATCATGGGCAAATAATTATTTTTAACAGCTGACATTTGAAGTAGGGTTTTTCTTTTATTTTCCCTACACTATTAAATCATTACTCACAATAAAATAAAAAATGGGACAGTATTAAATTTGAAATCGCTTGATATCTAAACATAAATATGGTTCAACTATATGGAGACCGGCCCACAATATAAAACATGATCTTGGAAGTCACCGGAACACCTGGTCGCTGTGTCATTCCGCGCGCCTTGGCCGCGATATGTGACGCAATTTATATTTATTTATTTATTGTAAAACTGAAATATTAATGACATACTCAATGACATGTAACGATAGTTAAATAAAATAAAAATATGATAATTTGGTTAAGCCCCCCCCCCCCCAGTTCCGTTGCCATTCTACCCGGCATACAGCCATTTTTCGTTGTTAGCGTCAAGTAAAGATTTTTCTGGTAAAAAGACGAATATAAAGTACGCGATAGTTGATTCGAGACTCGTTAAGCCACAGTGCGCCCACAGCGGCTGCAGTAGACCCCCAGGGAGGCCCACGTGAGTTTTTTGCATAAAAAATCAACCAAAGTGACAGTGACATTAAAGGTTCGTTGTCTACCCCCGCATTCGAATCACCGGTCCCTGACCAGAAATTCTTCCGGGAAACCTAACCCAAAAACAATTTTTAACCTTAAATAAGCAGTGATACCAACTGACTTTTCCCAAACCAACCCCAAAAAACAAAAATCCCCAAAATTGACATTTCTTCCCCTGAGAGTTTTTTGGGGAATAATAAATTCTTTTTTTCAGCTGCAAAAATAAAAAATAGTGGCCGACGCACTAAAAACTCCCGATCGCACAACCGCCCCGACTGAACCTGTCGAAATATTCATTTCTACCGCCAAATCAAATATGAACAATATTAACATACCTAACGAAGATATGCATGAATCGTCTAAAGAGTGGCCGTGCCTTCCTCCCCCCTCCAGAATGTCAGGTGACGAGAGTGACATGTTCGCATCGTCGTTTGCTTCCTGTGAAAAAACCATCGTATTACGACGTGCGACGAAAAGGCCAAAAGCCCACTCTAAACCCACGGCGACCAAACCGGATTCACCGAATCCTCCTAACAATTTCAATTCTGGATCCGAGCCACAGGACTCAGTGAAGGCTCGCCCCACCACTTCCTCATCATCCGCTACCACTGTAACTACCCCCCCCCCCCCCTTCCCACCAGCAGTCAGCCAGCGAATGAGATAGCTGGAATTTTCAAATTGAAGAAAGTAGCAAACAACAAGAAAAGAGTAATCGCCATCCGCGACGACGACCATCCGGAGTTTACGCATCCATGATAGAACAGGAAAGCGGCGCCTCCACAACCTGTGATCCCACCAATAAATACTGAGAACCGGCACACCGGACCCGTAAGAGTTGACGAAGCCACAACCATCGCCAGTGCAACTATCACATGAAGCGGCGGAAGCTATGGTCCTCCGTTAGCAGTCTGCCCCTAAAAAACCCCCTCCAATAGTTATACATGGTCGCCTTAACGACCATAAAAAGGTAAACCAATTCTTAAAGGACAGACTGCGGGGCGACCATATGTGGAAGCACTCCGCCAACGCAACAACATTGCAACTAGCGAACGAGCCAGACTGGCACGCTATGAATTAATACCTGGAAGAAGGAAAGATCGACTTCCATACCTACACCCCGAAGGATGAGAAGTCTCACGCCTTCGTTCTTCGGGGAATCTACCATGAGGTAGATATACGAGACCTCAAGGAAAACCTTCAGAAGGTTCACAAAATGCCCGTGAAGGAGATCTACGCCATAAGGGGTACCAGGAGCCCTCTATATATGGTGGTCACCAGCAATGAGGTGACAATGAGCCCGGGTCCGCTGTTTGGACCACACCTCCGTGCAGTGGGAGCGCCAAACGAACAACAAGCGCATCATCCAATGCCACAGTTGTCAGCAGTGGGGACACGCAACGTCGAACTGCCATGCGAGCTCTCATTGCGTCAAATGCGCAAGCCCCCACCTAACGAAGGTGTGTGTCAAGTCGCGTGACGAACCGGCTGTCTGCTATAACTGTGGCGGAAGCCACACGGCTAACAGTGTCACCTGCACTGTATATAGACGGAAACTGGAGGAGGTCAATTCCAGAACGGTTAGAGTTGCTCCCCCTCTCGAAATGAAATATAAGGCGGCACCAATGCCGAAAGTTAACGCCTGGAAGCAGCTGAGAGAGGCTCAATCCCAGCCATTACTCCTGCTCCACCTTCCCCCGCAACCAATCAGGCCCCCACCCCCTTCCCAACCAGCGAGGTCATCCCCCACACCACAACAACTAACCCACCACCAGCAACCGAAATAGACAAACTCCGAAGACTCCGGGAATCAGCAGACAAGATGGCCACGCTGATCGACCTGGATCAACTGTTGATATACATGGACAGGCTCAATGAACAACTAGAGGGTTGCACCTGTGCTACGGATTGTTTCCAAGTGATGACGACGTTCTTCAAAGAACTGCCTGCTGATGCCTTTTAAACTGAAAATTTCTTCATGGAACGCCAATGGAATAGGTAACAAAATTCCCTTTCTAATAAATTATTTGACGAGGCATAAAATCGACATTATGCTTCTGAATGAGACGAAACTCGACAGACGGGACAAGCTGCGCGTCCGAGGGTATATGACAATCAGAAAGGATAGGGCCGACATCAACAGGGGCGGCGAAGTGGCCTTACTCATAAAGTCAGACATCGCGCACACGCATCGTTGTCTACGGAACACTTCCGTGGAGAACGTGTGTGTGACGCTGGAAGGCGGCATGAGTATCGTCGCCGCGTATAACCGGCCCTTGAACGAGTTCACGGCGGGTTGTCTTGATAATTTGCTGTACGCGAGCCCACGCTGCTTGCTCATAGGCGACTTTAACGCTAGACATAACGCATAGAATTGCCATCGCAGTAACGCCAACGGCAATACTCTCTATGATTACGTAAGTAATCAAAATGTCGTGCTACAACATGCGGACGATACCACACATTTTCCAGAAAACGGTACAACACCCACCACCCTCGACATCGTTGTCAACAAGGGCGTGAGGGACTCCACGCCACCAGTGGCGCTGGAGGAACTCACGTCCGATCACAATCTAATTCTGTTGGAATTGAACAACATGTCGAGGGAAGACATCACACGAAAAATCACATCTTATAGGGAGGACGACTGGCGTCTCTACAAGACACATATTAACACACACCTCACACTTGTGAACGATATCACCACACCCGCCGAGCTGGAAAATGTGGTGGGGGAGTTCACAAGGATAGTGCAGGACGCCAAGCAGAGTGTTGCAACAACGATAACTGTAAACCCCTACAAAGACCGACTCGACGCAGCGGTCATACAAGACATTCGCGAAAAGAATAGACTGACACGGCTTTGGCAGCGAAATCATGATGTTGACGAAGGCCGAGATGGGCAGGCTGCAACGGCGGATCAGGACCGCCATTAACACCGCAAAAAACCGGAAATGGCGGGATAGGCTATAGAGGCGTTGAATCCTCAGGACAACTCGCTGTGGAAACTGTCGAGCGCCATGAAAAATATGCGGGAGGCCATACCCGCGCTGACCAACGCCAACTGAGAGACAGCTATGACGGACGCCCAGAAAGCGGAAGACCTAGCTAACCATTTTGCGGATATCCACAATACACAAATACCGAACCATCCGGAACACGACCGCATCGAAAACGACGTGAACGAACTGATTGGCCATGACATCCAATTGACTAGACGCGAATTTCTAAAAGTCATGGCCAAGCCCTCGGAAGTTGCGGGCATTTTCCGTACTCTACCGAATGACAAGGCCCCGAGGGCGGACTGTATCTAATACAGACTTCTCAAATATCTCCCAAGGAAAGGCATTGTGCAATTGACGTACATTGTCAACGCGATCCTGTGACTACAACACTGGCCCAGCCAGTGGAAGTGTGCCGTGATCGTGCCGATCCTGAAACCGAACAAGAACGCCAAACTCGCCGGCAGCTATCGACCGATCTCGTTGCTGTCGGCGATCTCCAAGTTGGTGGAGAAGGTCATCCTGGTCAGACTAGACGCTGCCCAGGACGAACTCCACATCGACGATGAACGTCAGTTCGGTTTCAGGAAAGGCAGGTGTACTGTACACTAGGTCGTCAGGATCGTGAATGACGTCAAAGTACAGTGCAACCGCGGGAAAAGCACCGCCATGGTGCTGCTTGATATCGAGAAAGCTTTCGATACAGTGTGGATCCCGGGCTACAAACTCAATTCGCTTAACTTCCCAACGCATATCACGAAACTTATTCACTCCTTTCTGACGAGCAGATCACTGCAGGTCAGGGTGAATAACAAACTTTCAACTCGGCGGGACATTCGCGCGGGTGTCCCCCAGGGGCCGTGCCTATCACCCAAGCATTACAATTTGTACGTCTCCGAATTTCCGGAGTTTCTGAATACGAACCTTGCCAAGTACGCCGACGACACGACCATGAACGCGCATTCACACAATACACAAGCAGCGAACATGCTGCTGAAGGGGCACATGGCCCGTGCCACGGCGTATTATGACAAGTGGAAGATTCGGATCAACGCCGAGAAGTCAGAGTCAATTCTCTTCAAGCGCCGGTTCACAGAGAACCGCATTCTAACACCAATTTCGATCGGGGGCCGCCAAATTCCAATTAAAAGGTGCGTGAAGTACCTGGGGGTAAACTTAGACAAAAGACTGACGTTTAACACTCACGTGAACGAGACGGTTCGTAAGGTCTGCTCCATGTCCAGAAGTCTGTATCCGCTCCTAGTGCGGGGTAGCGGACTAAACAGGACTAACAAAAAATTATTGTATACGATGGTATAGGCCGGCCATCACATACGCGGCGCCGGTGTGGTGCAGCATCCCGGCCACGACAATGAATAAATTTAGAGTCTTAGAGCACAAATTTATACGCCTCATTTCGAACTCCGACAGGTACACCTCCCTCAGAGATCTCGACGCATGTTGCCACGACATAATCCCACTAGCGGACTTCGTCCGGAAAACATCCCAAAAATTCTATCAATTCAAATTAGGCGACAGTCCGCTAACCCGAGATATAACACGAATCAAACAGCATAATGCCATATTTTTCGACCTAAAACACCCATTACCATACCAAGCGTTGCCTATCTTTCGGCACCCTCCCTAGCCAAACCTTTCCTATACCCAAATTTCCATTTCACCACCCTTTACCTTTCACCACCTTTTACCCTCTATTCCCTTTATTAATCTAATTTTTGTTAGTTGTTTTTTTGTTCTTTTGTCCTTTTTTGTCTTTTTCAAAATCCCCTCTAGACCAATAACTTCTCGTAAATCAAAACATTTTTAAATAATAACTTCTCTCTCACCCTACCTTTCAGAAGGCAGACAGACCATCGGATGAACGTTGTCATTGGTTCGAACGGATTTTTTCGTTGAGCTTTTCCCGTCTCAACAATCAGATCTCTAAAATAGTGCGCGTGTGCGTCAGTGCGTGTTCTAAACAAAAACTCACCCCTTTAACCCTAAGTAGTTCCTAAGTTTTTTAAAACTATCTTTAGTTATAAGTTAACAAAATTGTTAGGTTTAAGTTTTATTTTCTTAAACAGGAGTCCTAACGTCACAAATGATTATTGTTTTAGCCCGAATTGAAATCACTTCATCCGACCGTACACAAACCACGACGTTGCGCGACGTGATTGTGCGGTCGGCTCTGAACTGGGATTCGACTCAGGCGCATACCTGTAAGTTTAACACTTAATAAATATTTTTGAATTGAACTGAATTGGTTAATCGACAGTTCCCGTTGTTGTGCCACCGGGTACATTGCTTCTATTTCGTCGCGTACGTCAAAGTAGTGCTATTTCTGTTAAAAAGTCGAACATAAATTGTGCGATAGCCAAAAGCTCGTTAACCCCCAAAGCATCCATAACGATCGCGGAAGGTCCTGAACAAGGCCCCATGTGAGTTTTTTCCTTAAAAATAACTTTTAGTGATAGTGACATTTACAAACGTCAACAATCCCAAAGGAGTTTCCGGTCCCACACCGAAAATACTTCCGGGGGATTTAACCCCGAAAAAACATTTAAGTGCACTAACCACAAATTATACCAAACTATCAAAAATCTTTACTAGTGAAATATTTTTGTCGAACTCCTTAAATATATAAGGGATGAAAAACCAGTTTATTTTTGGTACATGACGAGATTTATAAAACCACGACATGCAACAAAAATAGCAGGCTCCATCTAGCTGCTGATATCCATTACAATCGAAACAGCAGTAGACCTGACATGGGCACAGTTAGTAGCAAAGGCAGCTCATCGTTTTATGAACTTTGAGATATTTTTATGGTTTAATGGATGATAACGATTCATAAAATCGGCTTCTGGCGGGGCACCTCCTGTCAGGAGCGTCACGAACACTGTTTAAAAATCAGTGAAATCATGTCATCATTACAAGGCTCATTTTTTTGTGTGTACACATTTTATGTTTAGAATGAATAAAATATGATCGCCAGAAAGTGTGGGCCGTCAGGAGGCGCAGCCAGAAAGGTAATAATGATACAATACATCTGAGGCACGGTACGGAGTCAAGTTAGCCGAAAGTGTTAAATCCCTGTATATTTAAGAGCCTTTGGTACTTTTGTTGACACTAAGACCTTTACGGGGAGGCTATTCTATTGTTGAAGGAGCTTATACTTACGTTTTAAAAAGGAACCAGAACTTGTAACGATGAGTTTAGAGTTCTGAGATGAAATATGCGAAAAAAATCCAATTTTCTTCAAAAATCCTAAACATTTTCTTTCTGGCTAGCCTTACTGACGGGAGTTTCTTTCTGGAATTTTTTTTTCTGTGTTCAAAACATTTAAATAAACATGCTCAACCTTAAAAAAGTTTGTAACTATGATGTTATATAACTCCGTTTTTTACCTCTTTGACCTTTCTGGTTGCGCCCCTGATTTCCCACACTTTCTGGCGATCTTATTTTATTCATTCTAAACATAAAATGTGTACACACACAAAAATTGACTTTGTAACGATGATATAATTTCACTGATTTTTATATCTTGAACCATGGCCAACTCGACGGGCTGACATATGCCAGAAGTCTATTTTGTCGTTATTTAAGTTCGATAGAATTAATCAGCGAATAGAAAATGCTTGTAACGATGAGTTTCCGAAAAAGCCACTTAGCTCCCGTACCATAACCGACTTTCGAATTTATCGTTATAGCCTCAATCATTCCTGCTTCATCCGACCGCATATTCACCACGACACTGCGCGACGTGGTTGTGCGGTCGGCTCTGGACCGGGTTCTGATCCAGGCGCATTTCTATAAAACCCCGAATTTTCATTAAATTTGTTTGAATTGAAATTGAATTGGTTATAGCCACTGTACCAGTTGTAGCCATCTTCGACATTATTGTCCTCTTGCTAAGAAAATGACGCTAAGATAGTGTTGCATACGGTTTAAAATGGCTTGTCATTTAGTTTACTATGGAATCTGCGCATACTCCCTGTGTATCTGTACCTAACTTAAAAGTTCTGCGGCTGTGACTGTCGCGTAACCCTGCACATTGTGATTTCTTATCGTTTTTCTTAAGGAACTTAGAGTGAGCAATGTGATTATATTGAAGTCAATTTCAAGTTTAATAGTGCTGGAACTGTTGCCAATGAATATGTGTAATGTTGGGCTTGTTTCAAAGTACTTTTCGGTGTGATTCTTTTGCGCCATATATTATAATTGAGGATGATTATAAACGGAACACTTCGGAGAAGGTTTTCTATTTATAGTCAGAGAGATGGCTATAAATGGACAATATTGTGTTTCGTTTTTAGCCAGTTCATTTTGGAGCTCGATGTACCTATTGGGATATTAGTCATGGCACCACCGAAAAAGCAAAATGTTGAGTTGAGGCAAATAAATAAAGACCCTATACATGAATATACGCAAGAACAACTCAATTTTGCATTACAAGCAGTTCAACAAGATGGAATGCCAATAGCAACAGCTAGTAGGAATTTTCGAATTCCTAGGACAACACTGCGCGATAAATTAAAAGGCAGAACTTCCGCAACTATGGAACGAGTGGGAAAGAAGTGTATTCTTGGAAAAGACACGGAGGATGAACTTAAACGCTGGATAATAACAAATGCAAAAAATGGGTTAACTTGTCTTTTGTATTCTAGAAACGGTCAGAGTTTATGTAAGGAAAACAAAAAAGGGCGCGGGAGGAGGACAATACACTTCAGCGGATCTTCAATTAGCGGTGGGGGATGTTAAAAAAAGACGCAACACACTAGAATATACCCAGAATAACGCTAAAACACCACGTTGACAGCACAAGGGGGCAGGGTTGTATTTCAGATGGGAAAAGAGGAGGTGGTGGGAGGCTACAGTTAAAACCAGAACATGAGAAAGAATTAGTTTCTGGAATTAAAATAATGGAAAAATGGGGTTTTGGATTGAGTAGGTTTGAGATTCTAGATGTTGTTCAAACATTTATAATATCCAGAAACATAAAAACTCGTTTCAAAGATAATCGTCCTGGAAGCGATTGGTTTCAGTTATTTGCAAAGAGACATTGGTTTGTCTATAAAAAAAGCACAGGCAGTGGAATCAGCAAGAATAAAGCAGATCAATCCATTCGCAGTTTATGGGTTCTATGATATCCTTTCGAAAACAATCAAAGATTTAAAAGTTGGAATATAAACCGGAACAGATATACAACTGTGACGAGACTTCATCCTGCCACGACCCAACCAGAACAAAAATTGTGGGTGCTAAAGGCAAGAAAACCATTAGATGACGGCAGGCTGTGGTCTTGACAAAACCTCCGTTTTGTTATGTATCTCTGCTTCAGGGGAAAAGACTCCACTATTGGTTATTTTTAAGGGCCAGAATATTCTTGAATCCTGGATAAGTGAAAATATGTTGGATCAAACTGCGTACGCAGCTAGTAAGGCGAGATGGATGGAATCCCATATATTTTTCAAATGGTTTGAAAAATCTTTTCTGCCTACCATCTCGGATAAGCGTCCAGTTATACTAGTTTATGATGGCAATGTAAGCCATGTATCTCGTGAATTAATTAAGTTGGCTCAAGAAAATGATGTTCACATCATCAAATTACCTCCACACACCACCCGTAGGCTTCAGCCCCCTTGGATGTTGCTGTAAATGAATCGATCAAAGGCAGGTTTGATCAAGAACTTGTGAAGTGGCAGCGCCAGAATCCTCGACAGAGAATTCCTAAAAATCTCTTTGTAGATTTAATAAATAAATCATTCAATGCTGTTCCAAAAGAGGTGATCCTTAATAGTTTTTCTAAGTGTGGAATTTATGACACAATCAAACTTGAAACATCTGGGTCTCCGGTGAACTATGACGCTACTGGTAAAGATTAGTTTTTAATCAATTATTTGAATGCCTGAAAATGAAAATTATAAGAAAAGAGTCAGTGTAGTGTAGGCTGAAGTTATGGAAGAAGTTGACAATGTTGCCGATACGGATAATACGGAGAATGTGGAAAATGAGCCTATAAATGTTCAAATCGGACACATTAGGAATGAAAACATAGCGGCAGAAGTGATGGAGGAGGCTGACAATGTTAATAATGTAGACAATTCAGAGAGTATGGAAAATGAGCCCATAAATGATCAAATCAGATCAGGAATGAGAATATAGAAGATGCAGAAGGAAGCAGGGAGCATCGGAAAGATGTTGGCCTCAAAAGCAATTCGTTTGAATCGATTTTACTGTCTTACGTAAACTTCTCCAAAGCCAATGATGCTTCCACCAGTTCCACCCCTCGCCGACGCAGAATTTATTCAAATGCAGAACTAATAACTAGAAAAGAATATTTAGACAAACTGATTTCAGAACAAGAAGAGAAGAAAAAAAAGAAGAGCTTAAAGCTAAGAACAAAAAACCAGTTTCATCTCACATAACTGCCGAATCATCTACTTCATCTATAAAAATTACAAAGACAAATAAAGAGGTTCCTTCTACCGCAAAAATCAAAACAATTACAAAACGCAAAATAGATTTAGATGACTCGACAAGTAATTCCTCAATGTCGGTGGGAGGCTCCTCGTCAAGCTCTGATGATGATGATAGAGATGCACCAGTTGCAATTAAGGGGGATTTTGTTGTGATAATCTATAATGGATTAAGGGAAATTGTTAGAATAATTCCTCCACCAAAACCAATTAATAACATAGGGATTTATGATGTTCCAGAAATGCAAGCATATATAGTCTGAAACAACTGCTTTATTTATTTTGTTTATTTACCCATGTTTTCATGTTTTAAGAGAATTTACTTGTATTTTATTTATTTTCTAGATTTTTGTCTTTAAGACTGTAAACTTGCCTAAGTATAACTTTTCATAATTTTGTGCACCTGCCATAGATAAGTACTCACCTCTTAGTTACCTGATACTGGTAATAAATATTATGCCTTAAACAAGCACTTAGGTAGATATTAAGGAGAATTCAGTATTTTTTAAGTAATGTTCCTATTTTAAAGAGAATCTATTTATTTTGAACAAAAATACATACTTATTCGACAAACTTTCGTAATAGTTTTATTTCAAATCTAGGCATACATTCCTGCAACTCGAAACCACTCGTCTATAGTTAAACCAAACAATTTAAAAATTTCAGAGATCATTCTTAAAAGATCAAAGTAGGTCCCAGATACCCGAAAGTAGCATTATGGCAGTTTATATTAAGATTAGAAGGGACTGACCCAGATGCCCCAATTTAAGGGTAACTGGAACCGTCAAACTGCAAAAAAAATTAATTAAATCTCATTGAAAAGACAATAATTTACCAGAATTTGAATATATCATACTTTAGATAATGCTTCAAATTATTGTCTATGAGAATTTGAAGTAAATAAAAATACTATTTCTATTTTTTTTGCGCCTTTGTTTTTTGGAAGTTGTAAATCCCATGGCCCAGTTACCCCGGGTTACTTTATGTTAAAAAGGGGAATAAAAAACCATGCATTTAAGAGTTAAAAATAGTGATGCAACGATTACAATAATTACAATTAATTCACGAGTATTAGGTTCGCACGGTTAATCGTAATCGTGATTTGTGTATGATTATTTCACGATTATTTATTTACTATCTTGCTTCATGCGTCATGCTGGTTTAAACTGGATCAACAACGGCTGGCGCAACGAGGACACGCTTAGGATAACGACGCACGTGCATAATGTTATGTTAATAGCCGTTTCTGCCAGTCATCGCTTTAGTACACTGTGTTTTATCTAGTGGTGCTTGTTTTATACTTAGTGTGTGTTTACGCCACCGGTAAAATGTCGGGGAGAGAGAAACGGAGAAGAGAAACTAGTGATATTTGGAAATATTTTACGGATACATCTGAGTCGTCTAGCCGATTGCAAATTCTGCAATGCAAGCATATCGCGCGGCGGTAAGGTTTCACAACGTCTAACTTGTGGAATAATGTTAAATATTTTCACAACGAACTAATTGGAAAAAGGATCGCTCTCTCAATCTGATAATAAAGGAGGTCCCCCCTCCCCCATCGGCCAAAAGAAATTACTCGCCTAATTGCCGAAGAAAGTGTCGACATGGAGCCATTGAATCATGTTAATAAAATAGGTTTTAAAAGGGTCATAAACAAACTTTGTCGTAGATATAAAATGGTATCTAGAACACGTATAAAACAGACAGTTTTACCTGATATGTACGCGCGGGTAAAAAATAAAATAAAGTTGGAGTTGAATAATATGGTGTACTTGTGTATAACCAGTGATCTCTGCAGCTCAGATTCGTCATCAAATATAAAGGATTTTATAAGTGTGACTGCACATGGCTTGAATAAGAATTTCCAATTAAAAAACTGCTGCCTTGGAGTAATGCCCTTTGAAGGAGAATCACATTCTGCTGCACTGATCTCACGGAATTTATGCCAAATACTTATAAATTGGGAAATTATAGGAAAAGTAAACGTTATTACCACGGAAAATGCAAGCTGACTATTGTAAACGCCATTAAGAGCATGCCAGATATTGGTCATTTTCCTTGTTTGGCTCATTCAATACAACTTGTCTTAAATGATGCCATATTTGAACAGGAAGATATAAAAGATATAGTGAGAGTGGCAAGAAAGATTGTTGGACATGTTAACCATTCAACAAATTCGGATAAAATAGTTCGGGCCGCCCAAGAAGCACACAATGTTACACCTTATGTTCTTATTCAAGATGTCCCAACCCATTATGATTCGACATATTCAATGTTACACAGATTAAACGAACAAAGGATTGCTATAGAAGCTGTTCTGCCCAAACTTAACGTTTCCGCTCATGATTTAAGTACACAGCAGTGGACTTTGCTAGTTGTAGAAATATTTTGACGTAACTAAGGCGTTAAATAAGGTTGAAGCCACATTAGCTGATGCAATTCCTCTTATAAATAGTCTTCTAAAAGTTGTGGAAGAAATGCCATGAGAAAATCAGACCGCGAGATTTATGGCCGAATCTCATAAATTCAAATTAAATGAACGATTTGGCACACGGGAAAATGATGAAAATCGCATTATAGCTACTGTTCTCGATCCAAGATACAAATTACGGACTTTTCGTCTCCAAAATACTGGTGAAAAAACACCTCCGCGTCTATATTCTGCCATTTCAAAAATTCCTGGTAGCGACAACACTAGACAATAAAATGAAAGATCCATTCAGGACACATACTGTGGTTAGAGAAGATCCATTCAGGACAAGAAAAGATAAATATAAAAAAAGAAAGGGAAGACATAAATAAGGGTAACTAAGTGGAGATCAAGGAGTATCAAACATCATGCCCACTAGAGACCATCCAAAAACTAGAACCAGCCAAGGAAAAGAAACCGGATTTTAACTTCAGCGGCCTCGACGAAGAGGACCCTCACGAATACATCGATCGCCTTAGAAAATATTTTAAGGACAAGAAGAAGATTGCAGAGACAGCATACATATCACTCTGAAGCCCACTATCTTAAGCGCCGCCAAGACGTGGCTTGATGCACTAAACAAGACAACAATTACGTTCGACTTTTTCTTGGATCGAATTTGGAGCCACTTTGACTCCACTCGGGCTAAAACGGTTTTGCTAAATAATAAGTGTAAGGATTTATAGTAGTGATAAATTTTATACTCTGTTCTTAATTCGGCTAGCCTTATATGTGTTGATGCAGAAATATAATACTTTAAGGTAAGGTTTTTCCATCATAATAAAGCATCAACTTAATTTTCAAGGTTATAAAGTGCAATGTTAAAAAAAGGGCTTGGCCTGGGAGCCACCATCTTCCAATTGAGAGACTAGGGCGAACTGTGCACCATCGCTTGTGCGTTGGCCAAACTGAATACCGCCGAAAGAAAATATAATTACAACGAGCAGGAGGTGCTAGCCACGGCGTGGACTATAAAACGTTACCGACAATTCCTACAAGATGACGAATTCATCCTGATGACAGATAGTCGAGCCCTCCTCTGGTTGGATCGGTATAAAGATAAAAAGGCGAAGCAGACACGATGGGCCCTAATGTTGGAAGAGTATCGGTTCACCGTTGTCCATGTGCCAGGTACTGAAAACGAGTTGCCTGATTGCCTCTCCAGAAACCCCAAGCCCCAGAAGGTCCCCGATGAATGTGCCCAAGATGAGTGGATGTCTCCTAGAACCCAGAAGATAGGAGAGAAAGCCTCGTAATGGAGGAGCAACGCCAGGATGAAGCCTCCCTACGAGATAAGGGACGGCTGTGGAGAATTCAGCAGAATAGACCCCAGGATGGCGAAGAGAGAAGAATTAGCCGTAAATATATTGTCTACGATGACCTAATCTGGTTCCAGAAGCGCGATAGACGAGTCTCCTGGTCCTTTATCATATGAGGCAAAGTGAGTTCGAAGAGTTTCATAGCCCCCCACTAGCAGCCCACCCAGGATGGAACGAAACTCTCCAGGTTATTCAGCGGACCTACCGCTGACCCAGAAAGAATAAGTATGTTAGGCGGCACGTACGAGCCTGCATGATGTGGGATCAAGCAGGGTGCCCCACAAAAGCATGCAAATCAACGCCTTGGGGTCCCTGAAGGCGATCAGCGTAGATGCCCTGGGCCCTTATCCCGCCACCCGAGAATGCCACCAGTATGTACTCGTCGCCTACGATCTATTTACAAAATGGATAGAAACCCGACCGTCCTCCGATATGACCACCAAATTGATCCTCAGGTTCCTCCAGGAGGAGGTGTTTCATAGGTGGGGCTACCCAGAACGGCTTATCACCGACAATGAACCTCAGTTTCGTAGCCAGGCCTGGGACCGATTCATACAGGCACCATATCAATCACACCCACTCCCCCATATACCACCAGCAGGCCAACCCCGTTGAGAGGAGAGTCCAAGAGCTAAAGAAAATTCTCCACGCCAGTAAAGCGTTGGAATGAACATCTTACAGAAGCTCCCTATACCCCGCGGACACGTACGAATGCAGCCATGGGCGATTCCCCGAGTGAGTTGCTGCTGAGTCAGGTATTTCCCAGACCTGGAGAATGGTGCGTCCCCCAAGAGGAGCAGCCGCAAACAAAGCTGTTCTAAACTCAAAAAAGAATATGATTAAATAAATACTTATGGTAAGCCATAAATTTATTTTGTTCAAATGAATGTGGGTTAAAGTAAAGAAGAGATATAATTATTTTAATAAATGCTGTTCGCTCTATTTAAAAGAAGTTTTTGTAGAATATATAAACGAGCCGTTTCGCAGTAACACAAATATTTTTTGTTATCAGCCGCTTTTGCTTAACTTTGTATAGTTCTTATTTTTAATAAAATAATGTTTACTTTAAGACCATTTCTTAAATGTTTGAAACGAAGAAATAATTTATTCTCCACTATTAAAATTTAACCAATCAGAGCACACAAAATAATCACGTGGAAATAATATTCTATCCCAGCAATTCCCGGCACGAATAGTCAGTCGGTAACGCTACTTGCACACACATCGATTTCGATCGTACGGAAAAATATTGTACGATCGAATTATTTTACCCAGGCAGTACGCTATGTCTTTAAAGACGTCTTTTTTATGTCCGTATCATGTCTGAATGTCTGAAGACCTTAAAAAGACGTCTTTTTACAGATATTGTAAAGACGACTAAAATGGATGTCTTTAAGACATCTGTGAAATGTCTGTTATCTGTATCCTGGGACATCCTAAAATTAAAGTAAAATTACGTAAAATTGTAGCAAATCTACTAACCTCATATCATATTTACTTATTTATTTTATAAAACGAAGTTGCTGCTTTATATTTCATAAATAATTCTCATTATAGTCATTACAATTTTTTAATTCTTAATGACTCATTACATCAGTTATAATTATCGTAATTTTCATGCTCAACAAAATTTTTGTGAATGCCAATTTTAAACTAAATAAGATTAAAAACATTCATTAGTATACATATTATTAGGTATTTATAAATTATAAAAATTTACGCTTGAGTTGAATACATTTGAATTAAGCGCCGCGCATATTTTGATTCCTAGTGTATAAGTGTAAACGTGTATTGTGTGGTCTAAGTAATCTACTGGTAGCGTTTACCGCATTTATCTAGCTTTACTCGTTGTTAGTGAAACATTAAACATATTCTTTGTGTATAATTGTGGTTAGTATCTTGCAAAATACTATATTACTTTTTTATTGATTTAGATTTAGATCGATTTTCGATAACATCACGTTGTGAACAGCATTGTTATTGTAAGGTTATGTTAAGTTATTCGTCGTATTTCGACGATTGTTTTATTTGAATTACTTCACAGCTTAAAGAAAACGCAAGTAAAGGCATGAAAATGATAAAATTAAACAAATATTATATGTGGGCTAAGAGGGCTAATGTAGGAAATGACTTGCCCCCCTCCGACAATCCTATTCAAGATTCCGAGGCAGGGAACAGCTCAAACACTAATGACTAGATAAATGATAAATACAGGATCGCCAATGGAGATTTAGAGTAAACGAATATTAAGTCTAACGCTAACTAATGACTAGACAATAAAATATATCTGACTCGGACGGAAGGGGAAAAGAATATTTAATAATTAACTATTTCAAAAGTTTTAATAAGTAAATATGTTTGTATACTGGCTTTAACATAACCTTTATAACAAAAATCAGTAAGATAAAATGTTGGTGTCTTTGAGTTAAGGCACACTGATTTTATTATTATTAAAAACATTTTTACTCATTTCATGCAAGTCCGTTGTAGGCCCATTTTGTAGCATTCTTATGAAAATAATGAAATTTTTAGGGAAATATTGCAGTAATTTTCTTGAGAAAATGGTGAAAGGGCAAATTTTCATTATTTTAAGTAATAAATGGAGAATTGCAATAATTTCATCATAAGCTTTAATGTTGTTTATAATTCTTGCATTAACTTAATTTTATGCAAGTATAATTAATTTTATTGGTAGTTTGTGCTACCGGCGCGCAAAGGGTTATTTTCTCAAATAGTTGGCTAAAACTCAGTAAAAATGCTATTTTAAGGTTTCAGTCCGCCATAATGTATTAGCAATTTGTTTTTAAAAATTCTAGAATCGAACTCATTACCAGCTAGTTTAAAAACATACAGATAACATCTAAATTTTGGACCTTGACCAGCTATTGGGGAAAATGGTAACTTTGCGGCTTGATATTATTTATCAAACAACAGATAAACTTTTCATTTTTACTTCTAAAATCGAAAAATCAAAATTAATGTGAATAATTAAATTAAGAAAGTATATCAATTTAATATGTATACCTTTGTGTGGGAAAAATACTTTGAGCAATTGTTATGAACTAATAAATCAATATAAGTAGGTACTGTTACATCCATGGAAATTCGGGCAGCGACATTTTGGACAATTTAAAATCCATATATTACTTTATTTATAAAATTGTCAAAATATAGTCTAACTACCCGAATTTCCATGGCAGGAACCGTACCTTTGAAAATATACCTGTAATATAAATCATCATAATAAGGTTTTTTTATGTAGATTCGGTAGCGCAAGCAGGACTGGCAAAATCTACTAAAGATACAGAAAACGCCATACAGGCGTGGTTAAGGAGGGCATCCGACAGAAGATCATTAAAAAAAATTAATACGATTGTGTAAAATAATTATTATACTTTCAAATTGATGAGGTGGATCGTTTTATTTAGTATGCCTAGCAGTATCAAAAATTCTATAATGCTGACACAGACATCTTAAAGATGTCTTAATAAAGACATATAAAGATAGGATCAAGACATCTTTAAGATGTCTTGATCAGGACGTCTTAAAGACGTTGGGTTTTGCAACATTGGATGTCTTAAAGACATCTTAAAGGCAACAGGGCGAAATAAGACCTCCTTAAGATGTCTTGAATATCTAAACCTGACATCTTCTGGACGTCTTTAAGATATCTTTGTGCTGTCTGGGTAGTGGAACAGAAAGCATGAGAGCTTGCACACGGTTCGATCTCAATACGGCACGACGCGATCGCCGTGTTGTTGGATGCATGGACTAAAAATATATTTATTTCCAAAAAATTGTAAATTACTCTGGTAATACTATAAAAAATGTAAAATAAATAAGGTAAAGACACCAATCATTGACACGTATCCAATAATTGACACAAAATAAGAATAATACGTTTATTAACCAGTTTGAACTTGGCACCAAGTATTTGTCAATATAATAGGATTGCAGTGAAAAAATTTGGCGGCTTCAGGTCTACCAACAATATGTGTATATTTGACAATTAGTAGAACTCTAGCGCTAAAACGGTTATGCTAAATAATAAGTGTAAGGATTTATAGTAGTGATAAATTTTATACTCTTGGTGTTCTTAATTCGGTTAGCCTTATGCAGAAATATAATACTTTAAGGTAAGGTTTTTCCATCATAATAAAGCGTCAACTTAATTTCGAAGGTTATAAATTTCGTGTGTCAATGACTGGACCTCTAAGAATGAAAAGTTCCAATCGTTGACATACCGTGCCAATAACTGGTAAATAGGGAATTCCTATGGTTGACAGTGTTTTTTTTAGCATACCTTCTAATAAAAAAAGTCTTGACTGAAAGAAAAACAAAGAGAAGCATTCGAAATTATTCACAGGATAAGGTGGAGGAGGCTTTGAGTGCAATTAGAAATGGAATGTCGTTTAAAGTGTAGCCACAGCCTTTTCTGTACTTAGAGTAACTTTGATGTAAGTGTATGAAATAAGCACGTAAGTGTGTATGTACACACTTGATTGCTCAAAATCGGTTTAAAGGTCCTACTGTGTTGTTTCTTTTTTAAATATTTAGGAGAAACTGTTGCATAATGGGGCAGGTTTCATAGTGGGATAATTCAAATTTCTCGCTTGTGAACAAGTATGTTTCTAAATAAATTAAGCATAATAGGATAATATCCATCCAGTACTCCCTATCGACAACCATAAATATCCCACCTCAAACTGCTCAGTCTATCTAAAATTCTCATATGTGCTAGTATAGGTCGCGTGCGCCGACGTCACAGTTTCTGAGACCTTAGGAAAACAAACAGCTGTTATCCAGTGTAATGCCGATTGAACATGTGTTAAAGTATATTTTGCGGTTTTTGTGACATTTTAAAACTTAATTGTGGATTATTCAACATTCATAACTATCCTTAATTATTTCGTGTGGTGAATTCTGTTCGTTAAAATGGGCATGAGTTTATATTTTACGAAATTGTCTCATGATGTACAGGTTAAGTATATGAAAATAATTAGTGCCAATCGGTTTAGATTCCTATATTTTAAAGAAGACTTTATTTAGTACAAATATAGAAGTATTTCCGATTGTTACGCATGAGGATATCGTGAATTATTTGATTTTTGAGAGAAGTGCTTATACCAAGGATGAGTTTAAGGCATTCAAAAGTCTTGAAGCTTACAACCAATTTGTTTGCGGCTGGGTGAAGGAGGTGTTTTGCACGAAACTTGCAGCAAAGACGCTTATTGAAAAGGGGTAAGAATTAGTTATCAGTGAATAAGCTCTAAACTCAATTTCTTACTGTGATAATTTGTTAATACTATAATTTGTTAGAGTAGGGAGGTATATTAAACTGGTCATATTTTCATTTTTACATTGTAAACATTTTTTTTTTTATTTAATACAGCTTTTAATTATTATCATTAGTTAAACATTTTTGTTTATTAGAGGAGAATTTATGGCCATTTCAAAATTTCCTAGTGAGAAAATAATTACATCAACAACTGTTTTAAAATTTGTATGCCCTAAACAGTTAATATTCTTGAACATTGGCTCATTTCTGTGAAGTTGACTAGCCAGGCATTCAGTGGAAAAGTTTGATATGTTATATAATTAAATAATTTTAATAAAGTGACAAATATGAATTATTCTTGATGAACCAATTTGTAATTTTATAAGGTACTACAATTATATAAAAAATTAATTACATCTCTATTTTTCAGATTATACACCCTCGGAGTCTTCAACCAAAACCATTAACTCTTGGATTATTGCCGATCCAGATGGTTCCATACTCAGCACTCATTGTGATTACGTAGCAGGTCTAGGTGAAAGATGCTCACATGTGGGAGTCTTATTATTTGCAGTTGATGATGCAATAAGGTCACGGGAAGTCAAAACTGTTAGTGATTTAAAGGCTTATTCGAAACTACCTTCGGCAAAATTTGGTGAGATGGCAAAGCCCAGAAACATTGACTTCACAGGGGTAAAAAAGAAATTTAACATGCGAAATTCCAATCAAGAAGTGCCGATACGCTACTCACACTCAATAATTGAGATACCCGCTTTAACTACTCTTGAAGTCTATCAAAATTATTTGAACAAAATACTATAAGCATGTTACATACGACAATGAAGTTGTTCTGTGATAAATTACAATACAGCTGTAATAAGTAGTGAGATTCTAAATGGAAATCTAGAAAAGTTATACAATGCTGATTATAAGGTTCTAATCTTACAGCAATTAGTAGAGATCGATGTCAATACATCATTAACGGATGAGAACTGTAATTTAATAGAAACCATGGCAGTAGAACAAACACGGTCATTCCATTGGTTTGTGTTTAGGTCAGGACGTATTACAGCATCACGTTTTAAAACATGCACTAGAACTAATATTGAAAACCCTTCTCTATCCCCGATTGAGCATATATGTTATTTTTAAAACACAGGAGACTATTTATGGATGTTATCATGAAAAATATGCATTAGAAGAATATATTAATAAAAATGAATAATTGTTATGCTAATTCGGTAATATCAATATGTGGCCTCATCATCAATAAAAGTTATCTCACATAGGAGCTTCTCCAGATGCTTTGGTAGAGTGTATATGTTGTGGAAAAGGATGTGTCGAAATAAAATGCCCTTATCATATAAAAGACGAAAGCGTCGCGAAAAGAATTGGTTCCAAAAATTTGTATATACAGAATAATGATGAACGTGTTTCACTAGGAACAAATCATGCTTATTATTACCAAATGCAGATGCATATAGCATTAACCAACAGAAATTACTATGATATACATTTCTGTATTCTGAAAAAATTGACATCGCCGTAATCACAGAAACGCACCTGACATAAAAATAAATATAAGTAATTATAACATAATACGACAGGACAGATTAATTAGAAAAGGAGGTGGCATAGCAATAATACTAAAAAAGGACATACCATATACGTCCATGTCATCTATTTTGTCCAGCGTTGAAAATATATCTGTCAAACTGTTAAATAATACTGTGATTACGGCGGTATACAATCCTCCTATAAATAAATTCAAGGATGTAGACTTGAATCTATTATTCGTTTTCCACGACAAGGTACTTTTGATGGGGGATCTAAATTCTAAACATACCACATGGTATAATAGCCTTAACAATACTAACGGTAACACACTCTTTGAGTATTGTCAATCGAACGGTATTGCGGTGATAGCATCGGAACCCCCCACCCATGTTCCAGCAAATAACACCACTCCCTCCACCATAGATATTATCTCAAACAAAAATTATCAATTTTTTCCAGCGGCCATAACGTAATACAGCTACAAATACAAGACACTCACAGAAACGTGACTGGAGAAAATATAGGAATATTGTTAATAGTAATATAATCATTAATAATAATATAAATTCTCAGGAAGAAATAGACAATGAAATACAAAAACTAACTAAAACAATACAACACGCACGTGACAAAACGACAAAAACTGTTACGCTGCGAGCACGTGAGGAAACGATCCCTGAAGATTTACAGAACCTTATAAGGTTTAAAAACAGAATTATACGTCGCTGGCAGCGTAACAGACGAAATATAGACAGAGACACCGACTGAGGGACTTGCAAGTAAATATAAAAGCTAAACTAAATCATCAGAGAGCAGAGGTGTGGAACAAAAAGATTTCACCTCTTTCGAAGTGAGAACACCTTATGGAAAATGACAAAATTACTGGATACTGAGAGACAAACACAGGTAACCCTAAGAAGAATATTATAACTCCAGAAGCTCCAAGACCACATTTGAAAGTTCCGACTAGAAAAACTACTCAAAAAAGAAAAATTACATCTACAGTTTTAACTGATACACCTGTGAGAAGAAAAAAAGCGAAACGAGAAAGAAAAAATAACGAAAAACACACGGAAGGCACATAAAGCACTAAAGGTGAGAGCTGTTAAGAAGAACTTATTTGAAGACAGTGACGTGCTTCTGAATGAATTATGTGACGGCAGTCCAGACGTTTCTGATGAATTAGAAATACCCCTTAAAAAAACGAATAAAATATTATATTGGACAAGTAGAAAAAATCGAAGGTGGTTAATTTTTTAAGAAGAACTGACACTGGCAAATTTCTATTTTCTCAGGAGAAAAAGATGAAGACTTAATTTTGAAAGAAGACATAGTTACTAAAGTTCCCATGCCTTTTATAATAGGCGGACCAGAACGACCTACAGTTTTATTTTGATTACGATTTTATTTTATATAACGTAGATTAATGTAGATTAGTTGTTATATGTATATTTATTACTTTAAAACTTTTAGTAGACGAATAAAAAAATTACAGTCAGAAATATTACTTTTTATAAAGCACGTCCCAGTATACACATGTCTTGATCCCACTATGAAACAATGGTCTGGTGCATAGTGGGAATTGGGTGTATACTGGGACAACCTTTTATGTCATAAAAGTAAATATGCCAGACGAAGTTATGAGTTATATGGGAGCCAGGCTTCCAGAGCCAATGAATTTATCTGGGAATGTTTCGGAAACTTTTAAGAAATTTCGTCAAAATTTTGAAATCTACATGTTAGCATCAAATAAAGTTAAATAGCAAAGTTAAAGTGTCTATATTATTA
This sequence comes from Rutpela maculata, assembly GCA_936432065.2. Classification (NCBI taxonomy): domain Eukaryota; kingdom Metazoa; phylum Arthropoda; class Insecta; order Coleoptera; family Cerambycidae; genus Rutpela; species Rutpela maculata. The sequence continues at coordinate 102,050,132 of OW386292.2, forward strand.
AACTGCATGGGACAAGAAGAAAATAACATATATAATACTCTAAAGTTTGAAGAGGCTGCTCATGAAAATAATTATAACAAAGTTATGGAGCAGTTTGAAATGTATGCAAATCCGAGGAAAAACGTAATATACGAAAGATTTGTGTTTTTCTCGACAAGAAGAGGCGGGAAAGTATTGATCATTTCATAAACTATCTAAAGAAGCTGGCGAAAAGCTGCGAGTTTGATACCCAAGAAGAGTCATTAATACGTGACAGAATTGTTTTAGGAAAAACTCAAGGAAGGGCAAAAAGTATAATGTTCTGGCCAAACATGTACAAGGATATTGAACAGTACATAGTACAAGTCCTGTCGTATATGTGAAAAATATCAAAAACAAAATTGTAAAGAACCTATGATCGCCCACGATGTGCCAATTAAAGCGTTTAGTAAAATTGCAAGGGACATTCTGCATTTTGGTGGTAAAGACTACAAGGTAGTTATGGACTATTTTTCAAGGTGGCTATAAATAGTACCTTTGACGTCAAAAACTTCAGGGTTTATTATTATAAGTGTTTTGAAAATTATGTTCTCGACTCATGGTGTTTGTGACGAATTGATAGCTGATAAATTGCCTACAATTCCTTGAATGTAGGCAATTTGCAAAAAGTTGGGGTTTTAAAATAATAACTAGTAGTCCGCATTATCCAACGTCCAATGGTTTAGCAGAAAAGGCCGTTGAAATTGCCAAAAACCTTTTAAGAAAATCAAGTGATTTATATTTAAGCTTACTAGAGTACCGTAATACTTCCGTTATTGGCGTTGGCTTGTCACCGGCTCAGCTATTACTGAATAGGGCCTCAAAAAGTAAATAAACTACCTATTAGTACGAATAAGCTTGTGCCATGTGAAAATGACAATAATCTAATTAAGGAAAAGATTGAGCATAAAAGGATGTTAGATAAGTGCTATTACGATAAAAATTCACGGGAAAGAAATAATTTTAGAGAAGGGGATAATGTGGTAATGTTAGATAAAAGTGGACGTTGGGCACCAGCAAGACTTAAAGAGAAATTAAACATGCCAAGATCATATATATTTCGGAATGAAAACAATAAAATATTCAGGCGTAAAAGCACTCATCTAAAAAATTCCTTAAATATACCTAGTTTTAATTCTGTAGAATTAGACAGTGAAAGTGATGGTGTGCTCAATCGAAGTGCTACACTTGCTAGTCCAAGCATCGCAGATCCAGTGCCTGATACAAGTGTAGTTGATAATCCTGATCCTAAATGTGAAATGACTACCAAGGTTGTGAGTAGTAGAAATCACCCTGTACGTTCAAAGCAGTTGCCATTGTATTTGCGTGATTATGAAATGTAATAGTGTAGCTTAGTTTTAAGAAATGTTGATTTTAAGTTTGTAACATTTAAGTTAAGGAGGGAGAGGTTATAATGATGTGTTGGTAACACTGTTGAAATATAAGGAATATCACTAGTATTAAAGAAATGTCAGAGTGTAGTAATGACGAACTCGTATATTGAAATAAATAATTAGTAAGTGATTAAGAAGTTTAACTTAATGCTGTTGCATCGAACATCACCATAAAACAATAAATGGTGTTGTGAAACACCACCCTGACAAAATGACACAGACACATACAGTGTCGAGATCATCAGAAAATGATCAAATTACCAAACATAATTTCACATGTGAAGTATACAGAGTGGGAAATAAATAGAGCTATACAAATAATGTATGAAATTAAACAATTAAAATTTCTACAGGTTCAGAAAGTGAGACAAACCGTAGCAGTTCTGAGAGCAACATCTCATTGGGAGACGAAAAATCGGCTTCTCCGAAATCTGGGACCAGATATAGCACCTGAATTAGCAGCTAGGTGGACAAATTACCCTACACAGGGATTAGACAAAGAAGCAAAGGCGAAGCTTCTAGAAACTTACCTTCCCAACAACTGTAACTTACAAAACAATTTAGGGAAAGGAATAGCCCCACTTGGAAGTGCTTTATCGAAATATATGGAAGGCAACGAAGCAGAGAAACCAGAACCAAGACTATCTGATCTGGTCAAGTCGGGGAAGATACCTTGTGATATGTATCATTCATTTACAATCACTGGAAATTTCTTACACATATCGAAACCTTCACACATTTCAGTATTAATTGGTAGTTGTCCAGGGCGTATATTTCAAATGTTTCCATAAATAAGTTGTCGAATGATAAAAGTGTTAGATTGAATTGAAACTAATTCAATTAGTTTTGAGGTTATTTATTATGTGAATAATGTCAATGATAAATTAAATTTTTTTAATGAAATTATTTTAAATCCTTAAATGTCCATGGCCTATTTAATACTATAAGAATTATAAATTGTCTCCACGGATTACTGATAATTTACGTTTTAATTTAATTTAATTTGTTTTTATCTTCCTCGTTTTTTTTAACGAGGAAGATAAAAACAAGCAGAAATTATCGAAAAAAAGGAATTATAGACATGTCGAAAATTTAAATCTACAAAAGCAACATTTAGTAAATTTCCTAAATGATTTTCCAAAAACGGAAAGTCACCGTCGTAAAAGAACCGCTAAGCTATATTTAGAGGAAGATTTTAAGTCTAAAGTAGACGTATTTAATGTTTATAACCAGGCATGTTCAGGGGATAATTTGAAACCTCTAACAGTTACCAATTGTGTAAGGTATTTGATGAACTGAATTTGGATTTATTCAAGCCCCGAAAAGATCAGCATTTTTGCTGTTCTTATAAAACGAAATAGGTTGATGAAGTTACTTACCAACAAGCAAAATTTAAAGGTTATACAACTATTTCGTTTTATATTTTATAAATGTAATAGAATAGCAATAAAACAAAATTGTTGTAAAAATTACAATTAGCAAGAACACATCACTACCAAAGACTTCCCAAGAAAATCAAAATAATCCGCTAAAGTAAGGGTCGAGAAATAGCTTATTTACAGGCAGTGAAACACTGTCCTCAATTGTAAGCCAGTGCCCTGTACTAAAAAACTAAGTTACAGGTGCACAACTTTACTGTATACAATTTGGCCACATATGAAAGCAAGAATTAGATTTTGAACGAATCAGAGAGTAAACTTTGTGAGGATGTGAACAAAAATATACACTCAAATGGAGTGTGACTCTTCCTATAGTCTCATTGAAAGACGTTTGAAAGGAAGAAATATTTATCTGCCCACAGAGTATATTGACATAGTTAAAAACGCTAGGAAAACTCCTAAACCAATGGAGAGTATATAGATCACAGTTATTTTAGAAATTACGACGATGAAGATTACATGAGATATAAGGCTATTAGACCTGGAAAAAAGAAAAACCAACTGAACGTAACCGATCTTAAATGTCTAAAATGTCAACCAGGTGGTATAATTATGTATGAAGTAAAATATACCGATGAATATGTTATGATTCCTCAGAGGCAAACAGTGATTGACATTAATTATGTTCCGAAACCTCTCTATACAAAGACTAAAAATATCTAAGAAGAAGCGGAATCATCTTCAGGAGATTAAAAAAGATGTTCACTATTTTTATGATTCCATCTCCTACTATGACGATAAAAATACACAAAGTAATAAATTAACAATTAGCAATGTTACTGATAAAGAAAACGAGTCTGAAGGAAATCAAAACACTCAAAATAGGGAAAAAAAATCAAGTAAAAATAATACTGAAGTAAAGACTATCACTCTAAACGAGCCAAGTCGTTCAAACCAAAACAGAAAGATACAGGATGTAAAAAAAAACTAGGAAATAGACATTACAAGAGATCTACAGGTAATATTACCTTTCAGAAAAACTTGATAATTATATGAGATCCTTGTCGATGTCTACTTAATTAATAAATAAATAAGAATAATTTTTCACTTTACTTTTATTTTGCCAAATATATTTTGTATGTATATTAGTTCAGGAAAGTTATTTAAACTAGTTCTATATTTGACATTTTTCCTACTGGCAATAGTAAAAATCTTTACAACCACTATCCTACGCATGTACCTTTTGTTGTGTTACAAAAAATTTTTTAATGCATCTTGAAGTACGTTGGATACTATTTGTCAGAATTACATATTGAATTCTTACAAGTCATATCCAATTTACTACTGACGTGGCAATGAGTCTTAACCAACCTATTACTATGCAAATATTTCATATTTACAATATAATATGATTTAGTATTGTTCAAATAAATTAATAAATAAATAAATAAATAAATGAAAATAAATTTTTATACGTAGTACATTATCAAGTAATTAGTTTTTCAAGCCTCCAGTAAAATTTTACTTTTGTGGGTTATGTCTTATTAGCAATAAGGTATCGATTTAAATCGCTCTGTGATGTTAACAGCCTGTAGCCTTATTGAAAATAAAGTCATGCAGTTTTTAAAAGAATAACACGATTTAATACAATAAGTTTCTTCAGAATATTTCCAAGATTGAGACTGAACATTTTATTATTATTTAATTTTATAACTTTTTTGTATATCGTCAGTGACTGACAATACCTCTAACTAGAATATTTGACGAAATCGAGTTATCTACATCAATTCATTCATATTTTCAAACTACACATGCTTGTAAATATCTCCCAACAGAAAAATTTATATGAATTGCTATTTGCTGAAAACAATACCTCCTATCTTGGATAGATTAATTGTGACTATTGAATTGACTATTGTATCTGACAGAGCCCTTACTGTATTGTATTGTGTTGTGTTGAAATTTAGAGTACTTTTCGTGTTGTCTTGGAAATTTTAAGGTATTATGTTCACAAAAATATTATTAACGTATTTTCTGTCTAATAACATAGTAATCTATCATGGAATTATTTATCATCAATATATCACTTTACTTTAAACTATGATTTTATAACCTCACTTGCAGATAGGAGGTATATTACACAACTTCGTATCAGATAGGAGTTATTTACGTCTCAATACTAAGGATGTACTTTCAATTGTTCATATTTTTTGCATTTTAGTTTATTACAATGTCCGAAAGAAGCAAATCTATTTTAAGTTTGTCCAAGGTGGGAGAACCTGAACAAATAGTCTCAAAAGCTATATCCACTTATCAAAAACAGATTAAGACTAATTCCGGAAGAAGTTTAAATATTTATCCTGCACTATTGGAATCCTCAACTTCTTTGAACATAAATGAAACTGATGAAAATAAAACAAGCAATGTAAAAGGTATAAAGATTATTCAAAGTGTAAAATTTGATAACCAAGCAAATGTACTGTCTCCCGATTTGATTGATTTACCAGCGTACGGTAGGCATTCTTGCTACTCCCAGGGTTATACAGCTGGACCTGCTACGTCCACGCTGGGTTGGGCTAAGGTCATGCGTGTTGCCAACAGCGAGTGCCACATGGCGCATGGTAAAGGAATATGGGATGGAAGGTGTAGGTAGGTATTTGTGAGATGCGTTACCGCATTGTGTCGTGAGGGAGCGTTTAAGCTCCCTTTTTTATGTTTTTTGTTCTGGATATCTGCCTCTTCTGAATCTTCGTGTGAAATATGTGTTGTGTCTTGATATGGAGTCTTTATTACTGTTTAGGCTTCCCTTTTTGTGTTTCTGCTTTTTCGAATCTTCTTTTTCTGAGTCTTCTGATTCCTCGATTTCCGATGCTGGGTTGGATTTGGGTCATGCTTGTTGTCAGCACTGAGAGCCATATGACGCATGTTTTTTTTTGCATTTTTCCCCTCGCTTTTCTTTCCCAGTTTGTTTATGATCCTCTCGATTGTTGTTTTCCACGTGTAACATGTTCTCCCTATTTTTACTTTGCTGCTGTGTAAGCGTTTTCTTCAGTAGGTTTTCCGCTGTCCCCTTTGCTTTAACTTTCTTGATCCTTTTGTCCCTCGAATTAAAAGAAAACCTGATCAGTGCAGTTCAACAACCAAATTATTATTATTAAATCAGGGAATTTTCTTAATTTTCATAAAGAGCCAGGGAATGTGAAAATTTTTAGCGCTCAAAATACAACGAATTATACATTTCAGCATCTCATTTTTCGTATGTTCGTATACTCATACAATTATGAAACTTTCTATAGCAGTAAAAGCACATTTACAGTATAAACTATTAGTAAATAATGAGTTTTTGATACAATGGCACTTAGACAGATAGATTAGACACATTTCTTTATAATAATGTTGAAAAGTCAATTCATGTAAAGAATCTTATGAGGTCATAAAATTGGTTCTAATTTTATCTCACGGTAATGCTATCGTTGAATCGGGGTTCTCAGTCAAAAACATACCTATTGGGACAAAAAAGAGATACATTTACAACAGTTTGAACCTCATATTTTGCCATTACCAGACTGAATGGTACTACTGCAGTATTGATAAAAATGGAAATGCTACGTACAGGACAATATACATATTCTAACAAAAATGCGCACCTGTATATTGAAACTAGGAATAATTCTGCCAGTTGAGAAATACTCTGCCACCGCCAATCACCTCAAGGAGTTGATATCAAAAATTCCAGAAGACCAACATCTGACACTTTCTGATCTCAAGGGCAAGATAAAGTGAACTTCGGATATGCGAAAAAATGTGCAGATTG